>JAPKLY010000001.1:9331-19600 GCA_026898435.1 Prunella vulgaris
AATTTCTTCATTCCAATTGATTTCAAACAATCATTGTTGACTCAACAGTTTACAATCATACCCACATGTGAGATTCACATATATTTATTCAATAAGTCTCCTATGAATTGTTTCGTAAACTAATATCATTACATGCATTACTGATACCATAACATTTTGCACTATGAATTGTTACAATAATATCATTGAACAAGCGTTATGATATTGGCAAATAAATATAATTCACCGTAGATTTTGCAATGATTATTTATTTACTATTGTCTCAAAAATCCTGAATTTCATTTCATTTGGTCCATCAAGTGTAACTTCAAAAAAAAAAATCAATTAAAGAATTTTAAAGAGCTGACAATCAAATAATAGTCAATAGTTGCATTGCAGGTATGCATCATATCTTGGATCCTCGGCAGTAACTGTTGTTCACTGCAGGGCCGTTAGATTGCACCAGTGTTAATAGGACTCGTTCTAACCCTCTGGGATCAGTTCTAACGAGCTTTGAATTAAACGGATTAGAATCTTATCTGATTTATTCTTAACGGTCCACTAATATTTGAGATCTAACCGTAAGTCTAGCGGTTCTCGGGCTAAACGGGTCATAAACAGGCTATGTCACAAATATAAAAAAATCTAAAATTTAACACATAATCTAAAATAATTTTCATAAAATGTTAATATCTATACTATAACCTAAACATTGTTCATAATTTTATTAAAATTAATAAAAATAGTTTAAAGGCATCTCCAACAACTAACTCTATTTTGGAGTACTCTATCCTCCATTTTAGAGTACAGAGTACTCTATATAAAAAAACTTCTCCAACAATAACACCCTACATTATTATATTTTTGATTTTTTTCTTTCTTTCAATTAATTTAATACATTTAAATAATTAATAATTTATGTAATATATTACTAAAATATAAAATTAACATTTTCAACTAAATTAAATGGTGTTGATATACTTTTTAAAAAAATTATATATTTAAAAATAAATTATGTTATATAAAATATTAGAAGATACATGCATGCATATAAAATAGGACTATAATCGTTTACAAATAATAACTTGTAGGGTTAAGTTATTTACGTTTTCATTACTTCATCTAATTCAAGTGTGTTGTATGTTTTAATATGCATTTTAGATAATTGTTGTAATCTTCGTTAATAAAGTGTAATATTTATTTTGTATGTGTCATTATTTCGTAATTTAATTATATTTTAATTTTCATTTGAGAAAGAAAATAAAAAGAAAAGACATTTAAAATCAAGAATGTCCAAAAAAACATGACATTCTTAATGTTAAAAATAATTAATATAATTTTTAATAAAAACTTCATTGTGTAATAATCATTTAATAAAATAATGATTAAATAACATAAGTAAAAAAGAAAAGAAGAAAGAAAAAGAAAATGACAATATTGTAATTAAAATCATCTTCCAAAATGAGGATGAAGTACTCCAAATATAGAGAATTTTTTGTAATCCTTCATCCGCCATATGATTTTTATAGTATTGTTGGAGAGGTGAAATACTTTAAATTCAAGAATATCTTCTATTTTGGAGGATTGGTGGAGATGCCCTGACATAATTACAAAAGTTCAAACGTCGGCACTTAAATACTTAAAAGTTCATTGGTATTTAAAAAGTTCAAATATAAATACTTAAAATTAATATAACATCCAAATAGAAATTGGAGATAACTTCAATGAATAATAATAATAATAATAATAATAATAATAATAATAATAATAACTAATAAGTATATTATATATTTAATAGGTAAATATAAAAAATAAAAATAAAAATTACGTGGGCCAATGGGCGGGCTAGCCTGTTTAGCCCGCAGGCTAATAGGACAGGGCCAAAAAAACCCGAATTTAAACGGACCAATGAAAGCATAGCCTAAACCTACATTTTTCAGGGTTAAAGGAGCCGGCCCTATTAGCCTGGCCCGGATTAATATCTTTGCAGCACCATACAGTCACTGTAGATGATCTGAATCCACATCATATCTAGGACTATCTTTTATTTTTACCAAGCCCTTCCATTTCTGGCAATATTACATAACCCCAACACACATAAAATACTCTCTCAAAAGTTACTACCCATTTTCTCCCCTCAAAAATATCTTTTACTGCATACGTATGTTCATGGAAGCCTTTTGTATTAATAGTTTATCATATTCTTTAAACTATGTTGTAAAATATTAGCAAACAGTAAACATGATAGAAAATATATGTAAAAAATTTAGGATTCCGAGCAAAACTTCCTCCAAAGCAGAAAAGAATTAAAAGAATCCGAGCAAAACTGTTCTTCCGTTGTATGGATAAAGAAGACTCGGAAGATCAGTTTATATTCTTACCATAAACTACAACTATATACCGCATTATGCAATCATCCCCCCTCCCCCTACACCCAATATACAAATAAACAATAATGAGAATGGCAGCATGAACACACTTATACAGTTAAGACTCCATCTATTATACCTGTATTGCTAAGCAGTTGCTGATGTCTTTCCTATCATTAGATCTCTGCAAAATAACCTTGACAACTTTGAATTCTCTCCGTCATCCTTCAATTAATGCTCTATCCATATCCATAGTTTTTCTGCATTTTTCGAAGCAAATCACCATTGTTGGAAGCTGAATCTGAGAGCAAATTTCTAAGAAGTCATAATATAATAAGCAAAAGACACAAATCCTATTTTAAATCTTCTTCCAAGCAAGATGCAGCTATTTAATTGTATAGTTTGTTTAATTTGAATGTCACAGAGTTAATCTATCAATTGAAACATATTAGCAGATAGTTGTCTACATTGATGTCTCCAACATAAGTTAAGAAGAAAAGAGGAATTCTGGGATACCTTAAGTAGTAAAAAATTGAATATTATTCAACATGATGCTTGACCAAGAATAAACCATTTATGATAAAAGCAGCCTATCCTCCCTATAATATTCAATCATTTCATAAGTATATTAATAGGAGGCTTTTGGTCTTATTACTATTATTATATTTAATCAATATTCTGAGGCACGTTATTTGCAAAAATTCAGACATTATATATGAGAAAAAAGAAAAATATCAAAAGAAATATGCAAATCTTCCTATTTGGGTAGATAAGTATCATTCAAAGTAGAGCCGGAAATTGAATATCATCATCCAAAATAGAAAAGTTAGTTCAGTAAAGAAACAAAGGACTTAACAAAAAAAACAGACATGCTGCACCAGAATAGTAAAAAGAATGTAATAGTATCTGCAAAGTAGTGAACTTGGACCAGACCTTCAACTGCTGAATACTCTGTTCTTCATAATTTTTGCCACCTCAGCAGACTTTAAGTTCCTAATCCCATTTTCTCTTAGCCATCTTTCATCTGCAATTAAAGTATTCTTCAACTGTTTTGTTGCTGTTCTTAACAACTTCAAGCTATCACTGGTTTTGGGGAAGAAACCTTCAGGTCTCAAACACCAAGCGCTGAACAACCCAAATAAAACCGTCAAGTCATTAGAAAGTCTCTGAACTCCCCCATCATGAAACTTTGCATTACCCATCAATATACTACTGAAGATCAATTTATCTATCCCAGCAGCCAAACTTCTCCATAGCCTTGTAAAATCTATTTTGCTCATCCCTTTTTCTAGAACAGACAATTTTCCCTGCAAATAATCCATAGCTTCAACGAAAGATCGGGTCAGTGGCAAGGCCTCTTCACTATTTTCTTGCCATTGCTTTTTATTTTTTATATAATCTCGACAATGTGCATCAAAACCCCGTAAGACTACTGTGGATAACTTTTCAGTCCATTCATTTCTGAATTCCTCCAGCTTATTAATTTCTTCATTAAAAATAACTATCTCAGGTTCTGCTGTTTCAACACTCCCAGATAGGATCAATACCATTTCCAAAAAGAAGACATCCTCACACAATTCCTTTAGAGATAATTCAAAGAAACTACAAGCATTAATGGACTTGGCAACTTTAATTAGGGCATTGTCATCTGTTAGTGCTGTTAGACCCTCAGCTTCTTGACACCTTCGCTTCAAGCAATCCAAAAACTTGTGTATAATAGGTGAACCTGTTAATTTGACAAACTGTGATCGCAATGATGAGCTAGGTAGTGATCGACAACGATCAATGACAGAAGAGAGACACCGAAGAACAGCACTTGATATCAGAGGAGACTTGCTCTCTTCCAGACCAGATAGAAGAGAAACGTTGTCAGCATCATTTATCCAATTTCTTTCATCTTCTATTTGAGCGTTTAACTTATGAAGTGAGTCACTAAACTCAATTTCCGCCCACAGATTAAGCCAGTCAGGTCTATCACAAAATACAATAAATGTAGAAATCTTTTGCATATTGTCATCTTCTTGGAGGGAGAGAAGCATTCCTGAATGAGCTGCCAGAGATTGGACCCGCTTATCAAATGCAATCATCAAGTCTACAAGATTTAGCCATGATACCCTAGCTTGAGTTTGGATAGTATTATCACTCTCATCTTGAAGCTGAGTGATATATATAGGAAATATTTCTTTTGCCAGGTAGGTTGATAGCGAAGATACCATTGCTGAGATCCATTCTTCTCTGCAACTGTAACCAGATAGCATAGCTTCATCAACAAGTGGTTGCAACAAATCATCCATAGAGTCAACATAATCTCGGGTAATCTTATATACAAGGGCAAATATGTACTCTGGCTTCTCAATCCACTTCGAGAAATGGCGCTGAGATGCAATAGATATAGGATTGACAAGTTCTTCGATAACCCAAAGTGGTTGATAAAGGGCAACATCCTTATAATGTCCCTCAAGTTGGCGAGATTTCCTTTTTCTTTGTAGCTCCTGAAGACCACACAAAGCAAGGAAACTTTCACAGTACTGTAGTTTCAAGTCTCCTTGCATTGTGAAAAGAGGATTTTTCACTTCAGAAGAACCTTTAATATCTGGATTTGAAGAACTTAAGGTTGATAGAGGAGGGGGCCACCCAAGAGAAGCAAGAAGGGCTCGGTGATCGGCAATAGCCTGGGGTCTTAGAATGGCCAAGGCTCTATCAATTCTATGATCAACAGCTGAAACAAGCTGAGCCCACTGGGGATGCTTCTTTATTACTGAACTAAGAACTTCTTCTGTTGATTTAAGACTTTTAAGAGCAACTGAACGCATATCCTACAAGTAAAGGAGGGAAAAGATAAATAAGTGAAAAAGAATTAATACAGAGGTTAAGTGGCACAATTAATTTCAACTTGTACCCAAAATACAGCATAGAAATTGGCTTTGTAGTTTTATAGTTCGGAATATATGTTAAATACTGCGAGTCAAAATCTTAGCATCTTTATGTTAATTATTACACAAAAAATTAACAAAAATAAAAAGGGCATCTTCATGCAACACTTACACAATTAATCAAGACCTATAGTTTAATAAATGAAAAAAACATCAGGTACATAGTTTTGAAAGGCGAGAGGCGCCAAAAGGCGCCAAGGGTCTACAAGCGCCCGAGGCGTGCCTCACATACTTTTGGCAGAAAATATCAGTTTATGATCCATACATAAATTCTACCACATAATATCACATAATACTACCAAAAACTTAATAGATAAACATTACTCCCTCCGTCCCATATCTTTCTTCCCGTTTATTATTTTCTGTGACAATAAAAGAGGTGCCAAGCCCAAAGAGCATCAGCGCCCCAAATTACATAAAAGAGGCGCCAAAGCCATAGAGCCTTTGCGCCAGAGGTGCGCCTTTCAAAACTAGACACATAAGAGAAGTTTCAATATGTCAATGACATAGTTGTTTAATATTAGCGAACAGAACCTTCTAATGGAGCATAGTTTTAAAAGGCGTGCCTCAGAAGGCGCAGGCACAAGGTGTAGCGCCTTAAACAACCAATATGAGGCGCAGATCATCAGGCGCGCGCCTCTTGGTCAAATGTATTTTAAGTAAATTTTTACTAGTAAGAGCACATTTAGGTCTTTTTATTAAAGTAAGTAGCACTTTTATTATTATTATTTTTTAAATCTAAAAAAATATAAAAACATCTAGAGTAAGATCATCAACGAGTGTATGTAGTTCACGTGCTAGGCAGTCTAAAGATAAGGACAAAGGCAAAACAAGTAGATAAGAACAAGGGCAAGATGAAGAATGTAAAAAACTCAACTATAAGATTTAGAGATGAAGATGATAATGAAGACGAGTATGAAATCGAGAAAGAAGAGGAAGAGGAATATATTGATGATGATGATGATGATGATGATGAATTTGGTGATGAGGAGGAGGCGGCCTTTGAATTTGATGAGGACTAGCTAATTAGACTAATATAACTGCTGTTTTGATGATTTTTGTGTGTGAATTAAGTCTACTATCATTACTTTAGTATTAATTTCATGTTAAAATGTGCTATTATGTTTGTTTGATGATCTTTTGGTAGTATTATGTGGTTTTATATGGTTTTCTATAGAAATATAAGTGAAATGTTTTCTAAAAAATTTAGGACAAGAGGCGCGCCTAAGGCGTGCGCTTTGTGCCTCAGGCGCAGAGACCCCTCTTGCGCCTTCAAAAACTATGTAATGGAGACACTGTGTACCGGGTTGGGCATAAGCAAGTACAATTTAATAATGTTTTGACTGATGCAGAAAGAGTAGAGATAAAGAATTTACACATCTACTTAGAATTGTGTATGATTTTTTTTTTTTTGATAACTCGATATTCGGCCCAATGACCGACTAATTCAGGGGACTCACCGCCCATTCGTGGGGGTCCCATTTCAAGCCAGAGCTTATACAATAGCTCATGCCAGGAATTAATTGCACCTTGTGAGTTTCAAACCTGAAAACTAGAAATGATCATACTCCTAAGTCCCAAGATCTCACTACAAGGTCAACCCCTGAGAGATTCCCTAGAATCGTGTACATTCATTAAACATTTTTTATTTTTGTAATTCAGCAGTGTGTATATTGTTTAATCCTCTTTATCAATTTGACAACACAAATATCCAGATTAGAAGAACCTATAATTTTCTAAATAGACTGAAAAGATGAATAAATAGCACTGATATTTGCTTAAAATCAGATATGGCAGTTCAACTACTCAATGCAACTTAAAGCAAACACTCCTGAGAAAAGTACTAACTTCTAGATCTTTTATTGAAGGATGCCTCCTAAATGTTCGATTCAAAGTGGAAGATACAGCATCTTCAATGTCACCAACCAATATGTCAAGCTTCAATGCTGTCCCTGAGAGTATGAAAGAGACTGGTTATGGTAACACATAACAACAAAAGGACCAACCAAAAAAAAAAAACAATTCTCCAGTTAGGTATTTTTATAAGACATTTCTTTCCTTTGCATCATATCTATGAAAGCAACCAGATTTCTGTATAAAATCAGAAAACAAATCCTACTACATCACATCCATCATGGAAACTGTTACACACTAACACACATACGTGTACGTAGATTTCCCTAATATCAACAGAATTTCTGTGACATTCACTTGTTTGATATTGATGCATGCACTCTTCAAAAGCTTTAAAAACTCCACAGATTCTAATGATGACCTTGGAACAACTCTTTCACCTGATTCATTTTCTTCAAATCAAATAATTAATATCCTATGCAACTAAAGAACATAATTACATAAATCAGATGAAATCTAGGAAACATTCCACCATATTATTAATCATAAGGCATCTACAAAGCATTACTCAACTCCACCTCCAAGTGCATTCTAAACCTTTATTTGATCAGATAGTTTCAAACAAATTGCCACAAAATCCCCAGTGATCAGTTCACCCTACTGAATAAACTAACTGCATGAATACACATTACAAGAAAATGAACTAAGAGGTTCAGATACAATTATTAAATTACTCTAAATGTGTATGTGCACTTTCAAAAAAGATGGATTTTTTAATGATTCCAATTTCCAAATGATAAAAGGCAGAATTGTCAAATGTCTCAAAATGGAATATGTAATAACATTATTTCCCAGTGTCTTGATCATTTTTGTTTCTGAAAACATAAAATTCATTAGGGCTAAGTATAACAAATAACAATATGCAGTTTAAACTTCCATGTCCAACCACATGTTTTCTAGTACCTAGATTAGCATTTCTTTTGAAACATTGACGTTGCCTTTTGGCAAATGCTCCATATTTCTCAATTCAATCTCCCAAAACACAACAAACTATCCCATTTTCAAGGTATTAACATTACATTTTTCAAATTCTTCTTCGCCCTCAATCATCCAAACATTACTAAGAACTTATTAAATTACAATGCATACCAAAGTATACATAATTTCTCAACTACAATTTTGAAGTTCTATCCATTCATAGATTAAATGGAGACTGGAGTAACAAGAATTTGTTAAGCACTATACAAAATTCATAAACTAGAGCAAAAAAAAACTAACCAGCATAATTTCTCACAGTTTCTACTCTGGCAACTTCCTTGGCCAATGCCTGTAACTCCACCCCCATCCCTCTCCTCGATTCTCCATCTATACATAAACAAACATACAGATACTAACAAAATTAACAGCATCCCAGCAATGGAATTCCGAAACCTGAAACTAGAAATACCTGAGGGAGGGTGAGTGGATGAGCTGCGTAGGTCATCCAACTGAGCATGGACAGTGGAGAAGAGTGACCCAACCCGATCGGAGTACGAGGCGTGCCGCGCGAAGTGAGATTGAAGGTCTTTGTTTAGTCCGGAAAGAGTTCGATCGAGGTCATCGGATTGAATTTGGAGCTCCGAGAGCAAAGTCGGGGCTCCGTCGAGGTCTTCGATTGAGCTTAGTCTTGAGTTGAGAAAATAGAGAGCGTTGTATGAAAGAGATGTGAGCGGTGGTAAAGGACGGATCCTGGAGTCCTCCGTGGATGGGGCCATCGGAAAGGAAGAGGAAAATGTCGGTGGAATTTATGCTGTTGCAGTTTGATCCTCAATTGCCATCAGGGACTTGAGTCAAAAATAAATACTCCCTCCGTATGTAAAAAGTAAATAAGTTAATTGAATTGAGTGTAATATGGGCCCAAAAAGTAAAAAGTAGTGGCATTTTGTGTAAATATGTAGATATTGTGAGGGTGAAGTTTATAAAAGGGTTTCCATTTTTGGTCTTGCAAGTTCCTCTGGGACGTCCCGAAAAGGAAAACCTGCAAGTTCCTCTGAGACGGAGGGAGTACTAACTAGTACATAACCCTGCAGAAAAAACTATATGTTAATTTAAAATTAATTTGAAATTTAATTTTTTTAATTTAAATGTGTAATGGGTGGAATTTACCGAGATTTATGGATGGTGGTTAGTATTTTAAAAAATATAGAGGGATAAAATAGATGGAGAAGTTAGTGAATTAAAAAGAGGATGGATAACGAGAACGGTTATTTATATTTTATTTTAAAAAATATAATTTTATTAATGGGCTGTTTTTTAAATTCTGGCCCATGTGATTTTAATTCCTTCCATCTCGGCCCAAATATGAAAGCCACGAGGGCTTTTATTAATATCGGCCCACCAACTTTTAATTCAGACACTATTTCTTCTCCGGTCCAGGTTATTGATACTAAGCCACATTTCAGGAATACACTACCCTTGAGAATTTTTTTTCGAAAATTTTATTCGAACTTTTGTTCATTTTTGTACTGTGTTCAAAAAAAAATATCGAAAAAATGAAAAAATTTCGAAAGAAAATGATGAACAAAGGGTAGTGTATTTTTCAAAAGGATAGTGTATTTATCTGGAAAATGCTAGTGCTAATAACCTTGGCCTTCTTCTCCTAGTGAAGATACCCAACCCCTCTCGGCCTTGTTGGTTTTACCCCCAGCCCATATGATTTAACCTCTAAACCTTTAATTCCCTGCCCAACCCCTTTACCTCATTCTGCCGTCCAATACAGAACCAACCTTCAACCCACTGCACAAAATACTCTGCCTTTGTCATATTAACTCCAAGCCTTCAAGCTCAAAATCTTTTGCCAATGTGCTTGGAATTTTTCTGAGATGGCCCCTACCCAAAGCTTCTCAAATTTTTTGGTTTTTGATGATTCAAAAATTAGGAAAATTGGAATTGTGACGTGTGATGACAAGAAATTTAAATTTAAATTTTTTTGAGATGATATTATCTCTATTTTGGGTCCTTGAAAATTAACTATATTTAGAAAATTTTCGCAAGCAATTCCCAACTGATGTAGATAGAGATAGAATATTTAGTTTATTATTATTATTGTTATTATTTATGTAATTTAGGGTTTATATTTTATTGTTATTGGACCG
>JAPKLY010000001.1:24600-46183 GCA_026898435.1 Prunella vulgaris
CGGTCCAATAACAATAAAATATAAACCCTAAATTACATAAATAATAATAATAATAATAAACTAAATATTCTATCTCTATCTACATCACCAACCCACAGGATATTATTATTATGCATGGGTTTTAAGGATAATTTCATATTGATTTGGGTGAATTATTGTCATATTTGCATCAAGTTCACCCTTGGGGATGATTTTACTCGCACGTGGATGCAACCCACTTGGATGTTACGTGGGTGTCCAATGCGAGTCTTCAAGTTGACCTCAGATTATGATCTCTCACACGAGGCTCACATAACTCCTGTTTAGGTTAAATTTTTGTGCCTATCTGTTCACTTGATTCATCGGGATGCTCTTTTCACTATTACCAAGAAATTTGACAAATCTCTAAAGGTTGATAGGCAGACTGATAACTTTAGATTATCTTGTGTCCGGATTTGTATTGAGATGAATTTGCTTTAGGAGTCCATCACTAAGTTTGAGATTAATATATGAATTTGCTTTAGGAGTCCATCACTGAGTTTGAGATTAATATATGTGGTGTCTCATACACACAGATGATCATTTATGAGAACCGACCTAAGTACTATACAGGGTGTAGGAACGTGGGCCACGAGCAGTCAGAGTGTTATATTTCTGGGGATAAGCCCCGTCCAGAGAGGCAGGGTAGAACTCCTTCTCTCGCTGTCAGTTGGGGCAGAGAAGGACGACCACTAGCCGACCCCCCTGCCATGGGGAAGGTTGTACTTGATGAGTAAGCCCCACGTTCCATGCCCAAGCCTATAAAGAAACTTGACTCTGGGAGAATGAGTGGAAGACAGTTGGGAACCAGGCTACTGGCATGCTAGCCAAGTCTTTGCTGAAGCCCCCCCACACTCGAACTTTGCATTAATTTTTCTCGTCTATTCAGTCTGAGGGCTTGGAGGAGGAGTTCGAGGATGGTGAGATTAATATTGGGGAGTCTGGTGATGCGGATGTCTCAATTACTGGTGAGATGTATAGATTCTGATGATACCTCTCCATCGTGTGACGATTCTGGGGAGCAATCTCAAACCTCTAGGCCCCCTTCTTAGGGAGTGAGACAGTGTGCTTTGAGTCGAGCTCAGCATGACTGTTCGATTGAGAGTTTTGACTCTTGCTCTATGGTTTCTGTGGATCGAGTTGGGTTTGGGATTTTGCCTTGTAACGGCCCCTCTACAAATTTTGCTACTTCATCTGTTACTCTTTCCTTGCCTGGTAGAGGGAAGAAGTCGAGGTCCTCTACTTCTATATTTTCGTCAGCCGGGATACCAGTTTTTCGAGGTACTTCCAATAGGGGTTTAGCTCGAGGTCGTGGTCGTCTGAGCTCTCAAACGATATCCACTATTTGTTTTTTTATGTGTAGTTTTCTTTTTTACTTGTTTGATTTCCGCCCACCTTGAGTGGTGCAAGTTGTAGCTATTGGATCACCATCCTCTGTCAGGGCTTGTCGGCTTAGGATGAGTTATTTGGTTTCTTGATACTCTGTTAATTTGTGACGATATATACAGGTTAGGGGTCCCGACTTAACCCCTCGCCCGCACGGGCGCTGGTTTTTTGAAAATAAAGAATCATTAAGTCGGTCAATATACCATTTTTCAAGTTTATGTATCCCAAATAACTACTCCCTCCATTCATTATAAGTTTCTCACTCTTTTTTTTTTTTTGGATATTCCACAATAAGTTTCTTACTCCATAAAAAGTAAAAACAACACTCCACATATTAGTAAATAAATATTCTTTCAAACTACTACTCTTTACTTTTTCACAACTTACTTTTACACAATTTTCTATTATTTTATACAAAAGTTAACATGTGGTTCACTATATAATAATAAATAAATACACTTTCTTAATAAGTATAACTAAAAGAAAGGAGAAACTTGAAAAGGAACAGAGGGAGTATTATTTATTGACTTCTTGGCTCATGTCTTTTATTTTGTGCTTAGCCCATATCTCTTGTTTTGTGTACAAATTCCCCCCACTCCCTCCATTTACTTTCTATAATTTGTGCAGATTTTTCTTTATCACTTTGATCACTCGATTCATCTTTCTTTTTTGTAGTGAAAATTTATGGTTTAATGATTGGAAATTGTGCAATACTTACACTCTATAAAAGACATTTGTTCCTCTATCTCAGTGTGGTCTAAAATACAATACTGAAGTGAGTTGATAAGAGGGAATCCTCTAATGTCATTCTTATACACCATGTGAATGAATCTACTGAAATCGAAAAGACGATATGGACCCAAAGAATTGGTGTTACCATTCTCATTATTGTTTCTTTCTCTTTATTTTTGGAGGTTTTAAGAGCGATTTGACACGAATTATTTTTTTAAAATTATGTTAGAGAGTGGTTTTCAATTAATTATTCGTAATGGCATCTTAATAACCGCTCTCCAAAATCACTTTGAAGAGCGGTTTTATATACGGAATATTAAAAAAAAAATTACAGAGTGGTCATATTAATAAATTTTGAAAAAGGTTTAAAAAATTAGTATTTTATAATTTAAGTAAAAAAAATTAATTGAAAAGATCAAGATAAATGTTCACGTAAACACTAAAATTATGTGTTTTTTTAATATCATCTTTTCGTGGAATTTTAAGTTATATTTTTAAAGTTAAAACATATTTAGCAAATGTTATTTTCATTTATGTTTTAAAATGTGATTTTTTTTGTTGGTGTTTACATGGACTCTGTGTGGAATATCCCACAATTACGTCATTTAATTGTTGTTGAAAATTTATTAGATGAATCAAATTGTAAATATTAAATTTCAATATATATATATATATATATATATATATATATATATATATATATATAAATTTATATATATATATAGATATTTATTTTGCAGCTAATCCTTCAACGAAATAAGTAATATATACTTTTCAATGTAACAAATAATATTACTTTACACAATTTTGAGTTTATATCTGTTCCGATCCCCTAATTATATTTCAAACATAACTTTCGTTTCATCTTTGAATTGTACGACTTTGACTATCAGTACTTTACCTATGAATCAAATCTGTACTTCATACCATCAATTTGCTAATTATTTATTAATTTGCTTTTTAAAATATCATATATATAGTATATCACTTTGCTATCCACATTTAGTGGACTGGGTGTTGTTTTTCAAAATTTATGTAACAATTATCCAATAATTAATTTTTTTTAATATAATAAGTACGAGAGTAACCTAGTTTAATATCTGAAATATGATAAGTTTTGCATGAAAATAGTTAAGATAACCTTATTATGAACCAATTTTAAAATATCAAACATTTAACTAAAAATATCAACATTAAAATCTCACCAGAAGTATTAAGTCTGGTTCAAACTTCAAAAAAATCACCTAATAATTGGTATAGATTTTATTGACCACAATTTTTAATACTCTTATAAATATTTAAATACATTTGACTAAATATTTAATACTTCATAATAGTATAACATGAAATATATAACCTACCCCTCAAATATTACATTCACATATTCTAAATTTATAATGTTCCTTGGTCAACATTCAACAGCCACTAAATTAAAGTTATAAAATCTCGACTTGGTCAGCACTTTTAGTGATAGTAATTAAGTTGCATGCACCACTTGTGTCCCAATATTTCAATTCAAAGTAAAGGTTGGTTATTAATTAATAGTAAATAGTAAGTTATCATCACAAATATTTAATTATACACAAGGGGTGACGAATTTTGTGGAAGACTTGTCCTATCCTATCCATAAACGTCGCTCTTGTGAGTAATAATCTTCCTTCCTCTCTCTCTCTCTCTTCAAAATGTTTTTCTCTCTCACACAATCCGAAACGAGGAGGAGGAGGAGGAGGAAGAGGAGACGAAATGGTAAAATCACGACGTAGAATATCACGTTTTGTTCATGTCGTAGGTTTTGGGAGGTGTTTGGTCTCTTAATTAGTATGGGCAATTGCATCAAAAGGAATAGGTTGGTAGCGATGGCAATTGTAAATGTTAAACGATACTCTCACCTTCGAGGACGAAGAAACGACGACGTTAGACATGATGATCATCGTGAAAATGGTTCAGTAAGCACCAACGAGTGGCAAAATCAAAATAATGTGGAATGTGTGAATGATAGAACAAACGATGCTCATAATAAGACAACCTTGAATCGTCCTTCTCCAGGTAAAGCGTTGTCTATATCATTTCTTAATTGATGAACAAACGATGCATCAACTATATATGCATGAAAATATTAATATCCATCCTTATGTGAAATAGATCCAAATTTATTAAATTATTCGATTTGCGTACCCTTGTTTTTTCGTAACTAATTAATTAATTACTCGATCATTTAGAATTTTTTTTTATATATATTTTTGTTTCTATTAATTAATTGATGTTAAGATTATTCCTTGTTTAGTTAATTTCTGGCAGATAGTTATTGAATTGCCATTAGTTAAGAGAATTCATAAAGATTAAGATTTCTTTTAATGAAGAAAAAGCTATACGTTTTTTTTTTCTTTCAAAAAAAGAGATGCTTCCTCACTAAATTTATTAATAATCTGCAAGAGATGATTGATTTACTTGAAATTATTATAAGCAAGTTCGAACACTATCCTTATCAAATAGCCAAATAAAGGTAACTGAAAAGATTAAGATTTTTTTTTTTATATGTGGATCGTGTGTTAAAGAGAAAATCCAATTTTAATTTGAGAAACTTGTTATAATTAACGAGGTGTGCTTCACTATGGTCTATATTGAATTATATATGAGTGGATCTTGCGAACCTGATTCACTTACACTATTTCTCAAAGTAATTTTCAGCATAAAAAGTATCATACTTAAATAATACTCCCTTCGTCTCTAAAGAATTTGTACACTTTTTTTATTTGGACGTCCCATACAAATTTGCACATTGCTAAAAAATGAAACATTGATTTGTGTGCACACTCACAAATTTATACACATATTTATCCATATATTACTACTTTATATATAAAACACATTTTTCTTAAAAAATATGTCATCTCGTAGGGTGCGAATACCTATTGGACGGAGGTATAATAATATTTGATTTTAAGGTTTATTAGTTTCAAATCACTAAAATATATATATAATACTTTTTCTGTCCAAAAAAAAAAAAATCAGTATTTCCCTTATCATAATTCGTCTCAGAAAAACTTATCCTCATGATTACCTCACAGTATCAACAAATTTATGCCAAATATTATATTACTTCTTGTGCCCGCACATACACATAATCCAACCAATTTTTTTTTGTTTCATATATAAAATTTACAAAATTACCCCTCAAAATTCAAATCATATCATTTTTCTTATTTTAAATACTTTTACTTTGTACATATAACTAAAGAGTAAGTCTCATGTGCACCAGTTACACGGTGCAACTCTAGTTTATTTTTAAAAAGTTAAACAGTTTATAACTGAAAAGTTAAACATTTTATTACTGAAACGTGTATCTTTCATAGTTTAACTTTTCAGTAATAAACTGTTTAACTTTTCAGTTATAAACTGTTTAATTTTTAAAAAATAAACTTGAGTTGCACCGTGTAACTGGTGCATACAAGACTAATCCATAACTAAAAGCTATATTAGTGAATTTAATTATATATGGTAAAACTTCTGTGAACCTGGTTGGCACATGTTTTCTTATTAATTTATATATCTAATGAAAAACTAATATTAGAGTAATTTTAGCCACCCAATAGATATCGCATAAAATGATTGATAACAAAATATGTAATATTATAGTTTAATTTAATTTGCATCCTTTTATATAGCATATATATATATATATATGTTGATGTATGTATGTCTTTGATATCATTAATTTTAGTGCGGTCTAATACATATATATTGCAAATATAGAAGATAAATATACTAGTACGTACAACTTTTTTTTTTTTTTAAAGAATCATGCACTTATAGATCTAGTTTTGAATTTTCTGTAGGCACAATGGAAATGCAGAGACAAAGCCATCCATTGCCGACCCCAAATGTGGGATGCAACAATATGAGTACTAGTAATAATGAGATGAATAATAATAAGTCAAGTTTAACGTCGACGTTGGCATTGCCGGAGCCAGAAACACCTAAAAGAATAATAAACGAGTCGAGCTCATCAGCAGCTCCTTGTGCATTGCCAATGCCAATATCGGAGACTGAGATTCTATCGTCTCCGTATTTGAAGGCGTTTAGGTTCGATCAACTAAGAATTGCGACGTCCAACTTCAGTGAGGATAGCCTTCTTGGAGAGGGGGGTTTTGGTTGTGTTTACAAGGGGTGGTTGGATGAGGAAACCCTAACTGCAGCTAAACCTGGATTTGGAACACCTGTTGCTATCAAGAAGCTCATACCTGATGGTTTCCAGGGTCACAATGAGTGGTTGGTCAGTAATTTTTATTTTAATTCTCTTCTCTACCTAATTAATGCATTAATTCCTCTTTTAATTAGTGTGTTAATTTGCATATCATATGAATTAGTTTATAAAAACAGTAATAATTAATATAATGAATGAATGTTTTGACATGATTAAATAAATCCAATTTCATATATATATATATAGTGAACAAAGTTTCACACTATAAATAATTATCAATTTTGAAATATATACTAGATTGACGGTTGACTTATATATGGAAAGTGAGAAGATGAAATGAGGAATATTAATTTGTGTTGAAATTGAGAAAAAGGACAAATGAAATATAGTTGGCATGCATGCAATTATATGTAACACAAATTATTAACTATACGAAATTTAATTTTATTAATTAATTCAAAATTTATTTAATTATATATTTGGATTAAATTAAATAATATATATGTTGGAGGTACATTTACATTTAATTTTTACAGTGCGAAGTGAACTATCTAGGTCGTCTTCATCATCCGAATCTAGTGAAGCTCATTGGATACTGCTTAGAAGGTGAAGATCGAATACTCGTCTACGAATTTATGCCTGGTGGCTGCGTTGAGGATCTCTTATTTACCAACGGTAATTATTAATTAATTTAAATCAATAAATAATATTTTTAATTATATATATATATATATATATTGGCGATTGCATCCATTAAATTTCCATACGTTGATGTCTTCTTTTTTAATTTGTTTAGTTTAGTAATCCATAAACAAATGGAATATATCTTGAGGCAAGCATGCATGACGTCATCATAATTTGATTAATTAATATATATTTAATTAATATTATAACAAAAATAAAAAAAATATATATATTTCATGATTTAGCTAGGTAAATTAATGTAATAAGGATATAAGTGTGGTTGCAGGAAATTCGACAACACTTACATGGGCAAGAAGGATTAAAGTAGCAGTGGGTGCAGCACGAGGGTTGTGCTTCTTACACCAGCTGGAATCCCCAGTCATATATCGCGATTTTAAGACTTCCAATATTTTATTAAATAATGTAAGACATACATACATATATACATATATAATTAATTATACAAGGAGATGTTTAACATTATTCAATAATTATACAAGGAGATATTTAACATTAATATTCAATATGATCACATGTTTTAATTTTATCGTCATCTTTCGGTTATATTAATTAATTAATTTATAAATTTTATTTCACGTTTTTAGTTAAATTTGGTGCAGGAGTTTGATGCAAAGCTTTCAGACTTTGGACTTGCCAAAGCTGGACCGACCAATATGCAGACTCATGTGACAACAAGAGTGATGGGCACTGAAGGTTATTGTGATCCACATTATCTAACCACGGGTATATAATTATGCTTTATTTATTTATTTATTTTTCTTCTTATATTGTTATACTAATTGAAGTTAATTTTAATTTGGACAGTTAATAAATTTTAAAAACATATATAGCTTTAACTCTAGTTTAAAATTGGGAAATTAAATTTTAAATATTTAGCAAAATTCATTTTAAAATCCGTAAATTCTCAAATACATCCATTTTTTAATTTTTTGGATTAAAAATGATTCTATCCAAAGCCATGTCATTTGGAATTGAGTCCATTCATTTTTTTTTAAATTAATTAATTTTAAAAGATATAAAATTGCTTTTTTGACAAAGTTATTTTTTTATAATTTTAAAATATTTGAAAGGATTAATTAAAAAATTTGAGTTATTTTATACTATTTTTAGAAAATGATCAATTTTTTAAGGACGAGTCTATTGGCATGCAAATGCTCAATCTGTAGTATTGACCCTTAGGTCCACAACCACATTAATTATAAGCTTGTTCATGAATTCCTTTTATATATCAAAAATATTATTATAGGAGAATTTATACACTCGAAAAAGGACTGTTTCGTAATATTAATCGCATAGAGGACATCTCATATTAATTTGAATCAGTAGCTATCATATTGATTTGTAATCTTCCCTGCAAGACTTTCCACGCATGAATACGAACTTTGTTTGGTATCATCTTTTGCTTCCATGCATATTATTTTAAACTCCTCTTTTTCTTCAATTTCCTCTAATATATGGAGGGTATGTTTGGTTTAGGTGATTAAATAGTCAATCCCCCAAACATAGGACTATTCCGGCCAAAACATGCATGATTTGGCAGATATAGTTCTGTGTTTGGGGGATTGACTATTTAATCCCCTGAACCAAACATACTCTGAGTGTTCCATTAACCACTCATCATATACTTCTTCCCCATCGATCAGCATTTGATCTCCATTTACAAGTATCCTTCAACCTCGATACCTGCTTAAAATATCAGAAAATTCATTAAATATACCAAGTATTTTCAGATCTCCTTTTAGAGCTTTGAATTTTTCTTTGATAATATGATCCACCCCTCAAACTCGTGTGTCTTTCAACTCTTCTTCACTATTTCCTTACACACTCTGAATGTGGAAGCTATGCATTAATAAACCTAAAAGATTAATTTTGGTCTCTTTTAACTTCTATTCCCACTGGGTAGTGATCTTTTTAGTTCGATCTTTTGGCGTGGTCTTCGATCGGCCATTTTAGAATCCACACATTGTTGACCAAAATCCTATCAAGACTACTTTTACATGACCCATCAAGCTTGTAACGACCAAGTAAGAATTAAAGATCAACAATATCTAACTCAATAATAAATTCATCAAAAGCCCTGACATCTGAATGAAGCTCCTCTTCCGACTTTTCAAATTCTTCAATATGGTAATAGAAATGAAATTTTATTTTTCTTCTTTATCTTTACCTATGTTGAATGAGAGTTTGTGTCGTTCATGGTGGTTACATCAATAATGTTGTGCTCCAATTTTGAAATAAATTGACAAAAAAGAAAGTTGTTGATTGTGATATGGGGTATTGATTGAGAAGGATGATTATAGGATGAGATGTGAGTAATCAAATGGGAGTAATGATTACCTTATTTAGGGGAAATTAATATTGTGTACCTCGTCTGTTCTCATTACCTACTATAATTACTATATATATATATATATATCCTCACTCTCATTACCATTGAAGAATTTTTATATACCAAGCGCTCCCTTAAATCTCCAGCTATGCAAATACAACACGATTAATTTTGGGATATCACATTGAGTAGTCTACCCACAAATCAATTCTTTCATTTAAAGGTAAGGCTCATAGACATTCATAATACAATATTTTGTCCTCTCCTGCCCCTATATATAGTCCGTTAATTACAACAACGCCATTCATATGCCAGGTACTGGAGATAATAAATAGATCAGAATTCCATATATAGATATATAACTCTACCCTCAGATTCTAAAAAAGCCCAACCAAATTTCACATTCCCGACAAAGATTTATAGAAAAACAAAATTATCAAAAAAATAATAATAATATTGTTTTATGTTATACTATAAAATTGATTCGGGTGAAATTATGCTACAATATAATATTTTCCTGAGATGATTGACATGTATGAGAAGAGCCCTAGACAATCACTAGTTATATATATTCATTAACAACATTGCGCATCAGTAAAGTTGTGACCCTCGAACCCATAATTTATAGATAATGAAACTCTAACCACTTAAATTATACCATCTCTTTACATATATATATAATGGAGTATATATATTTATATGTGTATGTTAATTCCTAAATATTCTTGAATTAAATCGTAGTACATTCTCAACTATTAAGAAAAATAACTCTTCCGTTTTCTTGTTGTATAACAGGTAAATTAACGGCAAAATGCGACGTTTACAGTTTTGGGGTGGTGTTATTGGAGCTTCTTACGGGGCGTCCAGCAATTGACGATGCGAAGTTTCAAGAAGAGAAAAACCTGGTAAATTGGGTAAAACTTCATGTTCAAGACCAAGGAAAAGTGTTCAGAATTATGGACACCAAGTTAGAAGGGCAATATTGTAAAAGAAGTGCTTATATTGCTGCAAATATTGCACTGCGTTGCGTACATCACCAGCCCAAATATAGACCACCTATGACTTATATGTTAGAAATTCTTGAAAATCTTCCCTCCTACAAAAACCAACATATATCCTAAATCAATTATTAATATTTCTTATTAATTTTACTTAATTCTACTCTATCAAGCATTGATGGTTTAGAGTTTTTGCTCTTTTGTTTTAATTACTTCATACAAATTAATTGGAAAGAGATATATATATAGGCATCAATAGTTCGATCGGTAATTATTGGTATATTCCGTGGAATATAATAATGTGGTTCTTTTTTTTTTTACGATGGTAGGTGGGGAAAGAAATTAAATTGTCCCAAAAAATTTAACTTTTTAATTTTGGTCCCTTGATTGTTCAATTTTAGTTCTATTTTTGCCGAAAAATTGGATTGTTCAATTTTGATCTCATTTTCGATAAGTTCTGTCTTAAAATCATATACAAATTCATAAATTTATTTCTTAATTGATTACTTCTACAACTCTCAATATTAATTTTTTAAATTCGCATTTTTTTTAGGTTTTTACTATCAAGATCTCATTTTTTATAGTTGCCCTTTTCCAGCCACACATGCTTTCTTTTAATATATATGTCTTCTCTTCAACTTCTCTTCCTCTTCCTCTTCCTCTTCGTTCGTCCACTCGTACTCCTTATTGCTAATATCTTCTTCTCCTATTACCCACTTTGTCGTTCTTTGTCAAATCTGCACTTTTAAATTGTAATGTTTACAGTAGATGATAGTTTGGGTTGCAGAAAAATCATAAAATATTAATGTGTTTGTGTTTATGAGGATGTGAAGAATCACGATAACTTAAGAAGTTAATGATGGAAAGAACTTGGGGTGAGTTATAGAGATTTGGTTGATGAAAAACCCTAATTTGATCTTTTTTATTTTCTGTTAGTTTAGTTTACTTTTATTTTTATTCAATTTTTTTGGTTTTATTTAGTTTGGTGTAGTTTTAATTTATTCTTCATTTAGCTAGCAATTATGTAAGATTAGAATAAAAAAATTTAAAATTAAAATTTACTTTTATATTCATCGTCCACGCAAACATTGCACATGCTTGGAGGCCCTTAATTTTCATCGGCACATGCACGATGCGCTACCAAAAATAACATTTTTTTTTTTTTTTTTTGCTGAAAAATAGGACAAAATTGAACAATTCAATAAGTTATGAGTAAGTCTTGCGTACGAGATCAATACTATCTGATTAATTAACTTTTAACTTAAATTGTACTACCTCCGTCCCGGAACTACTTTCATAGTAGTTCCGGGCACGCGAACTAAGGAAAAGTAAATATGTGAGTGTAAAGTTAAATAATAAAATAAGAAAAAGTGTATTTTGTTGACTTTTGTGAGAGAGAAAAGTTTCTTTTTTTGGTGTGTGAAAGAAGAGTTGGGACGTCCAAATAAGGAAAATGTGAAAGTAGTTTTGGGACGGAGGGAGTATCACTTTTAAAAATTAATAATATATTTATTAAAATTAGTGACTTATCACTCTTTAAAAATATTATTATATTTTATTATAACATATTATTTTTTCTAATTTGATCGATCACGTACTACGGAACAATATATCTTATGCAAGTTTTTGTTTTAATTTTTCTTATATGATCCTAATTCATGATAACGATTAAGTTAATGATCAGTTTTCCAAATTAAATATTAATTAACACTTAGCCTGATAAGGCCTTAGAATTTAATTTGATTCATAAAAAAAATAGTGTAATAATAATAAATAAATATAAATTTTTGTATATAAATAGGTCATGAAATATTGAAAATTTCAGATATTAAAGATTTAATTAAGAGTATTAAGACTTTTATCATTAATTTTAAGAATTGGAATCAGTGGTAATGCATTGTTTAAGAATATTAACAACAATAAACTCTTAAACTGTGTATTTAAATTATACATATTTAATATATAAAATACATAAATTTTAAGTATAAAGTTTTTATAAAAAAATATTTAATGTGTTAATTTAATCAATAGTATAAGACTAAACTTCAAACATCTTAACATTTTATAAGTTGTTTTAAGAGCTTATAAGATGTTATTTTATAAGTAGCTTATAAGTTATTGAAGTGTTTGACTAAAATAATTTATAAGTTCTTACGTTAGGATATCACACAGTTTATATTTTTACAGCTTATAAGTTATGAGAAACTTCTTTTAAAGATCTTATATATAAGCTATTGAACATTTTATTTTGTCAAACACTCCAAGAGAGTTTAATTATATATATAGCTCTTAAACAATTTATAAACTATTTTAAAAAACTCATAAGCTCACTCTCAAATACCCTCAAAATATTTAAATATTCAACTCAATTTCAACTTTATTTAATTATATATGTGAGTAATATTTTGCCTAAAAAATGAAGGTAAGAATTGAGTATTAGACAATTTTTTTTTAACAATATGTAGTAGCAAGTAAATTTGGAAAGGAAGAACGTAATTACAAAACTACAATAGTGGTTATCATAACTTTTTCGTATGGATTCCTGTTCATAAATACATTGTTGAAACATATGATAGTGGAGGCAAAAATTTGTGTGTGTGGCCTCTGTTTCATCAAATACCGGTATATGGAGTAACTTTTTGCGTCATGAAATAATTAGATGAATATAAAATGTGACATTATTTAAAAAATTATCACTTTTAAAAATAATAAAATTTTAATAAAAAGTTATAATATTTTTATTAAAAGTAATTATTACTTTTCTTTAAAACATCACATTTATCATCAAATATTTTTAAAAATGGTAATATTTTATTAAATTATCACATTTTATTATAATCATATCACTTTTTTTTTCTAATTTCAATACATGAGACGTTCACACATACTTTTTTTTATATTTATATGTGTGCATATTCATTGTAGTGATACTTGAAAGATAATTTTTTTTGCATAAAATATATAGTTCATGATAAATTTATCATGAATCAATATTAAAGTATTAAACATTTCAAAAATATCTAAAATTTTGATCAATAATATAATATATTATTATAGATTTTATTGATTTTAATTTTTTGATACTCCGAATAAATATTTTACACTTTATTAAATATTTAGTACTTTAAAACAATAAATATCTTGAAGTTCATATAAAATCTATCATCAAATATTTTTGAAAATGGTAATATTTTATTAAATTATCACATTTTATTATAATTATATCACTTTTTTTTCTAATTTCAATACATGAGATGTTCACACATACTTTTTTTCAGTGCGTGTGTGTATATATATATTTATATATGTGCATATTCATTGTAGTGATACTTGAAAGATAGATTTTTGTATAAAAATAGTTCATGATAAATTTATTATGGATCAATTTTAAAGTATTAAACATTTCAAAAATATCTAAAATCTTGATCAATAATATTATATTATTATAGATTTTATTGATCTTAATTTTTTATATATACTTCAAATAAATATTTTACATTTTTAATAAATATTTAGTACTTTAAAACAATAAATATCTTGAAGTTCATATATAATCTATCACAGGATGAAGATCGAGCGCAGATAAATAAAAAATAAAACACCTTTAAACCAGGAGTTTCCTTCATATATCGAAGTTTCCGAAAATAGATATAAATTCCAAATCAATCATCAAAATCAAAAACCCTAAATCCCCAAATAAACCAATATGAATTGCAATGAGTCTGTGGACGATGACTGCGACGTCTGGGAATTACCGCAGAAGCTGATTCCGCCGCCGGGAGATGACACCGTCGGCGATCAATTTTTCATCTCTCTGGAAATCGAGACATTAACGTTTCCTTCAGGGTACGAGGAGGAGGAAGATTGGATTTCGATGGTAGAGGTCGAGGGCAAGGACGTCTTTTCGTTCTGGGCGCCCTGCCCGAGGGTCGAGTTCCAGAACCTGACCAAGGAGCGGATCGCGGAGATGCTAACCCGGGCCGGGGTGCCGGGCCACAAGCAAGACTTTATGGTGGAGACGATATCGAATCAGGCCGACAAGATGGCCAATTCGGCCTGGAATAAGGAGAGAAGGGTTCTGGCGATGAAGATTTCGATCAGCATTGTGGCTTGCTTGTGTCATGGGGAGTCCGTTGAGGATGCTTGATTAGAAGACCAAGTCCTCCTCTACTTCTCAATAAGGTTTCTTCTGATTGATTCGCGCGCGTGTTTAATTAATTATGGCAGATTGGGATTTTTTTTCTATTTTTTTTTTATGGCAGATTTGGAATTGATTTCTTTTGTTGTGAGCTATTAAAAAATTGTGTGGGACTTTGCCTAAAAACAAACTAATAATTGTGTGAGATAATTTTATTGAAAACTAGCTCTAAATTGAATTTTAACTCATTCTTACTTGAAATGTAAATGCTAAGACAAGAGTTGGGGACGAAATCATCATTGAAAACCCCTCTTAAATATTGTTAGCATTTGTTTGCATATTGATTTAGAGTAGTTTAATGAATGTGGAGGTCAACCCTAGCTAGTTTTAGGGTTAAATGCTCTATATGTCTCTTGTAAATTTGAGTTCGATCATATAATTTGTATTATTGTCACGTATGCTATTATTATTATTCTATATATACTATAATTATTATAAATATACACTTAATCAAGTTCACCATAAACTCGAATTCAGGCAGGTCTGAGATTGTGGTGTTGAGTTGGGCTAGATTGATTTGAAAATCAAGAAACAATCTTATAAGGTCAAACACAAAATATAAAAAAAGTCCATTAATAATTAATTAATCTTCCAAAACAAGAACAATATATACATCATCCATCTAATTAGGTAGCAGTGAACCTATAAATCATAACATGCTTATAATTCCCCCCTGGATTCACAATCTGTGAGGGGAAATTAGGATGATTAACAGCATCAGGAAACCCTTGGGTCTCCAAACAAAGCCCATCATGTGCTCTATAGACAGCCCCATTTTTCCCCACAACATTTTTCAACTTATTACCACTATAAAATTGAACCCCAACCTGATTAGTCCACAACTCTATCTTCCTCCCCGATTTCCCATCACGGACAACAGCTGCCCGTGTTAGATGCTTCCTCGTCGACACTCCATCTTTGTCGAGGATATAGTTGATATCATACCCGTCCTGCAGTTTGTCGAATCGGGACCCAATGGTGTGCGGCTCCAGAAAATCATAGGGCGACCCTCTGACGGGGGCTATTTCCCCGTCGGAATGAGTTCGTCGTCGACGGGGGTGATCTTGGAGGCATGGAGGTGGATTGTGTGGGAGAGTATGTTTCCACTTGTATGGCCTCTAAGATTCCAATATGTGTGAGAAGCTAGGTTTATGGGAGTTGACTTGTTTATTGACTTAGCTTTCATCTTTATACCAAGTTTGTTTGATCCGATTATCGAATATGTCACCGTTATGGATACTTTTCCGGGAAATCCTACGCAGGACATAATAATAAATTCGAAGACAAACATGTTAATTCGTTAAAAGTATACTAGAATCGGAAAATATAGTATTTCAAAAATGATTTCATAATTTGTTATATTTTTAAATTTTTTATTTAGTATCATAAATTACCAATTTGTTACTATGTTTCTTTTTCTTTCTTTTTTCTTTTTTTTTTGCTAAAAAACAATGTTATATGGTCTCACATTTTATGCATCATATGATGTTGAGTAGATTTTATACAAAAATAGTTTATGATAAGTTTATTATAAAATTGTGGTATAATGTATCAAAAGGCCCCTGAACTATTAATTTTTGTTTCAAAGAGCCCTCAAACTATTTTTTTTTTTAAGAAGCCCTTAAACTATTAATTTTTATTTTATGAGGCCCCTAATAATGAAAATTCATAAAAGTTGCTGATGCAGTTTAATATTTTATATTAGAAGATGACGAATTAACCAAATTCAAGGTTATTAAAATCAAATTTCAACAAAAAACACATCTCTTTGAATTGTTAAAAAGGATCTTATAAAACAAAAAATTTATATCTTAAGAGCCTTTTAAAATAAAAGAATAGTAATTTAGGGGCATAATAAAACAAGAATTTATTAATTTAAGGGCTTTTTAAAATAAAAATAAAAATTTGAGGACTTTTTAAAACAAAAGTTGATTATTTAGGGGCCTTTCAAAACAAAATAAAATTGTTTTAAAGTATCAAATATTTGATTAATTGTATCAAAGTATGCATAAGGAGTATCAAAAGTTTGGGTCAATAAATTTTTTAATAATTATAACATAATATTATTGACCCAAATTTTTATACATCTGATAAGATTTTTTATACTCCTGATTAAATGTTTGATACTTTAAAATTGGTTCATGATAAATTTATTATAAACCATTTTCATACATAACTTTAACTACCATGTTTGTTTCTCATTTTTCGGCAAGAACACACTATATATGTCGTTTCTAATTTTTCACAACAATATCAAAATCAAATTAATTGGTAAATCATGAGACTATATTAAACATCATTAAAAAAAATTACTTATTGTGACAAAATTCAAATATATGGGATAAAACCATGTACATTGAACATAATTTTAAAATAATTTATCATACTATATGGAATAATATTTTAGGTTATATTTTTCATACCTTGTTCACCGTCGTGGCTATCATAAGTGAGCGTTATGTGACTGTTTTTAACGTAACGTTTGACGGTCCATATAACCTTATTGTATCCTATTTTCCCTCCTGTCATATTCATGATTTCAATTATGATCATTATATAGGTATTGAATTTAATATGATCATCTTAATTTTGTGCAAGAAAAACAAACTATATATATATTGAGCATGAAATTCATACCATGTAGGGTGTTTCCATTATCGTTTGCAGGCAATTTGTAGGATTTACCATTCAACTCGAACTTAGCCCCTCCGATTCTATTAGCAACCCGACCCACGATCGCCCCGAAGTAGGTCGAACCATTCTGCAAATAAATAACAAATTGTCCTTTTTAGGGAATGTTTACAAATATAATTGATCGATCCACAGACCCTCTCCATTTCTTTAGTGTAAATTTTGGAGAGAGATAGAAACAAAATTAAAATAATTAATAAAATCATAAATTTATTGGACCCATGATAGTGAGTCCCAACTGATTGAGAGTCAGAACTAATTACTTTTATTTTTAAAATATTAAAATAATTAAAAATTGTTCTTTCATCGTTTTTGAATTTTGGGAGTGATTCTCATTAGTTTCTCACCATTTAGTATATATGATTGAAAACATCCCTAATTAATTTGTATCATCCCATTGTCACAACAATGTTAATGAGATGCAGAGGGCAATGTTCTAATGGATATATATATATATATGCATGTGATAATGTGAATATGCCTATTAATTTTTTAAGGACAAAGTTTTGCAGCATCATTAAATTCATTCCAAAAAAAGTTTAAAATTATATATTTTTTCTGTATACATGCAGGTGGTGAAACGTGACTTGAACTTGGCCTACTTTATCGGACAAATTAAATGTTTAGCTATAATGCCCATACCATGTATATATACGGTGATAAATAAATAGAAAAGGGTGATTTGACTTATTTTATAAAAATGGCACAAAATCAAATCATAATCAAGACATTCCATAAACGATTTAGTGATTTCGAATCTGTTTGGAAATCGTACGCGTCAAAAAATAAATCAACTCCTATTTTATAAAAACTCCAATATTTAGGATAAAATTCAGAAAATTAAAAAAAATCTGATTTTCCTAATATGAAAAAAAAAAAAAGAGATTGTTATGATCATAATCATGCTCACCTTGTAGTCATCGATGGATCCATAACCAAGAACTATATCATCTAGTTTACCTGATAGACAAGATCATATATGTATATCAATGAAAACAATATCAATTTCTGAAAAATTCATAAAAAATCATTTAATGTTGAAACACCATTAAACATTTGTTTTATCAATATCATTCACATATAAACATTAGATTCATCTTTAATAAACACACACAATATATATATATACTCCCTCCGTCCCAGAGCAATTTACAAGGAAGAAGGGGCATACAAAGTAGAATAAAGTAAAAAAAGTAGTGTTTTGAGGGTTAATTTGGTAAAATTTTATGTAAAAAGTGAAAAAGTTAGTTGGAATGAATATAATGTGGACCAAAAAAGTGAAAAAGTAATGATATTTTGTGTAAATATATAGATATTGTGAGGGTAAAGTTTATAAAAGAGTTTCTTTTTTGGGTCTGCAAATTCCTTTGGGACGTCCCGAAAAGAAAAACTTGCAAGTTCCTCTGGGACGGAGGGAGTATATATATGTGTGTATATAAAACCTAGTTAGGTACGTACCATTTGTGTCGGGGACTACAAGTGAGAGAAGAGTGGCGCCATAATTGGTGATGTTGAGAGAGAAATGACCTTTCCGCAATTCATATATGCCTATTTCTTCTTCTTCTTCAGCAGCTTTGACAAATGCAAAGGCTATTATCATTAGAGACAAACACAAATGTGCTTTACCCATTTTTAATTAATCACAATTAATTACAAGTACTGATTAATATACAGACACACCCATAATATGTATATATATATATAATACTCCCTCCGTCCCAGAGGAACTTGCAGGTTTTCCTTTTCGGGACGTCCCAGAGAAACTTGCAAAGCCAAAAATGGAAACCCTTTTATAAACTTCACCCTCACAATATCTACATATTTACACAAAATGCCACTACTTTTTCAATTTTTGGGCCCACATTACACTCAATCCAACTAACTTCTTTACTTTTTACATAAAATTTTACCAAATTAACCCTCAAAATACTTTTTTTTTTACTTTATTCCTTTTTTTCCTTAATTTGTGTGCCCTCCACCCCTTGCAAGTTGCTCCGGGACGGAGGGAGTATATGGATAAAATTGGGAACTATGGAAAAAGAATAAAGAATTCTTAATTAGGATGAGGGAGTAAAGCCGTGAAGGTGTGACATGGTGCGGACGAGGAGTACTTTTTAAAAGATAAAAGCTTATTAGTTAATTAGTCCAAATATTTTTTTTGTTTTGGAAAGGTTTGTGTCTAAAAATATATAAATATATCAACAGAGTAGAATTAATATATAACTCAAATAATTAAAACATCATTAATTAATATTGTGAAATTATAATTTGACTTTTAAAAAATAAATAAAAATTATACCACGTTGAACTTAAAATAATTTTAAGTATTTTATTCATATAGCAAGATTACTTTAATTAATTACAAATATTTCTAAAATAATGCTTCCTCCATTTTAGTGAAACTTACGTTTTTGGTACAATTAATTTCTCACGTGATTTAAGAAACATATTTTATTTTAAATAAAGTAGTGGTATATTGCATAAGGCTTACTCTTGTACGTACCAGGTGCATCATTTTTTAAAATTACACAAAATATTACTGGAAAAAATCACACATGTTATTACTGAAAAGTACATCTTTAATGGTGTAACTTTATAGTAATAATTTGTATAATTTTACAATAATAAATTAAATGGTGTAACTTTTTAAAAATACACTTGAATTGCAACGGTGTACCTAATGCACAAAAGACTTACACTATATATAAATATGTATATATTTTTGTGAATTTACATGAAAATTGGGTTTTTTTTTAATAGTGTATAAATTCATATGTGATATCCAAACAGAAAATTAAAGTGTGCACATTACTCTATATATAAAACTAGGGTTGCGGAAGATGATGTGATAAGCCACATCTTTTTATTTTAGAATTCTCTCATTTTCTTCGCTCACATTTTTAATCTGGACCTTCAAGTTGTTGCAGTGAATCTAGCTTGATCGTTCTTTTTCACAATTTTTTTTCTGTATATATATCATATATGTATCAATGAAAACATCAATTTCAGAAAAATTCATAAAAATCTTTAATGATGATCAGATACCATTAAACATTAAACCTTAATTTGTTTTAACATCAATCACAGTAAATCAATGATATCATTCACATATACACACAAGATATCACTCAATTTTTTATTCTACACATTTGCTCTATTGTTGGTGGTACTTTTCTTTCTCTTTAATTTGTTATTGTAATTTTTTTAAGTACTCTTTTTGTAATTCATAACTTTGTTTTTGCGTGTTTTTTTTTTTTTTTGGAATTTTAGAAGTTGGGTTACACTTTTTAGAGGAAGAATCTTAGAAGTAGAGAATTTTTAATCATGGAATAACATCAATATCCATATTTGATATTTATCTTTAATTAGTATATTTATTTTGATTTTAATTTATTAATATTTAGGATTTATATATTTTTTATTTTCTAAAATTTAATTATTAAAAGAAAAGTGATTTTAAACCATGCATTATGACATAGTTGAATTTTAACATTAAGATATTATTGTGGTCATATCATATTTCGTGTTTCTGCGCTACAATCATATCCATTATCAATTAACATCAATCAACTAGCAATTAGTGTACACGGTACCAATATAAATTCATTACTACATGACGCATCAAACAAATATATTTTCATTCTATAAGAGAAATTGATTTAAGAAAAAGAAAAATCATCTGCAATTTGTAGTTTTAATATACCTAAGGTCTCATGCATCGTTATGACAGTCAATCTAATCCCAGAATTATTTTGCAACTTTCTTCCAAGTCGTAATTCTAAATGTTCAGCTCTAGTTTTTACGAGCAGTCGAGCTTGAAGCCATTTTCGCTCCTCCAGCCCTTCACCACGATCTCTTTCGTAAGATCCACAAGAACGGTCGGTTTTTTTGCCATTATTCTTCAAATCATATATAGCTCCTGCTAGCACCGATCCCCATCATGCAATCACACGAAGAAAGCGGGCCTTAGTAATTGAAAAGTAACACTAGTTTTTTCCTGTATACTAGCAAAAAGTTGATGCCTTTTTGCTTGCAAACTCTAAGAGAGAACCAGATCAAAGAAATAGGAAAAATGAATGTTAAATTCTAGTCAAAGGGTTAAATTTTTATTTTTTATTGCACCTATATATCAAACAAAAAAGATAAACTATGTAATCAGTATTCAAGAATCAAGACTACCAAATAATTACCAACTAAAAAAAAAAAAAGTGATTATGTTTTGGGCCACATGTCAGATGCTACAGTAGTTGAGATGCATCAAATAATTGCACCTCTATCTTCTCTCTTCTCAAAGACACTTGACTTCCCATCAATACATGTGG
>JAPKLY010000001.1:46193-91617 GCA_026898435.1 Prunella vulgaris
AACTTTTTTTTTCACCAATATGAATAATGAATGTAACACAAAATATTTAATGAAAAATTTTCCTTGAAGAGAATTCCTGAACTGGAGTTGCCAATTATTTATATGAGAGAAGATTATGACAAAAAATGAGCCATGCGAGACCATCTGTATTTGTAGTTTGTACATATATAAACAGCAAAAGAGAAGCAAAATTTCTGATAACAAATACAAAACTAGGCAGCAACAACATTTACACGAATTTACGGTCATTTCTAACAGACGAAATCAACGTAAATCTGAATGAACAACCTGAGAAGGATCAATCACAATTCCATAAACTTGCCTTCTTCTTCGGCCTGACGTATTATTTCCTTGACCAGTTGTGGACGAAGCAATCTCAACGTGAGATGGTATGGGTGTCTCCGCTGAGTATCCAGATATGCAGAGTGCTCCAGAATCATCTTGCTGCCAATATACTTCCACCATTATGCCTCTAGGATTTTCTCTACTTTCTGTCCCTGGAATTCCAATAAATCTTGCCCCTATAGGAACCTGCAATAACAACATTCCCAAGGAAAATACGGAGGTCAATTATTATTGACAAAAACTTATATGAACTTGGTTCACAAGTATGAGATCCTTAAAACTCTATTGATCCTACCCAACAAATCTTAAATGGATCCTATATACCCTTGTCAAAAATACGACGTCAAGTTCACACAATCGTTGCACAAAACTTGATGGATTCTGAATACGACAAATATGTGCAGAAAGGAAATGTCAGCACTCACTTGAAGAGATGCTCCTGAGTTCAGATTAAGAGTTGCAAAGGAACCTTCTGCTGCAGCGCTTTCCAACTCCGCCTTCTTTGCTATATTCAGAAAAACTTCTTCCAAAGTTGTTAGGCCAAGTTGGATATCTGTTATGCCAAATTCTTCTTCTCTTTCTTGGAGCTCAACGAAGAAGTTCTGAATATAATACGAGAACCATTCATGTCATCTAGGGAGTCAAGATTAAATCCATGTACACTTCATTAGAGTTTTTTTTTTTTTTAAATTCGTAACGCTGGAGGTAGCAATTGTAGGACAACATGTGGGGCTGGCAAATTTAGGCCATTAATTTTTATTTGGCACATCTAGACCAGTAAATTTTAATTTTCCTATTTTTAAGGCTTAATCGGGCTGAAACACGTGACAAATTAGCCAGAACTTGGGTGTTCGGGAAAATAATTAGCCAGAACTTGGGTGTTCGGGAAAATTTGGCCTAGATGCTGAAAATTAAAATATAATGGTCTAAATGTATCTACCCAAAAATATAATATCCTTAAAGTCCCTAACGTTTTTAACTTCATTAGTAAGTGCTGCTTTTTTCTTCACGTAAAATAAGCTTGGTAATACCTCGTAGAGTGAAATTGACATGCACAAAAACTTCGTAGCATTTCACAGGCAACATTATATTAGTAGGGGTTGGAATTGCCAATTAACAAAATCCCCATTGATAAGAAGATAATGTACATAGATTGTATTGTTAATTACCTTCAATAGCTTTTCCTTTTCATGGGGGATAACAAAGGTCAGAAATGACTTGCTCTCCTCTTTAGGGGAAACATCCAAATGCTGCAATGACAAACCACAGGATCTTATTTAGTGCTCATTCAGAAGAGCATTTCAACTCGCTGCCATTTGACTTACAGATTTAAAAAACTCTTTCACAGCTATATGATTTACTGTACTTGAAGTATCTCTTTGATCCGGAGTACTACCAACATTTCCTGCAAAGCTTATGTTAGCAATAAAACCCGTTCCGAACCGTGACTTCAACCTTATTGACGTTCCTATGCAACGAAGTCTGCCTTTTGCCATAATTCCTATTCTGTCACTTAAGATGTCAGCCTCTTCCATAGAATGAGTCGTTAGTATAATTGCCCGCCCCTTTTTAGCCCCCTCGATGACATCCCAGACATGCCTCCTGGTTATTGGATCCATACCTGTGGTCTGTGGGTTCAATATAACATTGTCAATTTTGTAATGGTTGATTGACGAAGCATGTAAGAGATATATGTTGTGTTTGAGACGAAGGATTTGGGGAAGATTTTTAAATCCATAGTCGCACCAATACACACTTACATTTTTTTTCATACTTTTACTTTTCCTAATTACACACCTTTCATTTTCACGATATAATATCCCACTATCCCTTACTTTTTCACTATATTTTTCTCAATTCTACCCTACTACATCTTATCAACTAAACATACACAAAATTCAAATTTAACTTTTTACTATTTCAGAATTCTCGCTCCTATCATCCTACAGCCCGAACAAACATGTTCAAAATAAGAAATTTTCTTTCTACTCACCGGTTCATCTAAAATAAGCAATTTTGGTTCACCAATTAGGGCAATAGCCACACTAAGCCGACGTCTCATTCCCCCACTGTAGCTACCTGCTCTGACCTTAGCGGCCTCAGTAAGTCTCACCTCTGCAAATAAGTCATCAGCAACCTGTTGTGGAGAAAGAGTAACGATTTTGGGCATACTTTGGAAAAGTAAAAAAAGTTATGTTTAGCGCAAGATAGACAAGTTCATATCTTGTATAACAACATTGAATTCTTATTATGGACATAATAGATTGGTGTTCAACAAGTGCTTGGGTATAGTTTGGTAAAATACGTACAGACTTAATTGAAGCAGGAGGTAGACCTTTGATGCTAGCAAACAGGTAAAGGTGCTCTTTACCAGACAATGCATCCCACAGGATATCAAACTGTGATATCAGCATATGAAGGGTCAGTTTCTGTATCTAACAAGGTATAACAGAAAGTTCCATCACCTTTCAAGCCCACATTGCATCCATAAGGTAAAAGCACTTTATGCAAATTCAATCATCCATTTGCTGACACTAGAGTAGCATATCTTTGTTTTCGGAAGTAATTTAATATTTTTATTGAAATATAAATTACTAGAAAACAGAGTAAGGATCGAAACTAAGAAACCAAAATTTTCATAAAATGAAGACGGCCAAAGAAAGACTTGAAGCCTAAGGGCACAACATAAAGCTTAGCATTTACTATAAACAAGTTTATAATCTATTTAACAAGTCAGAGATATAAGTTTTTTAAGATAGCATGAGAAATTTCAAGGGGAAAAACCTGAGGACAAACTCCTATCATCCTCCGAATTGTTGACATCCCAGTAGGGCTACGGATGGAATTTCCATAAATTATTGCTGTCAATGTATATTTCACAAGTTATGAGTCCTCATAGTCATACAAAGGGATTACCAAAATAAAAGAAAGAAACTGACACTAAAACAACAACTCTCACCATCTCCACTAGTGACCGGAGTAATCCCAGTCAAACAATTAATGGCAGTAGTTTTCCCAGCTCCATTAGGTCCAAGAAGACAGAACAGCTGATCCTTGGGAAAGTTCAGCCATATGCCCTGCAGTTAAAGTATTCATGATATGCTTTTGCATTTAAATTTCCACAAAACTGTTGCTTAAGAAGATAAAAGGTAACCTCATACAAGAAAACCATCCTTTTAGGGGCATGAATATATATCCCATGAAAACCAAGGCCCCATAGCTCTGATTTAAATGTCAATTATCATTTAATGCTTAACTAATAAGTTATCCCTTTCAGAAACACAAGTGGAACTAGTGCAAATCATATATCAATCAACAGTTGAACAAAACCTGCATAATAATCACTCCTATATACGGGTACACCACATCTAATGAACTTTACCTTGAGAGCATGGTAGGGTGAGGTCCTCTTGCACTTGCAGCAACCTGTCTTTGTTGATCCAGCATAAACTTTCGCAAGACCGCGTATCTGGACTGCAATGCTTGAATCAACAATGCCTTCTGTGGCTTGCTGTTTCACTACGCTTTCCTCTTCTCGTACATCATCATCATCTGGAAGAATATTTTCGACAGGTGGGATTGAACTCATGCAACTGCAAATACCTCCCTCTGAAATTGAAAGCCATTTCTGATGTCTTAGTGGCAACCAAAACTGATTAGGGCACTTGAATAGGTGACAGAAAACTATTATATCGAGTACCTTTCCATTTGTTTCCACCTTTCCCAGTCCAGTAACCAGGATTTAAAAAGTAGAGTACTGATTTTCTTACACCAGATGTGTTTGGAAATATATTGTCAAAATATATGGCCAGAACGAACCAGAGACAAGACGTAGAGACAAGCCATATGAAGATATCGTTCTGACAATGAACATAACAAATTAGATTCTTATTGAACGTCAAGTTACTAAACCTGAAAGTTTTCCACATGCTCAAACAATATTGGCATACAGAATTAATAGTATATAGTTTGGACATACCATAGTTATGACACATTCTGTATCATTTGGTGCACATTCCGACCTCCCATTCCAGCTGACACCAGGATCTAGAGAAGTTGCAGTTGCCTCAGAAAGCAAGCTCAAACCCTGAGCAAGAAGATTAGGTGGAAAGATCGACCACACGATTCGGTAAGTCTTTGAAATATCCTGACTGTAAGGAAATCCAAATACTGTAACGAGCTGGAAAAGAATGGATAGAGATCTGTCATCAAGGGTGACCGCGCTGTCTTTATCGATTTCCAATAGAAATTTCTGATCATAAAAACAAACCTGAGTCAAGAAACCAATTATAAAGATGAAGTAGCCCAGAGCGATGGATGAGGACGACTTGCTAATGAAGGCAGACAGCATAAAACTGAATCCTGTCTGGAAATGAACAGCAAAGTAATTGTAGCAATCAAAATCTCAGTATACATCCGCATCAGCCAAAATTTTAGTAAAAAATTCATTGTGGGACAAGGAAACCTACCATATTCAATTGAAAAAGGAAAAACAAGAGGAAGACAACTGCAAAACTGTTTTTCAAAAAGAAATCAAACTGGAACATCATTCCAAAAAGAACTGTTAGAAGCGACGAAATAAGTGTGAGTATTCCCTCCCATGTGAACCATGATAACCAATATGCAGTATCAAAAAGGCCCATCATTGACATTGCCTGCTCAGAGAAAAGGCATGAAAAAACAAATTATTAATCATGTGAAATGGAGAGCTCGATTCAATTTCTTAAGTTAGCTCAAAACGCTAAATAATTAACACCTGGCGAAGTTTAAGTTCTTTTTCAGTTATCAAAGCGCTGATTTGGAAGACAAAAGAGAACATGGCACTAGCTAGGAAAAAAGTCGGCCCTGCACTCTGCACAGCAGAAAAAATTTCAAGTGCAGGGTGGGCGAATTCCTTTAGACTGACAACCCAGCTGAAGCTGCCATCTGTATGCACCCACACGTAAGAGGATTACATTTAAGGCGATTAGAGATTTTTATTTTTTATTTTTTTACATCGTTCTTGCAATGAGTTGAATGAACATATCCGATGTACCTCCAATAAGAGATCTTGCAATTTCACGCTCTGCAGCAAGTTGAAGAGGAATTTGAAATTTTAATGTCGGGTCTTCATAATTTCCTCGCCTAGCAACTGGAGTGGAATTAGTTTGTATCCCATAGCTAATCACAGTAGCATTTCTGTCAACAAAATGGAGAGCGCCAGAGCATTGCATAGGATTGCTGGCAAGCCAATCATCTGTTTCATCTGGAGTTCTGAATTCCTTAACCTGCTCAAGCACAATAATAGACTGGTTCTTTACTTCTAGTTTCAACAGCACGTAAATAGAATGGGACAAATTCTAGAGAAAACAGACTTAATTTTTAACATATTCTATATGGCATATTAGGATAGGCATCATGATCACTCCTCAAGGACAGTAGGCTTCAAAGAAGCTATGATTTCCATAGAGCTACACGAAAATAAAAAGAAAAGATGATAGTTGCTCAACAGAAACCAAAGGAAAATTGAATTAGACAACAATATTAATGAGATGAAGTATTATCATCCTAACAATTAATTCCGCTGCCTAATTCATCAGCAACAATTACACAGAATAATGACAAGACCTTAAAATATAGACAATAGTACCATGGTTGACTGTCATTTTTCCCTTCATCTTTGCATGAATCCAATCTTCAATTCATTATCTGTTATGTCACTCAAAGTATATTCTAAAAGTTTAACTTGGCAACCTTAGATATCTTTATATTTAACCCTTCTTTCCTACACCATCCCCCATTTCACTACCAATAAATGATGACATCGATTATTATGATTTTTGAGGTACCAATGTGCTCCTCATATGGCTGCCAATATCACATATAGATTATGTCTGACATTTATTGAGCACCCTATTTCTGCTAGATTCCAAGTCTTTAGTAATGGCGACTTGCACGCATATGGAATATCCTCTATACATGTTTAGAAACTCAATCGGACAAAAGTGGCACAGCCTAATTGAAGGTTATGATGTTAGATTACTATTTTCCTGAAACCTCCCAAGTTAAGAATAACGTAAGAACCGGGGAATTCAGTACGATGGGCTCAAGATTTACTTAACACCAATCCTCTACCCATGGTTCATAGCTGACCACAAGTCTTTAGTATTTTGTAATAGTTCATAGATGTGCACAAAGGACAAGAAAACGAAATGCAAAACATTCATTCAAAAGCTCCAATTGTAACTTTCTGGTGCTGATCATCTTCTGAAATATATAAAAAAGACGAGAAAATGCAATTATAGCTTAGATTTCTCAGCATGGTTCTGGATATACTTGAAGGTGGCTTTAAATTAGCATCTCTAAGCTCTATCATAAAACTAAATTCACAAGATAGAGCAAATGAAAACTAAACTAAACTTCTGCATATCTTTTTCCAGCATTCGACATCAGAGCTCGAGTTTAAAAAGAAAAAACTCTACTTGTGAAACTTGAACATCACTTTTCTCACAAATTCACATGAGTGCACCATAAGCAATATCCAAAATGCAGTAAACCATAAAATCAAAATGACTAGAACTTAAACAATCTGCTGCGAGACCAATCAAATTATCACTGAGAAAATTCGAAAATAATGCAACAGGAGTCCGTTAATCGACTTCAAACAATAATCAACTAATAACGAAACCAGAGAAATGACATCATACCTTCTCAGCAGGAATAGACCTTCCCGGATTGTTCACTCTAATCCTCCTTGCAATTTCTCTAATCCTCGCACTGCCGTTGCCACTCCACACAAAGTCAAAGCACGGCTGTTTGGTGTAGAACTTCTCCTCGCACGGCGGAATTGGGGGCGCCACTAGAGGCTTCGGATCGGCCACGCTCTTGAACGACGATGACGAAGCGAACCGCGACTCGACAGCTTCCTGGATGAAGAAAATAAGCGCAATGAAGAAGAGCGACGAGAAGAGTTGGATGAATGTGGAGCGCTTGTTCCGCCATGAGAGCAGCAAATTTTTGAAGAATAAGGCTTTGAATTGCTGTATTAACAGAAGAAATCCATTCTGCAATTCCATTTTCGGCAATATATATAATTCAATTTTCAATATTCATATTTCGTGATTTTTGGAGGATTTTGCATACTGGTGTGGAAATGTAGATGCACTGATGTAGTTAAAAGGCGCGGGGAATCTGGCTTCTTTCGATTTTGCCCCTGGATTTTGATAAATTTCCATGGGAACCAGCAGGCTTGGTCAAAGGGGGTTTGAGATTTTGGGTTTGACTTTGTTTATTATTTCGAGGAAATTTCATTGCCGATTTACAGGAAATATTTCAAGAAAACAAATACAGTATAATTACATAATTTTTGTGACTTGTTAATATTCGTTTTTTCTAAACAGAGATTGATGGTTTAACATCGATAATCAGTATTTCAAAATTGTACACTACTCATTCCGCCCAATTTTTTATTTTAAATTTGTTTCAAATTAATATATACTCAGTTTTGGGCACGCGAATTAAAGAAAAATAAGTACATGAATGTAAAGTTAAATAATAAAATGAGAAAAAGTGTATTTTATTAACTTTTGTGAGTGTAAAAAATTTCTTTTTTAAGTGTGTGAAAGAAGAGTTGGAACGTGCAAATAAGAAAAGTGTGAAAGTAGTTTTGGGACGGAGGGAGTATATTATTAAAAAACATTAATTTACATGCACATTCATAAAAATATATACATATTAATCTATATATATGTTATTATTTCATTTAAAAATTATATTTTTGTTAAACCACATATACTTTCATGGGTACAAATTAATTTGAGATAGAAAGAATATTAAATAGTTTTAAGTTCATGGAATTGAAAATTGATAATTCTATGTTAACTGTGAAATTTATATATAGTTTTTAAAAAATATTCCTTGAGTTATTAAAATATTATTTTTATTTTTATTAAAAATCACCCCGTGTTAAATTGTAAGATGAATTTTAAAAATAAGTATTACTTTCATTCTTAAAAAGTTACCTTATTTATTATATGATATATCTAATGTACAATAAACTTGTACTTTTTTAGTATTTCATTTTGTATGTCACATAAATAATAAGACCGCGAACGAGTTGCACCCTTTCAAACGGTGCAATTTTGTATTTCTATATTTTTTTGGCAAATCATAGAGAGTGACTATCAAAAAATATTAGTCCATGTAAAAAAAAATCATTTTATATTAAAAATTAGCATACAAATTAAAATTTTATTGCATCATTCTACCGTCCGCATAGATACGCGCTTATAGGTTTTTCCGCATATATTAAGAGCATATTTGCAAACTGTAAGTGTGTTTTAAATGTCTATTTTAAAACATTCAAAACAAATTTTAAAATAGTGTTTCTTCAAAACTAGTTCTCACAGCTTTTGAAAAATAAACATTTTAAAAGTTTTTTTGTAGAGTTTGAAAATAGACATAAAATAAAAAGTAAAGTGCTTTTAAAAAAATATTTAAAATATGTTTTCAACTACTATTTTAAGTGCTTATTTTAAGTAATAATTTTTAACTTTTAACTTCTAGTTAAGCACTTCTACACATTCCCCAATAAAATAATAATTCAATACATGTTTTAAAAACACTTCTTTTGCAAACATAATTCTCTTAATCATTTTTTAAAATCATTTAATTTTAAAACATTCCTTACTTTTTATTTTACTATAAAAATTAAATAATATCATTTTTTTTAATTTTACTAGAGATTGCAAACATGCACTAAAAACTTAAGATACTTTTACTCATTATTTTTTTGTTTTGTCGTCTGTGCATGCCTGAAGTAGACCAATTGTACTCCCACTGTAACATAAGAATTTGCAGATTTTTCTTTTTAAAATGTTTCATAATAATTTGCAAAATTATATATATATATATATATATATATATATATAAATTTCACTCTCACTATATTTATATATTTACATGAAATATCATTATTTTTTTTCCTTTTGAAGCTCACATTATACGATATCCAACTAAAAATTCTACCAAATTACAATTCAAAATATCTACGCTTTTCTTAATATGTGTCGCTCTTTCCTTACAAGTCCTTGGCGAGACTTGTAGAGGAAATCACTATTGTGTTTTTATATATAGATAGATTTTCAATTCTGATCCTTTTGTTATCAGAAAAGGTCCTTTCCAACAAATCCTTTTAGAAAAATATTGAAATTTTATATGTGATTAATTTGACGGTAAGACTTAAATGGCGCTCTAAGTCAAAAAAAAAAAAAAAGTTAACGTCACACTCCCTTTGGATTAAATAAGCTAAAAAGCGTATTTTTTCCCATCGATGTGAACCTTATTTAATCCAAAATGAGTGTAACGTGATTCTTATTTATTGACTTGGAACGTCACATGAGCACTATCAACGAAGTACATGTAAATTTCATGCATTTTCTTTAAAATGTACATCAAAAATATTTTTTTATAATAAAAAGACCATAAATAAAAAATTAAGAAGATAAAAGACTAAATTTGAGTTCAGACAAAGTTATAGGACCATTTATAATATTTTTCTACAAGACATGTGACCTTTTAAATTGTGTGTGATAGTACACATACATGCATAATAGAATAAAATTATACCACTACTATCGAATTATAAACATTTAAACATATGAAAATTAAAATTGTAAAACATAAGTAAATATATTGAAATTGAGCATTTTATGTTTCTGTATTTAGATGCACATCCAAATTTAACCACAATATCCCAAAGGAATCAAACGTTTGCCTTTATATATTTGGAGTTTCTAAATGTTGCACAAAAAGAATAAAGCTCATGAGGTTGAGTGAACCGTAGAACAAAGAACTTTTCATAGGGCAATTTGGTCAATTCAGATGGACTTATTGAAGGGCATTTTGGACATTATAGAGTACAATTATTATTATTATTAGACATCATTGTTAACTAGTGATGTGCAGGATTGTATGACTTCGTGCATGGCTCAAAATAACAGAATAGTCAATATAATATGTATATTGAAATGGAAATCGTTGACTAGGAAAATTTTGTATTTTTTTAAATTTTATTTTACATAACTTGCTTGGCAAGCAAGGGTGGGCTCTAATCTTAACCAGTACTCTTTCCATCCCCTAATTATTTATATATTTATCTTATACGTTTCACACAAAATTATTTGAATACTCTAAAAAATATTAATTCGTATACATATTCACATAAATATACATATATTTTACTACCTTACTCAAAAAATATATATTTTTAAAATAAATTGTGTTAGTATATGAAAAATTCCACAACAGAACTATTTCATTAGGTTATTTATCCAAATATAAAGTTTTCAGTATAATCAATTTTTATTATATTGTATAAATAATTTTAACTATCGAGTGAATGAATCGTGCACCAAATACACATGAAACTTGTGCATTCTATTAAGCTAGTTTAGTATATTAAGTAGAATTTGTAACTCCCGAGTTACTGAGTATGAATTGTTATCGTTACACACATTCTTTATAATAAAATCAATTGACTGAAATCTATAAATTCAAAATATAAATAGTTGATATTCTAAACACTTTTATTTAATTTTCTTCCCATCATAGCTAAGATAGAGAGTTAAGCTGATTATAACGTGTTTGAATTATAGAAATACTAGTGGTGTAGATAAAAGAAATTGTGTCGCTGCTCTCATTATTTTTGTCATAATATTATACAGTTGACTTCTTGCTTGTTTGAGAAATTTCCGCTTTATTTCATGCATTAATAAGTGAAAAACTTATTTATATTGGCTTAGTCTTTTACGCACCAGTTACACCGTACAACCCAAGTTCATTTTTAAAAAGTTACACAAAATACTACTGAAAAGTTAAATATATTATTACTGAAAAGTGTATCTTTAATAGTTTAACTTTTCAGTAATAATTTGTGTAACTTTTCAGTAATAAATTGTGCAATTTTTTAAAAATGAACTTGAGTTGCACAGTGTAACTGGTGCACAAGAGACTTACTCATTTATATTACGCAATTGATATTATTACATATATTAATTTTTTCATAACATATTACCTAGGGGTGGCAAATCGTGTAAGCGTGTCGTTTATCGTGTTGACACGATAAGGTGAAACATGAACACGACACGACACGAACACGAAAATTTTCGTGTCAACACGACACGACATGATAATGACACGAAAGTTTATTTATCAATTTTAAAAAATTAATAAATAAATAAAGACACGAAACGACACGATAAGGACACGAAATTAATAAATTTTATATTTTATTATCAATTTTAATAGTAATATATTTAATATTTTGAATTTAAAATTTATTAACGTATTACTATCAGATACATATTAGTAATGTATATCAGATCACTAACAGATTAACAGGTTGCTAACGGGTTAATGGGTCATCTGTTAATTTTATCGTGTTTAACGGGTTGACACGACACGAACACGAACACAACACGAAATATTTGTGTCCTTATCAGGTCGACACGATAAGGACACGAACATGATAAACTTAAACACTAACCCGCAATTTTCGTATCGTTTTCGTGTCATATACGAAATTGCCACCCCTAATATTACCAATAAATGCATATAATGATATATCAATTAATATATATACAATATCAATAAATGTATGTAATATATAATATAAATCTTAGTTTCAAATTTGGAAGTATGTATTTTAATGGAGATCTATAGTAATTAAGTAATAAGAATAGTGTAAATAAATAATGAAAATAACGATAAAAAAATGAATAGCAGTTTCCAAAAAAAATTAAAAAGTAATGAGAAACATATATATAGTGAGACGGAGGGAGTACATATTTACTTATATATCACTACTTTACTTAAAAAACGTGAAATTTCAGAGGTGGAAATTCCCTTGGGATGGAGGGAGTATAAGAAACTTCCTCGTATCTGATAATTACTTTTCAAAAAAATTACACTAATTATAAATTGATTATGTGAAAAAAAATAGATATGCTTCTGTGAATAAAAAAATTAATACACCTACACGAATATTTTAAACTAATTGTAAGCATTATCATTTTCTTTCTGATCCCATATATAAGTTTTCAAGATTTATGTCTAAAATTTAAGAGCTTGGGTGTGTTAAAAGCCATCATGTGGGCGATTAATATGAGTTTTGATTTGATGATGTAACTATGAAGAACATGTATACAAGCTGCATTTCATTTATATTCATCTTCACATTTTATTATTCTATTGTCTCTGTCCCGTAGGAATTTGCACCATGCGAGACATTATATTTTTTTTTAAAAAAATATATTGTATATATAAAGTAGTGGCACATGGGTAAATATATGTATAAATTTGTAAGTGTGCACGCAAATCAATGCTTTCATTTTTAGTAGTGTGTAAATTTTTATTTATTGTTTATCGGTAAATGATAGTTGTTAGTAGTTACAAGTTAGTTCGTCAAGTTTATCAAACACTCCAAGTCAATCTTATATCTCTCTTAATTCATTCCCAAAGAGAATCTAACTCAGGTCACTCACTCAAGTGAGGAACCCGGTGGCCAGGTAAGCTAGCCCACCTAATTAGTAGTTTGTAAATTTGTGTAGGACGTTCAAATAAAGAAAGTGTACAAATTCCTGTGAGACGGAAGGAGAATTAAATTAAACGATACAATTAGTATACACAATAAGTGACTCCAAAATTAAAGTAAAGGCTCGACATTTGGAATAAGTATATAAAATTTTGGGTTAAAATTAAGTTTTATGAAATAAGATGACGTCAGATATGATGAATTTGATCGATTTAATTAATTATGAACTTTGACCAAAATTGGTGGAAAAGGGTGTCGTCAAATATAATCAAGATCGGGATCTTAGTTTAGGCTTTTAGCTGTACTTGTAATCTCTTTCACATATTAAATTATGGAACCGATCAAAGAATATTTTTTGCAACCTGTCAGTTAAATTTAATTATTTTTGCGAGTGAATTTGTACATTGATGACTTATGTACGAAAATTTATTAAATTAAATTATGTTCCAATTGCTTCGATGCTTCTAAGTAAGTTGACATTAATTTCACATAATATTGCCACATATTTCATATGCGCCATCCTTCAAAGTTTACGTATTTTTAAGCTCATGAATTAAAAAATAATATAATAAATAAAATATGTAGAAAGAGTAGAGATTGTGATCATAAGAAGATTTTAAAAATAAATATTATAAGAAATATATTTTTTTAATATGTAAAATTTTGAGGGATGAACTAAAAGAAAAAGAAATGACATTTATATATTAATTCAAAAATAATAATAATCATATTTTCAAATTGATTCAAAATATTTGTGTAGATATATACTCCCTCCGTATTTCTATAAGTTGCTCGTTGCTTTTGGGCACACGAATTAAGGTAAAAGTGAAAAAGTATAAGTGATGTGATGGAAAAAGTGAAAAAGTATAAGTGATGTGATAGAAAAAGTGAAAAAGTATGAGTGATGTGATGGAGAAAAGTGAAAAAGTATTGAAAATAATGTAAAAAATATTGAAAATAATAATAAAGAAGTGAATAGTAGTTTCCAAAAAAGGAAAAAAAGCAATGAACAACTTATAGAAAGACGGACGAAAATGACAATATGAGCAACTTATAGAAAGACAGAGGGAGTAATTTTTATGCACAAAATTAATTTATAATAATTATTATTTTTTTATTTTTTTTTTATATTTTTTTCAAAAAAGAAGGAGAAATTAGAAGGAATAGCATTGTACTATATTAATACATAATCTTATTACTTGTATTTTCATCCCTTTTAAATTTTTAATAGGCAATAGCCGATAAATTCCTCTTTCTGTAACAGCAAACCTTAATTTCTTTTCTAAATTTCCGCCGCCAATCCCCCAAATTCGATCACCCACAGTCCACCACCCTTCATTCCAAGCTGATGCCCCTCTGACTGACGCTCTCTAACAACATACCACCACAGCTAGCGACACTCTCCAAAAGCAGTGGATTATTTGTTTCACGCGCAGGGCCGAATCTCCTCTCCATTCAGTCGTTCCGGCACTCCCCATCTCTCAACGATTTTATTTCTGTTGTGAAATTTGTCCGGAGATGAATCGAACTCAATAAGACTTCGAGTTTTCAGAGCAATTGAAAGAACTTGCCGGATGAACACACTCAACAGAAATAAACAGGAAATAAAAAAAAACAAGCAATTTACGTGGTTCGATCAAATTGATCTACGTCCACGGATGGAGTTGGCTCACTTCACTAAACAATGAATAATGTTTACATAGTACAAGCTTTCTCACTCTAATCTCTCTAAGTATCGAGTGAATTACACAGTCTTACTTCTTTGAAAATTATGGAATGAATACATATTTATAGATCAGACCCTTAACCGTCTTTGAGCTCTTAACCAATCAACGAGATTCGTATGGTTATAACCGCCTTGAATAATTGTTCCGGTGTCCAATGAGAATTCTCCGCCAGCTGCCCAAATAACCGACTTTATCACTCTGTTGAAGTCACCTTCGTCATGCTCTGTTTTAACTGTAAGCTCAGGATCGCCTTCATGCTGAGTGACTCAGGGAGTAGGTGATTTCCAGCTCAGGATGATCTCTCAGGATTCGCCTTCAGTTCTACTGAGTCTTCAGTGTCTTCACAGATCTGACCACTCAGGATGTGGATGAGTGTCAGGATCAGAATACTTCTGACTCAAGATCAAGTCTTCGCTCAGGCTCAGGATGCTTTTCCTCAGGAATATTCCTCCGGATCCAATACTCAGGATCAGGATTCCTGACTAATCTTCAGTATTCAAACTCAGCTTATCTTTACACTTAACAATTCTCCACCTTAAAGTAAGTGAGTTTCCTCCATTCCACACTCCACCTCAGGACCTAACTCATGGTACATCCCATGACCGCAACTTGATCAGCTCCAAACAATATCTTAATTTGGAAATAGGTAAGATCTTAGTCAGCATATCCGCAGCATTGTCCTCAGTAGAAACCTTCTGCACTGAAATCACTTTCTTTTCCACCACATCTCTCACAAAATGAAGTCTGACATCAAATGCTTTGACCTTTCATGAAAGACCTGATGCTTAACCAAATGAATAGTGCTCTGATTGTCACACTGAACTGCAACTTCCTTTTGTCTGATTCCAAATTCTTTAATCATACCCTTGAGCCACATTGCTTCCTTTACTGCTTCAGTCATCGCAATATATTCAGCCTCAGTAGTTGAGAGCGCCACTACTGACTGAAGTACTGCTCTCCAACTGATTGTTGTACCATATAATGTGAACACATATCCTGATAAGGATTTCCTCGTATCAATGCTTCCAGCATAATCTGAGTCCACATATCCCTGAAGCGGTTGAATGTCATCCTTAGTCTTCTCGAAGAGTAATCCCAGATTCTCAGTTCCCTTTAAGTATCTCATGATCCACTTAAAAGCCTCCCAGTGTGTCTTTCTCGGATTTGCCATAAATCTACTGACCACACTGACTGAATGTGCTAAATTTGGCCTGCTGCACACCATAGCATACATTATGCTACCTATCCCATTTGAGTAAGGAATTTTACTCATGTGTGTCTTCTCTTCATCTGACTTTGGACACTGACTTGATGTCAGTTTGAACTGTTAGATACAACTCTGGCTTCATGCATGTTAAACTTCCTGAGTATCTTCAGGATGTAATCCTTCTGAGTTAAGAACAACCTCCCTTTGTCCTTATCTCTGATAATTTCCATGCCCAGTATCCTCTTAGCCATACCCAGATCCTTCATGTCAAATGTGCTACTCAGTTTTACCTTCAATCTTTGAATTCTTTCAGGACTCTTGCTTGCAACCAACATGTCATCCACATAGATCACCAGATATGTGAGTACTTCATTCCCTTGTTTTTCAAGATAGACACAACTATCATACCTGCATCTTGTAAAGCCTATGGAGATCATAAACCTATCAAACTTCTTGTACCATTGCCTCGGACTTTGCTTCAGTCCATACAATGATTTCTTCAGTAGACACACCTTATCCTGATTCCCAGGTAGAATAAAACCTTCAAGTTGTTGCATGTGTATAGTTTCTTCCAGGTCTCCGTGTAGAAAGGCTGTCTTGACATCTAACTGCTGAAGCTCCAAGTCTTCCTGAGCTACCTTTGACAACAGGATTCTGATTGAACAGTGTTTCACCACAGGTGAGAATACCTCATTGAAGTCTACCCCCTCTCTCTGAGTGAAGCCTCTGGCAACAAGCCTTGCCTTATATCTCAGTTTCTCTCTTCCTCCTGACCCCATTTCAGATTTCTTCTTGAAGATCCACTTGGAACTGACCACCTTTTGTCCCTGAACTTTGTTCACTAAGGTCCAAGTGTTGTTCTTCTCTAATGACTGAAGTTCCTCAGTCATTGCCAATATCCATCTCTCATTGTCTTTGCCTGACACAGCTTCAGCATAACTTTGTGGTTCCTGATGCTCCACCTCTTCAGCGGTTATCAGGGCATATGACACCATGTCAGCTTGACCAAACCTAGTTGGAGGGTGTATGTTTCTCTTGTGTCTGTCTCTTGCTAGACTATAATTCCTAAGATCTTGGCCTTCAGTATCTGAAATTGAATGGTTAGAATGATCGTCAGTGTCACTATCCTCTGACTCCTCCTGAGTCCTCCCTGAGCTTTCACCTAACTCAGTGCCTGCTTGTCCTGAGTTCTTGTCAGGATTCTCCACCTCAACCTGAACTCCGTCTTCTGAAATAATACCATCCGAGTCCTAAGTGCTTATGGCCTGATTGTATCCCATGACTCTCTCATTGAAAGTCACATCTCTACTGACAATACACCTTTTGTGACCAGGTTCCAGGCACCATAACTTGTATCCTTTCACTCCCTTAGGATATCCTAAGAAGATACATCTCAGTGCTCTAGGTTCCAGCTTATCCTGCCTGATGTGGGCAAAAGCTGAGCATCCAAAGACCTTCAGGTTGGTGTAATCTGAGATCCTTCCATACCACACCTCATCAGGTGTCCTGAACTCAATAGCTGAGGATGGTGTCTTGTTAATGAGATAACAAGTTGTATTGACTGCTTCCCCCCAAAACACCTTGGGTAGCTTTGCATTTGACAACATACTCCTGACCTTTTCCAGGATAGTCCTATTCATCCTCTCAGCTAAGCCATTTTGCTGAGGATTTGCAGGAACAGTCCTGTGTTTAGTGATCCCCCTTTCCTTGCAGAAATTGTTGAACTCCTCTGATACATACTCCAATCCATTATCAGTCCTGAGATGTTTAATGAATCTTCCTCTCTTATTTTCTTGTTCACTGACCCAATCTCTGAACCTTGCCAAGGCCTCACTCTTCTGCTTCAGTATGAACACCCATACTTTCCTGCTGAAGTCATCAATAACTGTCATGAAGTATCTTCCACCTCCATGAGTCTCCACCTTAGCTGGTCCCCAGATATCAGAATGAACATAATCTAGAGGTGCATCAGTAGTTTTCTCACCCTTTGGGAATGTGATTTTCTTGGATTTACCCAGGACACAATGGTCACAAAAATCCAATTTCATCACATTTCCTTCCCCAAATGCCTTCTGCTTTGAAAGTTCTTGGAGCCCTCTTTCTCCAATATGGCCCAACCTTTTATGCCATATCATTGCCTCAGTGCTGTCCATAACATTGTTTGCTGACCCTGAAGAAGTGTTTCCAATCAGGATATACAGCCCATTGACTTTCTTGCCTTTCATGTATACCTTCTTGCCTTTGGTTATCAGGATATAACCATCCTCAGTGTTGAACTCATAACCCAGTTGATTCAGTGAACCCAGAGAGATCAGATTTCTCTTCAGTTCTGGCACCAGCCTCACATTTAAGAGTATCTTATCTACTTCATCATGCAGCTTCAACCTGACAGAACCACTCCCATTCACCTTACATGTTTGATTATTGCCCAACACAACTGAGCCTCCATCAAACCTCCTCAACTCCCTGAATAATGATTCATCAGGGGACATATGGAATGAACATCCAGAATCTAGTACCCACTCATCATTCAGTTTCAGGTTAGTAACCGTTAACACCTCAGCACTATCATACCCACCTTCAGCAGCAACAGTTATATCAGCCTTTTGTTCTTCTCCCTGATTCCTATTTCTGTCAGGGCAATTCTTCTTGAGATGACCAGTTTTGTGACAAGCAAAACATTTCCTCTTCTCAACAAAATCACCAGATTTTGGCCCCTTTGTGTTCTTCTTCTTCTTGTTCTGAAAATCTTTCTTGCCCTTCTTGAACCTGACATTCAGGCCCTGAACTGAATTTTTCTTATTAGCTTGTAGCTGAATAGACTTTGTTTTCAGGGCACCCAGAATATCATCAAAGGACAATTTATCCTGCCTCCCAAATAGTAAGGTATCCTTGAAATTCTCAAAGGATTTAGACAAAGAATTCAGGAGCATCAAAGTCTTATCATCATCATCAATTTCCACTCCCAGGTTCTCAAGATCATCAGCAGGCTTGTTGAATTCCTCAAGTTGTTCAATCAACTCCTTCTCTTCATTCATCCTGCACCAGTTTCTGCTTCATGAACAACTTGTTGGTGACAGACTTGGTCTGATACACCTTCTCCAGCTTACTCCAAACCTCAATGGCAGTCTTCTCCTTGCACACCTCCCTCAGAGGCTTATCCCCCAAGCACAAGATGATTGTGCTATGTGCCTTTTCCAATATTTCTTGTTTCTTGCCTGGATTTTCTGACGAAGAAGAAGCCCATTGGTCTTCAGTCTTCAGAGCATTGGCCATCCCATGATGAGTCAAGAGAGCCTTCATCTTGATCTTCCATAAACCAAAGTCGTTTGCTCCAGTGAATTTCTCAAAATCCAGCTTGGTAGATGCCATTATTGATGATCAACCAGTCGATTCCTCCTCCCTTCTCACAGACGGAGCCAATTGTTATGAAATTTGTCCGGAGATGAATCGAACTCAATAAGATTTTGAGTTTTCAGAGCAATTGGAAGAACTTACCGGATGAACACACTCAACAGAAATAAACAGGCAAAAAAAGAACAAGCAATTTACGTGGTTCGATCAAATTGATCTATGTCCACGGATGGGGTTGGCTCACTTCACTAAACGATGAATAATGTTTACAGAGTACAAGCTTTCTCACTCTAATCTCTCTAAGTATCGAGTGAATTACACAGTCTTACTTCTTTGAAAATTCTGGAATGAATACGTATTTATAGATCAGACCCTTAACCGCCTTTGAGCTCTTAACCAATCAACAAGATTCGTATGGTTATAACCGCCTTGAATAACTGTTCCGGCGTCCAATGAGAATTCTCCGCCAGCTGCCCAAATAACCGACTTTATCACTCTGTTGAAGTCACCTTCGCCATGCTCTGTTTTAACTGTCAGCTCAGGATCGCCTTCATGCTGAGTGACTCAGGGAGTAGGTGATTTCCAGCTCAGGATGATCTCTCAGGATTCGCCTTCAGTTCTACTGAGTCTTCAGAGTCTTCACTGATCTGACCACTCAGGATGAGGATGAGTGTCAGGATCAGAATACTTCTAACTCAGGATCAAGTCTTCGCTCAGGCTCAGGATGCTTTTCCTCAGGAATATTCCTCCGGATCCAATACTCAGGATCAGGATTCCTGACTAATCTTCAGTATTCAAACTCAGCTTATCTTTACACTTAACAATTTCTTTGACCAACATTTTTGCCACCACTTACTGTTGTTTCCATAGATTAACGGGTCAATCCTCTCTTATCCTTTTTTTAAAAAAAAATCTGGATTATGCAGTGGTTTTTCTCCTTTTTAGATTTTAGTTTCCCTCTCTTTAGTTGTGAAATTGTTCACACCTTATGTATTATTTTTTCTTTTCATGAGTTCTTGTGATGTTTTGTATGGGGTGCAAATCTGATAGTGCGCCAAATAATTTTGAATCCTTTTGGACATTCTGTTGAAGTGCGGTTGGATCGAGATAGATGCGGATTAAAGTTAATGGTGAAAATCACCTTAGTGTGGAATGTGGAGTGTACTTATTGCCACAGTGTTTTAAAAGTTGTTAGTGTCTGTCTCTTTTATGTACTCTTCGAATCCTCTCGATTGGTTTGGAGTAATTTATGTCTCTTGTTAGATCAAGAGATTGAGAATTGATTTGTACTGTAATATTTTTATTTATAAATGTCAAATTCCTTTTGTTAAAAAAAAAATGGCCAGAGACAACGATACTTTAACCCCCATAAACGGGAACATGTTGTGTAGTTGGTGTAATTTTTTACTCAATCTGAATTATTTTAAGAGGCATTAATCAACACAATATTCTACACTGCAGAATTAACACATTTAATAAAAATAAAATTTAGATACGAATCAATCTCATCAATTGGGTCTTCACAAAAAAAAAAAAAAAGATAAATAAAAATAACGTAAATAACGTGTTTCTACACGTATAAGATATTAAAAAAAATATGTTACTGTATAGATATATAAATATAAAAATATTACTATTATGAGCAAAATTAATATCAAACAATTAGATAGATTTAAAAAAATGAATAGTATAATAAAAAAGTAATAACACGCAAAAAAGCAAATTTAATTGGAGAAGCGTTATCAATTCAAGCATGCATAAAGAAGAAATAGTTTGCGTGAAGAAGATTGTTGAGAGGGAGGAATTGAAAACGTGAAAATGTGTCTAAAATAGTGTCGTCATATATAATCAAGAATCAGATTTTTAATATAATTATATATGGGCATTTATATATTAATTTAAAAATAATTATATTTATAAATTGATTCAAAATATTTATACACATTTAAATATTTTTTTTACACAATTTTTTTATAAAATTATTTTGTAAGTTCTCAATATATATATGCTCTTTCATCGAGGGAACAAGAAGCTTTGAACCTTAATGGTTATTTTGCAGGCAAAATGTCCATTAAAACTATTTAATTAATCTAATTAAGTCAATGAATTTGTACATTGACGAGATATCCCTAACAAATTAATTAACTTAGTCTGCAGGTATTTATTTAAATTAAATTAAATTGTGTAGCAATTAGCTTAAAACTAATTATTTGACATATCATTGTCACATGCACATTTCGTATATGCTTCTAACTTGCCTTTTTTTTTTTTTTTTATGAGATTTACTACCAACTTTGTTAGAATCTTTGGAAAGGACTTAAAAAGTTAAACAGTTTATAACTGAAAAGTTAAACAGTTTATTACTGAAAAGTTATTTGGAAAGGACCTAAAAAATTATTTTCTCTCTTATATATTAAATATATCATATAATTTATGTGTATTATTAAAAAATTACTCATCTTATATATCACAAAAAAATCACATTTATTTCTATTAAAAAGTTATCCTTCCTAACAACGAATTTTCATTAAAATCAAAAGTCACTTTTCAATTATAAGAATGATTTTTTAAAAATATACCTGAATTGCACGGTGCACTTGATGCACATTAAATTAAAATTATTAATAATTATATTTAAAGTCGATCTCCATCGCACCTGCTTCACCATTCAACTATTACAGGCAGACAAGTATAACTGAAAATGCAAATTAACATAACTTAATCATAAATGCTAAATTTGAGTAAGAGCATAAATAAAACGTGCAATTAATATAACTTTAAATATACAAATTAAGGAAAAATTATATAATAATTTATAAAATTGACTCTAAATACAAATTGGTTCTCATAAAATTATTCATTCGCTGAATATATAGTTCATAAACATACATGCATACGTACACACTGCATGCACATACATAACCTATACATACATAGCTTGAGAAGTTAGGCTAGTTTAGTTGTTAAACTTCCTGTTGGTTATTGTAATAGAATGCACGTGAAGTTAGTTAGATTAGTTAAGTACACATGTGAGAATGATGGCTTTTGTAAACACTATATAAGCTCACTCAAGAGCTGAAAACTAATAACATGAAATTTATACTTCACAATTTCAACGGAATTCTGTGAAAAAAGAATACTTTTTTGTAAAAGAAAAAAGTTATATTTGAATATAAATATTGTAAATCAATTTATAAATATAATTATTTTTTAAAATTAATGTGCAAATGCCCCGCAAATTAATATAATTAAAAAGAGAAGAATGCACAAATATCATGCAAAATGCGCATATGAAATTTGATGACATTTTTTTAAGGGACAACCAAGTGTTATTATTCAATGATTTAATTGCATGGAACACTACGTGATTTGAAATATTGCGCGAAATTTTCTTTGAAAATTGTACGAAATTTTCTTAGAATTTACTAAATATTACATTATGAGCACAATTACATGAAAGTACTACAAATAGATGAATTTACATAAATAAAAAAGGCACTCAATAGAAAGTGATAGATAAAAACACATAATAATATAAATACTAACTAATAATAATTATGTGTGCATTGCTTTGCACTTTTAATTTTTATTGTAATTTTAATTTTCGTATGCATTATCATTTTTGTTGTACGTTGAATTTTTGTTGAAATTTTAATTTTAATTGTAATATTATGGTAAATGAACATTAATTTTTCTGACAAATATATTAGAAATATAGTTTTTAATTACATAAATAAATATTTTCTTACTAAAAAATCTTAATAAAATATTTTATTTTAGTAGAAATATAGTACTCCCTCGTCCCTAAACACTCTTCACACAATTTTTTTTTTTGTTAATATTTATCTTTGTTTATTTTGAAACTTCATGTGTATATATATTAATGATATTCAATATAACTGTAATTTTGTATTTAGATAATTTAATTTATATTTAATATCAATGATTCAACTTTATTATATCCTCAAAAATAGATTTGTATTATATAATTAATCAAAAAGTTAGAGCAATTAAAAATAAATTAAAAAAATTTAATAAGAAAGTTTTGATAAAATATTCTATTACTAGTACATAACCCGAGTACTACGCGGAAGGATATTCACGTAAAGTATATTTAATGTATAAATATTTTTGTTAAACTTTTTGTTATATATTAAAAAAAATTATGATGTGTATTGTTATTAAAAATAATTTTATTTAATTTTATATTATTTAAATAAGATATATTGTAATTTAAAATATTTAAAAATCAGTTTTTATGAGAGAGTAATTTTATGTTGATTTGTTTTAATACAATATAATTGAAATGTTGATATTGATGTACGTATATATCCAATTTTTTATTATATGAAATTGATATTAAATTAATAATGTGCATTATCCAAAAAATTAAAATCATCTTATACATAAAGAATTGAGAAGACTATGAGTACATAAAATCAGTTGGTTCCTACGAACATGATGACTAACTTTTTTTGAAAAATCATTTTTAAATTATGAATTATTTTTTAATTCATGAAAACAAATGATTTCTTAATATATATAATTTATTGGCTTAGATTTATGGTGTGTTTTTTAACTGATGTTTGGATTTGAATGTGATTAAACATTATATTTTCATAAGCATTTTATAAAATTAATTAATTCCTACGAATTAGTTCATTAATTTTTTTAATTTTTAAAAATAAATAATTTAATGTGAAAACAAAAAATATTTTGGAAATTAATTCATATGAATATGTTGATTAATTTTTTTTTGATTATTTTTAAATAAATGATTTAATCTGAAAGTAATAGTATATATATAATTTTAAAATGAGCAGTTGATTGAGATTTATTAATGGTGGTTGTTACTATTAGATGGAGAAACTTGTAAATTAAAAAGAAAATGTATAATGGATTAACAGACAACAACGCTTATTTATATTTTATTTTAAAAAATATAAAATTATGGAAAAATTAAAAAAAATATGTAGAAAACATTGTATTAAGCCACATAGGGATGTATAAGATGATTTTAATCTTCTCAATTCTCGATTAAAATTACATGTATTATTTTACAATAAAACATTCATTAATTGTATTGAATATTTTAAAAAAAAATTGAATACTCTGTGTTTTATAAAATGTTAGAGAAAATTTTAATGACCCGAATACTATTAACTGCATAGAAAATTTTTAAATTTTTATTTAAATTTCAAATTTAAAAACTTTCTCAACAAATATTTTAACTCCACTATATTAAAAACTTCCTCGTATCTTTAACCCACTATCCTACACACATGCAAGTGCCAACTAACTTATTTTACAATTTAAATTAAAATTTTAAAACATGGTTAACTTAATTGCAATTTAAAATTTTAAAATAAAAATAAAATTTTAAATTTTAAAAACTTGAATAATATATCCTCAACCTCGTTAGCCGATTCACACAGCAAATGCTATTAAATTTTTATACAAATTAAATTAAAATTTTAACACTGGATCCAAAGTATTGGTGGAACTCATTGTATTTAAAAAATTATTATTTCGTATAAGTTTGTGTCATTGTGTGAGGTTTTATGTGTCAATTTTTTTATTTTTTTTTAAAGGAGGGGAGGGAGAGTTTACTTGAAATTGTGAGGTGCCTTTGGTAACATTACGTTTTAAAACCATCACGTAACCAGATTTTCAACTATTTCATTATAACCATCTAAGTAATCAGATTTTCAACTATTTCATTTTATCAGTAAAGTTATCACTATCTATGACCAAACGGTAAAATTTACAACTATGTGATAAATTTTATTCATTTGAAATTATCAAAGTCAGTAGGAAAAAAAGACCACCATATTGATTTATTTAACTAAACAAAAAGATAAAATCAAAGGCAGCCTTAAATGTAAAACATAAACGAATTTACATACGGAGATTCGTTGTACAATAAAAAAACCCAATGTCAATAAGTAAAGGGAAAAAATAAATTTGTAATATTTAATAGGAAAATTGAACAATTAGACTGAAGTTTGATGAAACCCTCACATAATCTTAAAAAAAAGCAAAAAAATAAAATAAAATAAATGGATTGACTATTTAACTCCATGGCCGTGATGTGTGGAGAAAGAGGAGCAGCAAATCGGGTGCCAAGTTTGTGTGTTGATTGTCGGAACATTGGACCAGCCCATTCACGTATTCATTCATTTCGGAATTACCTTCCCAACAAAATCAAGAGATTAACTTCGGAATTACATTCCCAACAAATCAAGAGGGAGGGAGATTATATTAATACATCTGTATTCTTAGGTTTATAGATCAATTGCGTCGCCGGAGTGGTGGAGAAGGGGATAAAGAGAGATGTAAAATGTAGAGTTCAAATATTAAAAGTTAAAAGATAATTGTATAAAAGATAAGATTTTAAAATTAAAAAAGAAAATGAAAAAGAAAAATCATTCAAGTATTAGAGATGTTGAAATTTAGAATTTTAAAATACTGAATTATGAAGGTAGACACATAGGATAATAAGGGGAAAGATAATGATAATGTGAAAAAGTAGTGCAGAAGTAATGGTAAAATAGAGCACAGATAGAGACGGCCTAAATGTTGCTCCAAGGGCAAACGCGTGAGGGGCATTACGGTCATTAGAGCAATGAACATATTCCGCGAAATTCACATAATGTAAGGGCAGAAACGTCAATTTGAAAATGCCCAAAAATCCTACTCTCTTTGAATCGAGAATTAATATATAACAGTAAACAGATTTAAGAGCCCAATGTCAACACTGAACCTCCCGATGAGAGGGAAAGAGAGAAAAAAACAAAAACAATAATGCAAAATCTGTTGAATAATTGGACAAGAAACTGGTAATTTTTGGGGAGATGGCAGATTCAAATGGGCCGTCGAGTTCTTGGACTCAGGCCAATGCTTTGCTGCGGAAGAATCTGACTTTTCAGGCAAGTTTTACTGATTCAAATCATTTGAATTTTGGTAATTTTACTGTTTGCGTTTCATGCTTTTGTAAATGATCACACTGCTGTTATATTTGGTTACTTGGTAAACATTGATGCATGGGCAAGTTGGAAATTTTGATAGTAGAGTTATGAAATATCTGAGAAGAATAAAAATGTTTTTTTACAGTGGGATGGTAATCCTGAAGCATTACTTGGGTGCACATTGATTTTTTTTGTGATTAGGAATTCTTTCTTGATATCAGGCAATGCTTTGGCTGGAAGGAATTAGGTATTGTTGTAAAATATGAATAAATTGTATTTTGAAGATCTTATGTCGTGTAAAATTTGATTGTGTTGGTGATATATCAGTCTCTCTTGTTATTTGATATGAAATTAATCTGATGATTATGTTTTTGTGTGTGTGTGTATAAGTATCTGTTTGTCCGTTCAAAACATTTCCATGCGTATATTTTCTAGTCCTAATAATTGAAGCTGCAACTCTAGAATGGATCATGCGCTACAATTATTCTGTTACTCCTATGACTGAAGCTATGGCCCATTTTAAGCTATGATACATCTTATTTAAGCTTTGAGATTTTTTTATTCAGTGAATTCTTTCTGAAAATGTCATCCTTTTATGTTAGAATTTCTGTTGTTTTTGTTTCCCTTTTTTTTTTTTTCAATAGATACATGTATGTAAGCTTATAGTAGTTATAGGTGCCATTACTTTGAGGTTTAAGTTTTATTGTTTCAAGCATACTTAATGAAGGTTGAATAAAGCATTTCGTTTCCAAACATTGCTCATGTTTAATCTAAGGTAATGGTATACTAAATTGCTTTCACTCTCATGTTTTCTATTTGCAGAAACGAAACAACAAAACGAATACTAGATTAGTTTTATCCCCATTTTTCCTCTGTTTGTTGCTTCTTCTCATCCAAATATTAGTCAACAATGAATTAGATAAGCCCTCAAGAAGGTGTGGCTGCACTTGTGTTGATACTGGGAATGGCCAGTGTGAAAGAAGATGTGGGATTGAGTACTCAACTCTGGACCAAGTTGCGACTTGTCCCATTCCTCATCCTCAGGAATGGCCCGTGCTATTACAAGTTCCAGCACAGCAGTATCGTGCTGTCAGAACTGATTTTATATCATATGCAGACTTACCTAATGATTCATGCAAGAGAACAGGCTCCTGTCCTGTAACTATGCTCATCACAGGATATAACCAAACATTTGGACAAAGTACGCCACTTTTAATCTTTTCTACCATGACCATGAGTTATACACACTTTTTTAACCTCTTGTGAATTTTGATGCTTTTCCCTGGGACTCAATAGATGTGGCTGGAAACATGCTTCCAAGATCATTAAATTTCAATGCATCTGATATTCTATACAGCATAGCAGATGATGCTTTGGTTAGTAGTACTTCTTTTACATTATGTGTAATCCCATAAACTGCAAGAAATTTAGTAACTTTTTGTTTCTTAATGACTAAAGGAGTTCTGGTATTATAGGGTTCAGAAACGAAGACCCGGAGTACCAATTTTTTAGATGGAGCTATTTCTTCAAATGCTCCTGTTGATTTTCTTCAACCTCAATGTGCATCAACCTCTCAATTTTCTCTGCCTCTCCAATTAGGTTCTGCTACAATACAAAAAGGTATCCTTATAATGAATTTTCCTCTAGACTTCGAATTAAAATTTGCGTATGTATGTGCCCCTTGGATTTTTTTGAAAGTTATGTTGTTTAAAACTCAGATATACGTTGCGTTCAAGGCTTGAATTTATGGCGCAATAATTCTTCAGATATAAACAATGAGCTGTACAAGGGCTATCGTAAAGGGAACTCAGAGAGGAAGATTAATGAAATTGTAGCAGGTTTGGGATCAAGATTACAAGATTATGAAATATGTACCATGCTTTTTTATGTGACTTACCTAATATCTGTTCTATTTGTTGTGCAGCATATGATTTTATGAATTCAGATGAGAATCTATTTAATGTTACTATATGGTATAACTCTACATACAAGAATGATACGGGCAATCAGCCTCTTGCCTTGACACGGGTCCCTCGTTCAATAAATTTGGTATCTTAATTATAACTTTCTCTTATGCATTCAAACTGCTCATTCTAGGCTTTGTTGACTAATGTGATAGTTCTGTTTGACTGATTTTTTGAAGTAATATATTGGCATGTGCATTTTGGATTTAATAAGATCTCAAATTTCTTTTAATATTTGGAGCTCAATTTACCTTGTCTTATTACTTAAAAGGTGTAGTTTGATATGACTAAACTATTGATCATGTTATCACAATATATTAGCTAAGAACAACGATTGCTCAATGTCTAGACAGTGTAGCTACCCGAGTAGCAAGTCTTGTTCTGGTACGCAAAATATAAATATATATTATAAATCCATGTGAAATATGGATATCATGTATGATAATTAACACATTTTTCCCTATAATAAATTATTCAAGTTTGACATCTACTTCACAGAATCACATTATAAGAAGCCTTCTACCATTTCCTTTTTCTTTTAAGAGTTTTATGTTTCATCCGAATTTTGAATCTAGCATTTTAGTTTGTTCCCGTTGAAGACTTCTTTTACTTTTTAAATATGAGGCCTCATTATTTTAAGAATGATTAGTCTTCTCTCCGTCTCTCTCTTTGTAGGTTCTGCGTCTAATATTTTGCTTTTGTTTTTTCTTTGTATATGATGTCCATGAAGAAAGGAGTTTTTACATTGATCAAACTACTACTATCTCTTTTATCTTTGCCGATGCAAATCTTTTTTTGGGTCTCACAATGACCAGATCTAAAATTATATTGCTTGTCATTGACATCAATCAATATGCTTTAATTTTTACTGTTATTTTGAAACTAAATGGTGTCATTCTTATTTATTTATTCATGTACAGGCATCAAATGCCTATCTTCAAAGCTTGCTTGGACAAAGTACTAAAGTAGTTTTAGAGTTTGTGAAAGAAATGCCACAGCCTGGAAGGAAACTCAGGCTGGATTTTTCCTCCCTTCTTGGGCCACTCTTCTTTACATTTGTTATTGTACAGCTTTTCCCAGTAAGTTCGATTATTGTTATAATACTTTTCTTTTTTTGCCAACAAAAAGTTTGCATTGTTTTCAATTTTGTGCATTAAGTTCTCATAGTATATAATGAACGTAGGATTTTGGATAACATTATTTAATCTGAACAACCATTTCTAAAAGGCAGCTGTTTTGAAATTTTACATCAAATCATTGAAGTTGTTTTTTTTTTGGATTTACAAATTAGAAAATATTGTCGTTACAAATATTCAAGAATAAGATATTAGTAAAGGAATAAGCGGAACTTCTCTATCAGATCCATATCCAGCATCCTTTTTCTTTTAGGTTCAGAATATTTCCTCTGAATTTCTATCAACCTGTTTGCTGTTTATAAGTTCAAAGGCGGTTCTTATTATTTTTCTTTTGCAGGTCATACTGACATCTTTGGTTTATGAAAAGCAACACAGACTAAGAATTATGATGAAAATGCATGGCCTTGGTGATGGGCCTTACTGGATGATATCTTATGCATATTTTCTTACAATATCTGTTATGTACATGATATGCTTTGTGATATTTGGCTCAGTTATAGGTAATTTTTAATTAAGGAATTTACTGCAATTGTTTTGTTCTCTCTTAAGTTCCGAAAAATGTACTAAATCACACATATATTTGCTTTCCAGGATTAAAATTCTTCACACTAAATGATTACAGCATCCAGTTTGTGTTTTATTTTCTCTACATAAACTTGCAAGTCTCTTTGGCTTTCCTTGTTGCTGATTTGTTTTCAAATGTGAAGACGGCTACAGGTTTGAGCTTAGCATAGATATCTATGTCACTTATGACCCTTTTTCCAATATTAATTCATTGTTTTAATTATATGTTTTTTTAATTATTTGTACATGCTCGAACTTTCCAAAACTTGCAATTTTCAGTTGTGGGGTACATTATCGTGTTTGGAAGTGGGCTCTTGGGTGGCTTCCTTTTCCAGTTTTTTCTCGAAGACTCTTCATTTCCAAGTAAGTAAAACTTGTTAGCATGAACAGTACTAAAGAATTTCTCAAGATCTTTAGGGGTCTAGTTTGATTATCTTTGTCTGTTTGGTAATTTTAGATATTAGAGAAATTTAGATTTTTTTAGTTTATAATTTATATTGAGAAAACAATTATCTTTTCGATATTGCAGAGGCTGGGATAATTGCTCTGGAGCTTTTCCCAGGGTTTGCCCTTTATCGTGGGCTATATGAGTTTTCACAGTATTCCTTTAATGGATATTATATGGGAACTGATGGAATGCGATGGAAAGATTTAAGTGATAGCCAAAATGGAATGAAAGATGTATTTATCATCATTGCAGTGGAATGGTTAGTTGTTCTTGTTGTAGCATTTTATGTAGATCAATTTTTGTCATCTGGAAGAAGTCCTCTGTCATTCTTCCGGAGACACCAAAAGAAGCTCTCCACATCCTTCCGGAAACTCCCTAGTTTGCAAAGGCAGGGATCTAAAGTTTTTGTACGAATGGAGAAACTCGACGTTGAGAAAGAGGTAAACCGCTAAGTAGCATTTATAATAGACTACAAGGTTTTGGATAGTAAATACATTATCTTTAATCTGTCGATTTGTGTTTATATTTATGCATTAACCATATATAAAATTTCCTACACGAAGACAAGTGTGATAAGGGAATACCATGCATTAGGGGTCTTCTGTAAGATCTCCATAACACCATGATTTCACTTCAATCTGCATTTGATTTTGGTTTTAGACAAATAACCTTCTATGCACCAATTGCACGGTGCGATTTCTTGATCAAGAAAAACTGAAATATATAATAGGACATGAAGAAAATATTAGTTTATACAAAAGAAAGCATTTGTTTGTAGATTGAACATTATTTGTACCTTTTCAATATACAAGTACTTTTCATCACATGAAAAAATACTTTCGGCAATTCTTTTTATGATTCACAAAAAAGATAAACGGATTGGTTGAAGTTGGGACAAAATTGCACTAGTTGCACGGCGCAGCTGGTGTGCCGGAGTGTTTCTCTTGATTTTATTCTCATTTCTGTCATCTGCTAGCTTGGTAGCTGCATGTCCTCATTGAAATCTCACTCTTCTACTCTGTTTTTTTATCATAGAGGGAGAAGGTTGAACAATTCCTTCTTGAATCAGACTTGAATCAGGCCATCATCTGCCATAATCTCAAAAAGATATATCCCGGTAGGGATGGAAACCCTGACAAATTTGCAGTTAGAGAGATCTCACTTGCTTTGCCTCAGGGGGAATGTTTTGGCATGCTCGGTCCTAATGGTGCAGGAAAAACTTCCTTCATTAATATGGTTAGTTTACAATCTTGGTTTCAGAAGATTCTACATTTTGTTTGTTCCTTTCAATCAAGATGGTTCTTGTGTAGATCAATTTTGCCTACTAATATCTAATTATGTTCCAATAGATGATTGGACTCATAAAACCCACCTCCGGAACTGCATATGTGCAAGGACTAAATATACAAACCGATATGAATAGAATATACACCAGCATGGGCGTGTGCCCCCAGCATGAGTAAGCATTAATTTGCTACCATATGTATCCAACAGTTTTGAGTTTTAGTCGTATTTAGGACTCCTTTTATGTTACTCTTATTTCTTTTTAATACTATTTGCAGCCTACTCTGGGAAACTTTGACAGGAAGAGAGCATCTACTTTTCTATGGAAGGCTTAAAAATCTCAAAGGTGCTTCCTTGATACATGTAAGTCCGTTCTATGTTCCAGGAGGCAATTTGCTAGCAAATGAACTCTCATTTATGTGCTCTGTATTATTTCATCGAGTAGAGATTTGGAAGTATCAAATTTTCACCTGAATTTGATTACAAATTATTGGTTGATACTTGATAGTGAGAGGATTGCTTATGAGATCCAAGTTAGAGCAAGTATGTCTGAACATAAGAATATAACATGACTTTCTTGTGCAGTTATCTGTTTCTTAAATGGGTAGGATCATTGCGCAAAAGAGACCAGAGCTATAACTTTACCTATTTCTATATTTTGATACAGGCAGTGGAATTATCGCTCAAGAGTGTGAACTTATTTCATGGCGGGGTGGCAGACAAACAAGCTGGGAAGTATAGTGGTGGCATGAAGAGAAGACTTAGTGTTGCCATTTCACTTATTGGAGATCCCAAAGTATGACTAGAACCTCAACTTCCTTTCAATTTATTATGACCTTTTGATTTCTGGTTTTTATTTCTGAAATGTTTGGCAACTTATTTCTTTATCAAAAGGTGGTGTATATGGACGAGCCAAGTACCGGATTGGATCCTGCTTCGAGAAACATGTTGTGGAATGTAGTGAAACAAGCTAAACAGAACAGAGCTATAATTCTCACCAGTAATGTTTTTGCTCTCCTTTTGTGCTTCTTCGATAATGAACAACTGAATTATCTATCAGTGAACACTTTTAGATTTATGAGCATATAAATTAGTTTCTCAGTGATGCATCTTTTTTGCTATTTCAGCACATTCAATGGAAGAGGCCGAGCATTTGTGTGATCGTCTTGGAATTTTTGTGGACGGCAGCTTACAGTGCGTTGGAAATCCTAAAGAGGTATTTAAATGTTGAGTAGTCCTATGTGATGTTTATATTCTCATGTAAAACAACTAATACTTTTTAAACCAAAGACAAAATAGCTCTCAAATAATTTTTCTTGTCCAATTAAATGCTCCCATCTTTAAAATCGAACATATAGACCTCTCAACTACTAAGCTGGCTCACCCCCTTAATTAATAAATAATACAACTACGCCCTAAATTCTTGTTTTAATTTCATGTATGTTCCATTTTTTTTGTCTACTAATTATTTGAAATTAATTTACAACGGCATTTTATGTATTAATATAATAAATATGTAATATCATGACTTCATTTTGTATTTGTAATTAAATGTAACAATTATGTAATACTTTGGTAATTATTAGTAAATTAATAAAATAAAGTTTGATTTAAAGTGACTCGAAGATGTAAAATGTTCTAAGATAAAGTTAAATTAAAGAAAGTGATAGTCGTTTAATGTCATTAGTTAAGGGTTGTTTTGTTTGATTTTATATATATGAATGCTTGAATGAAAAAAATAATAATCAAGGGGTAAATTTGTACCTAAAGCAATAGCTGAGGAACCAATTTGTATGTTTTAAAAAGTAGGAGTGTTTGATTGGACAAAGAATAACTTAAAAAGCTTATTTGTGAAGTACACACCAATTACATATGCAACTAGTGTCTACAAGTTTTTGTCTTGAAAGTTAGCTACCATTCAAGTTAGAGTGCACTATGTCCTGAGTTCTCATGTCTCATGTCTATAGAATTTGCCTGTTCTCTTACATGCTCGTTTCTTTTACATTCCGACGACAGCTCAAAGGTAGATACGGGGGATCTTATGTATTCACGATGACAACAGCCCCCGATAACGAGGAGGAAGTAGAGAGATTGGTGAGAAACCTGTCCCCAAATGCTACCAAGATATATCAAATTTCAGGGACACAGAAGTTCGAGTTACCAAAGAGCGAGACGAGAATAGCAGATGTGTTTGAAGCAGTTGAGAATGCAAAGAGTAGATTCACAGTTCAAGCATGGGGTCTAGCAGATACGACGTTAGAGGATGTCTTCATTAAGGTTGCGCGAGGTGCTCAATCACTCACGGCTACTCTCTCGTGATAACTACGTAAGTTGTGTTGATTTTGCAGCTACTTCCGTATAATTACACGTGTTGATTTTGCAGCTACGTCCATATAATTATACGGATTTGTATGTATTACTACACACATTATTCTTGGCATGATGTACATAAGGTGGAAGAAGAAATATTTATTTCAGACATGAAATAAATTTGTTGCTGGTAGTGAACCTATTCTCAAGTCACTGTTTAGAACTTCAAATAAAACAATCAAATGTTGTGAAATTAGAGAAGCTCAAGATTTGGCTTTTTTATACATTTTTTTTTTTTAATGAGGAAGGTTTATGTGCACCTAGTGCATGATGCACTCATTCAACTGTTGAGTTGGTTTACATTGAAAAATACAGATTGAGTATTGTTGAGTTGGTTTACAACTTTACGTTGCAAAATACAGATTGATTATAGGCTGAATTGACCAATTACCATGCTTGACATCGAAACACACCTACGCACATAATCCATTGTCATCGTTGATTGTCCAAATCACCGGAACCATCAACTGTTTGACCTAAAGATCGCCACTTCACCGAAATTGAAGCACATACTTATTGTTATTTATTTATCATCAAACAAATTAATATATTTTTATTTACCCTATTTTATCTACTCTTATAAATTAATTTAATCTTATGAAATTATATTTAGAATTTAATTAGATGAGAAAGGTGAGTTTTTTTTTAACTTTTTAAATTCAAATTAACACAATACTCTAAAAATTGAGAAAGCTATAAAAGCCAATTTATTTTTATTTTTTGCATTTTGATAAAATGTTTGTACTTTGTATATTTGCAATAGTTTCGGAGTAAAATTTTCACTTATTTTGGTTGTTTTATTTAAGAAAATATTTATCTATTACTATATAATGGACTGATTTTTATGAAATATAATGAATTGTGGTGAATAATTAAAGGCATTTAATATATATATATTATATATATATATATATATAATATATATAAAATAGATTAAGTCTCTTGTGCATCAGTGCACCGTGCAATTCAAGTGTATTTTTGAAAAGTTGCACAACTTATTACTAAAGTTACACAAATTATAACTGAAAAGTTACACCACTAAATATACACTTTTCAATAATAACATGTGTAACTTTTCAACAGTATTCTGTGTAACTTTTTAAAAATGAATTTGAGTTGAAGTGCATATAAGATATGTAAATCTATTTGTAATAGGTTTAAATTTTAGAACCAATTTTAAAGTTTGATGAAAAATATAAATCTATTTGTAATGTTCCCTTATAAAAAAACACTTATTGTCGAACGATTAAAAAGAAAAATGAGAAAGGATAGAAGAATTACTGCATCACCTATTACTCAAAAATTTTGTTAAAAAAATAATTAAATTATTACTTCTGTAATCTTACTTATGTTTGACCAACCGTTGTGCAGAATTTGAAAATTAAATTAAATTCATACTAATTCCTTTGCTTTTGGATAAGTCCTTATTAAATCATAAATCCCTTTTTCTTTAGCTTAATTATTTTTTTCTTTTTTCACCAAAATACCAAAAGATTTTTCTTTTTTGAATTTGAATTCGAAAATGGCTGGGTCCCACAAGAAGCCGTTCTTCCCATAATTTGCTTTTCATTTTTTTTAAATCCCGATTTTTCCCGCCCATGAGCACTTCCTCCGATATATACGGAAACGCTCCTTCATTCTCTTCAAATTTCCAATCCCCACATCAATTTCTCACACGACGATCTCATTTTTTCCTCTGCTAGTCGGTTTTATTCGGAAGAAATCTCCGCTGCTATGGAGGATTCTGCCACCAAGGACCAATCATCTGTCTCCGGTAAGCCTCCAGCGATCTTGTCAGTTTTCGTTGTTTAGTTTTTACGGCGATCAGTATCGGAACTTCCCTATGGTTATATTTTAGTTTTTCTTATGCTCAATTATGTTTGATGTTGAAAATAGGAAAATCAGCCTCAAAGCTTCTCCGGTATCCGCTCCGATCTGCATCGAGAAGCAAGGAAGAGAAACCGCCGATTGCCGACTCCATGAATACTCAGTCTGCCACTAAAAGGTGATAATCTGGTTGTTTTTGACTTGTAAGAGGAAATAGAGTGAAGATTTTTTTGGTTTGGATTAGATTTTTTTATATGCTGAGTAAATGTTGTGATCTCACTGATTGTTGTCAGTTTTTGAATTGCGGAATAAGATTTCAGCAAACGGAAAAATAAAATTTCAAGCCTTGGTAGATGATAACAAACCCCAATTTTTGTGTGGTTCTACAGTCAATAATTCTGATATTTAGAGAAGGATTTTATTCTGAAATAGGACATTTAAGAAAAGTTGATGTATGAATTTCTGCATCACTATATCCTTGACAAATCAGTGGATCAGTGAAATAAACTGAAGGAAAGGCATATATAATTGCTTTCTCTTCGCGGCAGTGCAATCTTCCAAATTTGGGGTTTGATTGTCTTCATCTTATCTCTTCCCTTGGTATACAATATATACAGATGTAATCACTATATTCTGTGTTAAAGTAAAACCTATGAGTTATAAATTAAGGCCCAAGGAGAACTGACTCTTTTTTCTTGATTTCTTTATGTTCAGGGGAAGGGTTGCATCGAGTGTGGCCAAGAGTGTGGGTGTTCTTGATATCTCTGGTAAGGAAAAATCTTCAAAGCCACCCAGAAGACTTTCAGTTCCTTCTAACTCGAATGCCAGCCCTGCTCCCAAATCTTTTGGGAACAGAACTCCCATTTCTGAGGCTAGGTCAAGGAGGTCTGCTACCCAAGGAAAAAGTGACACGCCTCTTTCCACTGTTTCAAAGTCATCGTCCATTCGAAAGAAATTCTGCACTATTTCGTCAGCATCTTACTGGCTATCTCAGATTAAGCTCTCTGAATCTGCTTCTAAGCACTCAATCTCTCTTGGTTTCTTTAAGCTTGCTTTGGAGGCTGGATGTGAGGTATGTGAAGATGTTTGCTCTAGAAGACAAATAAAAATTCCATTTTTGTTGCTTTACATGAATGTTCAATTTTGATTTAAGTATGGATGGAAATATTGTCAGCCAATTCAGAAGATGAGGGACGAGCTGAAGTCATATGTTCGTCGTCACAACCCTTCTGAACTAGGGGAAACCATCAAGGAATTGTTTGAAAGCTACAAGATCTCTGACAATTACGAGCCTTCTGAGGTATCCAGAGCTTGTTCTGAAGCGACCCCTGAAACAAACCAAGTATCTGATGATGATGATGTGGGTAGCTCCTCATCCTCTATCACGGATGCAGGGAAGCTGAAGCCAAAAGCGCTCGAAGTTAATTCTGTTGAGATCAATCAAAGCGAGAAATCAAATAATGAAACCACTCAGAAGGTTGATTCTGTGAAGAAGAACATAAGATCAGTGCCCAAGAATGTTGCAAGCTCGAAGCCTAGTTCCGAAGTTAGGGGCCGCAGTACCCAGAGGAAGCCCAGAAAACCGATTAAGCAAGATTCAGTGCAATATAACAAGCAGGGGAAGAAATCTGCTCAAGGGGAAGGTCAGTTGATTCTTTATGATATTTTGGTATTTTAATGGAAATCCTTTACATAGATATTGAGTTTGGACCATTGTGTTACAGTTGCAGGGCCTCCAAACACTCCACCAAAAGAAGACCTTGAAGAAAACAAGGAAAACATGGTGAGTGGTTCTATTCTCATCTAAGGCAGTTGATAGTTTAAATTTTCATCATTACACATTTAAAACATTTGTATCGATTGTGCTATGATGCTGGATGAACCCTAGGTGGAGGAGATCGCTGCAGAAGTTTAGACAATGATCCTAGTGATGCAAAACTGGTGTCTGGTCTTTGGCATGGTGGCATTATGCTTTAGTAGTATTTTGAAATTGTATAGGCTACATAATATGTAGGAAGGTGGTGGGGGAGTCCTTTGAATATAGTGTGGTGTGTGAAATTTGTAATTTTTTTTTTGGGTCTGTTGTTTTGGATTGGGTGTGACTTATGCCTGTCTTTATTCACATATTACACACTTTTAATGTCATTTAAATTTGTATTTTAACAGAAAATGGCATGTAATTTTGTTCAATTTTAATTACTGTATGGTTCATTGAATTCTTTGCAGAGTTGTATGTGTAGTTTGTGTGTCTTATAACAATTAGGTTGTGTTTCTCCTTTAATTTGATTCAAAATTAATCAATTAAAATATATTAATTTGAATAATTTATCTAAAGAAATAAATGATTACTTTTTTAGAAATTAAAGAATGATATAAACTGATCAGCCAACATTTGTGGGGCCACCTGTGCATTGTTAAAAATTTGCATAGCCGCTAATGTGCACATCCCCCAGTTGCACAATTTCATTTTGCACTGATTTGTATATAGGTTTAATTTGCAAAAACTTGTATTTACAGATTTAATTTATATTTTTAAATATATTAAATAATTTTTAATCCAATTTTATTCTTTAATTTTGCATATCTTTAATTTTGCATAAGTGTGTATATATATTTTTTCAAATTTACATATAAATATTTGCATATTAAATAATTATTAATCAGTAAAAATTTTATTAATTTACACATTTAAAATTTTAATTTACACAAAAAAAATTAAAAAATAAAATTATAACCTTCATCTTTAAACTTTCTTCAAGATCTACAACTTCATTGCTCACTCACGTCAAGATCTGCTTAAAAAAAATTATCAAGAAAATTTTATAAAAAAAAAAAAAAAAAACTCACACAACACACACTAAGGTTTTTATTTCTTCATTTTTGATGCAAAAAAGTAATTGGATACACACAACCAATATTGAAAATATTGGTATTGATGGAAATATTGAAATCTTAAATTTATGGAAATATTGTGAATATATCAATATCGAATATCAATATTGGTAAATTTAAAAATTATAAAAAATTTAAGAGTAAACATTTAATACATAAATTTAACAAAAGAATTTAAATAAATTTTACCTGTGACAAATTTATATATATACACTATTTTTTGGAGTTTTTTTTTCCGAAATTCATCGATATTTACTTAATATCTTTCGATATTTTCTTGATATCTAACAATATTTGGTTTAATTTGTGAAAAAATAAGTAATATCGATATTACAGATCAATATTTACCGATATTTTTTATTTTTTTAATTAATATTATGGAAATATCGTTTCTACCCAATATCAATATCAGTCATTATGAAAAATAGATATATCATGAATATATTGAGAAAATATAGAGATATTTTCATCCTTGTACAACACACACAACAACATACACACACTGAATACACACGCATCAATACACTCACACATAGAGTTTAACAACACCAATAAAACTAAATTTGAAGCCTAAAAATCAAAACCCTAAAATCTCCTTTAAAATCAAAGCTGTAAACCCTATTTATGAAAACAAAGAGTCAAAAAATAGAGAGAAACTTACCCAAAAATTTCAAATGGAAGAGAATCGAACGACGGCTGGGCATGAAAGGGGATGTGGCCTTGCGTGCGTGGTTTGTTGCTCTCTTGAGCCATCTCCATTCGATCCATAGCCGTGTGATCTATCGTCGTGGCTTCGCTGAGAACAAAGGGAGAGAAAAACTCATCTCGTGGTCTAGATTTGTAGTATGATTAGAGAGAGAGTTTTAATTTTCAAAAATATCGATTCAGTGTGAGGGAGATAGAGATGGGGACTAGGGGGAGAGAAAGAGGAACGGGATGGGTTGGGGGATGCTGACTCAGTCAGTATAAGGGGCCCACTAATTTAGACTGACTTGTAATTTTTTATTCAATTTGTAAAATTTACATTTCAATGTTATGAGTAGACTATTATGTAATAAACTCTATTTTTAATTCTTAATACTCAAGTGAAAAACTTATTTCTACGTCTCACTTTTACTTGATATGCATATCCAAGTAAATTTTAATCGGCTAAGTTTATATTTTTTAAATAAAAAGGAGGTGACTCATTACTGTAATAAGTATTAAAATAAGAGAAGAGAAAGAAGAAAAATAGGCTTTTTAAAATTTGAATAGTGAACGGAATTAGCTTGTAACAAAAGAAATATAATTATATTTTGTTTAATTTCAGAACAAGGTGAGAGATGTCATCGCCGAGTCCTAAAAACAGTCGGCACGCTGAGAACCCTACCCCCGCTCCCTATTGACGAGGATCTCATCTATTTAGATGTGGTTGGAGTCAAGAATGGGAAGATTGTAGGATTGAGCAGTTATAGTAAGACTGTCCGGATAGCCCAGCAGCGGAGCTCGTCATTCTACTTGATCAGCTCTCACCCCTCTATCTACATGGAGAACCAGATTTTGGATATAAAAAATAAACTGGAGAACAAGTACACCAGAGAGGTGAGGTTGTGGAGCTAGTTTAGAAATATCTCCAATTCGATCGGTGTTCCACTTCCTGGTTTACCTCCTCCTAGTGGTGAAGGTGCGAATGCCGAATGAGGGTGAGGATATGGGTGAGAGATGGAGTGGGGGTAGATTTGAGGGTGGGTTTGCCTCTGGAGATTATCAATAAATTTTTTTTTTTATTGAACAATTTATTTATGTTTTTGTTGAATACTTTTTTATGTTGTAATTGTCCATAACTTATTTTTTATGTTCTACTCAAACTTAATTGTTAACTACATAAAAATAAACGAAATAATAAATTTGTTGTAGTGTAAAATATTAAATTTATAAAATAAAAATATTAATTTCATGAATTTTAAAATAAAAACATGACTCAAGTTGGACTTATATACAATTAAATACATAAAAAGTAACAAATTAAAAAAATTTAGTAGTAAAACAATTAATTTATAAAAAAAAATTCATGAAATATATTTTTAAATAAATTAGAAATAAAAAGAAATTAATTTGATGAATTTTTTAAAAAATGTAATCCAATTTGAAATTATATACAATTAAATATATAAAAAACTAACAAACTAAAAAATTTTAGCAGTGTAAAATATTAAATTTATAATATTAATTAAAAAATTTGTTGAAATATATAAAAACAAATTAGAAACCAAAAAAAATAATTTAATGAATTAAAAAAAAAAGTGGCACAATTTGGACTAATATAGAACTAAATGCATAAAAATGGGCAGAATAATGAATCAAGTGTTCGAGTGGAGCATGTTTCCTCCGGATGTCAGCGGTTCGATCCCTTGGCGCAATATTGCTCTAATTTAATATAGACGTATAAAGCCTTATATACTATATGAGTCACTGATTATGGTCATAATTGCATCTTTTTGCATCAATTTTTATATGGTTCTGATGTGCTTATGTTCATATTTAACCCTAATATGCTATGAATTGTGCTATTGACCCTTTGTTGGCAAGAAAATGTGCTTTGTAGGTGAAAACGAGCAAAAATGAGGAATTTCCGACTATTGGAAAGGAGATGATGGAATCCGAGCTCATGGAGATGTTTCTTATACTCAATTGAAGACCCTAGGAAGCTTGGATGAGCCATGGGATCGAATATGAAAAAGTCAAAAATCAGAGGTCGCAATTACACTACGACCGAGCGCCAGCCTTGTGACGATTGAACAACTGCCTTGGAGCGCTCGAGCAAAATCACTCTGTACACCATAATCACCACCGCTCGATCATAAGGGTAGAGCCGCTCGGTCCAACCACTTGAATCGTGTCCGAGCGCTAGCAAGGGTACGTCCGAGCGGCTTTGCGAATTTCCACCAAATTGAGGGTATTCTCGTCTTTCCGCGCGTTTAATGAAGGGCATATTGGACCAAGTATTGTGGGCACTATAAATACTCAAGGATCAGATCTTTGATCATATTCTTCATAATTCCAAGTTTTTAGATTAGTTTAGAGAGAGAATTAGGTAGTTACTTAGTGTGTTCTTAGTTAGATTCAATCTTCTTTCTTCCATAACTTTTGATTCATACATTGGATCTTTAATCCGTTTGTTCCATTAGCTTAGTCTCGTTATTAGCTACGATTCTACGGTTCGATTTATGTTTTCAAGCTTTGGATCAAGAGTTAGCATTTTGGAGGTTTGTAGATTGTATTCAATTTCTCTACATATGGTAAGTTTTCCTTTAATTCTCTTATTTTAGTTAATAATCATGTTGTTTAGAATGTTAATTGTTGATTTCCGATTCCAATTAGCCATGAGCTAATATCCTTGTTGCATGGTTGTATGAATATTATGGTGAATTTAGTTCTTGTTAATCCTATGCATGATTAGTGATCTTGATGGATTAGTTCTCTTATTAATGATATGTATGAATGCTTGAGATGTTTAATTGGATTGTATGAGCCTATATGAGTTAGCAATAATATGAGAATTGAGCTATAGAACTTTATGCATACCAAGTGTTTGATGTATGGCTTGTATGACCAATGAGAATTGCATATTAGCCTAGATCTCTTAATTAGAGTGTTGGGTGTTGTAGAGAGATCGAGACATCCAATTGAGCCCCTTTAGCTTGTGTTGTTAGAGAGATCTAGACACTAGTTAGAGTGATAGCTTGATTAAGACACCAAGAGACCTTATGCATGCTAGGATGGATAGGACACTAGAAGAACTATAGTAGGATTACTTCCTTGTACACTCCACACTAGCTCACTTCATTGAGGTGATGGTTAGATTTACTATTTCTTGTTGATTTAGTAGATAGAAATCATGATCTTTTCTTGTTTCACTAGCTAGAACCTGTGAACATTCAATACTTGCTTGATATCACATTGTTTCTCTGTGTTCGATATTTAACTTGGTTAACTTGCCATGACAACAATGATCACGTACACTTGCGTGGTAATCTTACACGATTTTGGCAAACAGCCACTATACTAGAGGTGTCAAATGGGCCGGGCCGGGCCGGCCAGGTACCGGCCCACCGGGCCATTGTGTTTTTCCGGGCCGGGCTGGGCCTAGCCCGGTTTCTATTGGGCCACTTATTTTCAAGCCCGTGCTGGCCCAAGACGGGCCACCGGGCTACCGGGCCAAATCGGCCCGATTTTTTTAATATTTTTTAATTTTTAATATATTACCATTACATTTATTTTCTATATATATATATCTTATTAATTTGTCATTTTGTATACAAATCTATTCAAATAGTCTAAAAAAATTATTTAATTTGTCAAAAATAATTTAATAATTAAAATAAAACTCAAATTTATATATAGTAATACTTAAACAAAAATAATTTAACAAACCTTAATAAAATATAATTCACAAAAATAAATTCAAACAATAATTTTCTAACAATCATTTATAAATGCAAATTAAAAAAAAATTAAACAACTAATTCAGCATCTCTCTTATAAGTTTGAATTATAATTCATACTTACAAAATAGGAGAAATTAATATTATCAAAATTCTAAATAAAGTATTTTCAATCTTACCTATTCATATTTTTAATATTATAAATTTATTAATAAATTGAGATTATATTTTTTAATTAAAAATATCTTTTGAGTAAATTTCAATGGAAGCCAACAAATGAAAATATTATTAATGAATATATATATTACCAAAAAGTATGCATATTAATTGCCTCAAAATTTATAATTACCTACTACAACTCATATTCCTAAAACTACATCAAAATCCTCTTAGCACAAATAGCAAATACTTAACTACAACAATGTAATCCCCAATTTCAAATTTTTTTTAAAAAAATAAAAATCTACCGGCCCAGTCCTGGGCCACCGGGCCGGCCCGACCCGAGCCCGAACGGCCCTTCGGGCCTGCTGGGCCGGGCCAAATAGGCCCGGTTCTTTTCGGGCCAGTATTTTTGGGCCCGTCCTGTCCTTTAGGCCGGGTTTTTCGGGCCGGCCCATCGGGCCGGGCCCATTTTGACAGCTCTACACTATACATAAGTTATTAGGCCTTGGCTAAGTAGTTCAAGCTCGTACAGGGCCCGTGTGGGCGCGATTTTGAACCTAATCGGTCATATTTTTTATTTATATAAAAAATTAGCGACTACCAAAGGTGGTTGCTACTTATTGTTTCGCGACCGCCAAATTTATTATAAAATTTATATATTAATTTAATTATTATTTAAGCGACCACCGAAAATGGTCGCAAAACTATAAATTGCGACCATTCTTAGCGGTCGATAAATGATACTCATTCGAGTTAAGACCCAGATCAGCCAGCGACCGTAAATACGGTCGCTAAATCGGCAACCGAAGCAAAAAATAATCGCTAAAATTAGAAACTCGTGTTTTAGCGATCGCTGTAAAACGGTCACTAATCGGTTGAAGTTGAACTTTTTAGAAATAATTGGAGTTTGAATCACAATTCGTCTCATAACTATTTGACAAAATAGATTTAGTCCCAAAATTAACTTTTTATTAGATTTAGTCCCAAATTTTTTAATAAGGTCCAATTTTAGTCCCAAAATTAACTGTTTATTAGATTTAGTCCCAAATTTTTAGATAAGGTCCAATTTTAGCCTAAAATAAAAGGGTTCTAATTGGGAGAATTGGCGGTTTATTTAGATGCGACCCAGATATAATGAAGAATATTCATCTAAGAAAATTGTCACCTATTGTTATTGTCATTTTCGTAAAATCTAATATTATTTCACTTTTTACCTTTAATTTGGGACTAAAATTGGACTTTATAAAAAAATTTGGGACTAAATCTAATAAAAAATTAATTTTTGGACTAAAATTGGACCTTATTTAAAAATTTGGGACTAATTTGATGAAAAATTAATTTTGGGATTAAATCTATTTTGTCAAATAGTTATGGGACGAATTGTGATTCAAACTCGAAATAATTGGGTCGATTCAATAGTTCACTAAACTAATTTGGGTCATTATCACTCCTTTTATTCATTGATCAAGTTATAACTTGTTAATAAACAAAGGAGTTTGTACAACAAGAAGCGTTGTAGTATAGTCACAAAAAAATTAATATTACGACTGCATATTCAATAGTACATCTGTAAAGTACACTAATCGTGAACAATAACATCTATAGTATAACAATTATCTTATATTATAAAAGTAGGGACTACACACTCTACACGCTGCCAAGTGGAGTCTTCTACATGCTGCCACGTGTCCTTTTAAAATATATAATATAATCCACAACTTTTTCTCTATAATGTAGTACTCTCACCTCACTTAATAAAAAATTTATTGACCATTAAGAAATTGGTAACCGTTAATTGAAGAAAACATTCATATGCTCCTTTCATCTCCCCTCATAAAAAAGCCACGCAACATACTGAAATCTTTGGTATTCTCATTGTTGTACCGTAATCAGATGGCTTCAGCAACTTCCGATGACTCAACGGTGGCTTCCTCTTCTCCGACGGTAATTAGGGTGAAGCCAATTGAAGCAACTCCGGAGAGCTTCCAAGAATTCGGACAAGTGATCGAGGCCAATTAATAAATATTATTGCTTAATGCTGTCTTCAATACCGTAATCCATTCATTCCCTTTGATATAGAAATTGTTTCATCTACTACAGAAATTAAAAGACGGAAGATTAGTTTGCCACAATAATTTTTTATTAATTCAAAGTTCAAGTCTGTTCGAAACAGAGTAATCC
>JAPKLY010000001.1:91627-211912 GCA_026898435.1 Prunella vulgaris
TTGCCTTTTTCTTATATTTTTGTTCATCTCCATTGCCCAGTGTTGCCAACCTCCGCCGCCCTTAACCAGTCGATATCTCACCATAAACACAGGAGATGGAGAGCAGTGGCATGCCTATGTAGTGGTTTTCTAAAGAATTTATGAATCTCAATTCTTATCAGGTCATTTATTCCCGTATATGCTTATTGCTTCTCTCTTTTATTACATTCATTGTTTATCTTTCTTGATACACCCAAAAACCCCTCACTTTTAGTTATGGTTTATTTGCTTATGCTCATTTTAACAGAAACCCTTTTGGAAACTCTTGGTAAAATTGTTACTAATTAATGCAATGAAGAATAGGGTACGTGTGAAAGAAAATCTAAAGGAGTCTTAGAGTTATTTGCTTCCTTGTGTTTGATTTGGAATCAAGGCTAGAAGCTAGGTAAAGAACAACTTTATTATTCGAATGTGACATGAACATTGTGCCTTCTGTATGTAATTCAGCACAATATAAAAAAAAACTAAGACAATTATACACATTTTTGCACAGTGTTGTTCTTAATCTCAGTAAAAAGATAGAAACTTTTGGCAAAGCATAGTCGCTACTTGTTAATCAATTAACAATAGCTTCAGCCTGGAAACCACCAAAAGTTCATGTCGACCGATCCCGATACAAAGCCAACCACTTCTTTTGGTGACTTCTCATCTGCTTTCTAGGGCAATGGCATCACACTGGAGAATGCCAGAATATGATTAAGAGGAGTCTAAAAAGTATTATTCTTTTAAATTTTATCTCATTTATCAGCCCTAGAATTTAGTTTTTAGACTCACTTCGGATGCTATATATATATTGTAGCTCCCATGCATGGTGAAGATTTTAAATGAGCAGATGGAGAAATCTGGATGTGGTATTGGAAGCAATTTTATAAGGGCCATTCATTGTGGAGAAGCAGGTGGTTATGAAAAAGCACAAAGGGGTATTTGAGAGATTATCCATTCCTTTTTAGTTTTTACTTTGGTCTATTGATACTGCATGTGGTGAACTGCTCAAGTAGAACACCTATTATATATTTGGTTATCTCACATGTATGCATTGATGTGTTTGTGATTGTGTTGCTGGTGGATCATAGAACGAAAGAAGACTTTGTAAGAAACCACGACAGCCTCTATCTTGACAAAATATTAAGAAAGGAGGTCTTAAAATCCTCCAAAGGTAAATTCTCAAATCTTTGTGATGATATTTGATTATTTTTTATATTTGTGAACTGAGATATATTTTAGATTAATAGTTTTGATATTTACGAGACACTACTGGTGAATGAAGTGAGGATACAAATAGATATCTTCGCGTAGGAATACTTTGATGAACTTTAGTGTGTAGGTAAATTAGTTGGCTACTTTTAGCTCATCAAAGGATCCATTTAAAAATGAGTAAGTACGTCTTTGAAAAGCTGCAAAGCCATGAGAATCAAATGTGTTATGAGATCAAGTATCTTTCTTAGTGAGAAGATTATGGATCTATCTAGAGATGTTAATCCGGGCTGGGCTAATAGGGCCGGCCCGTTTAACCCTGAAAAATGCAGGGTTAGGGCCATGCTTTCATTGGCCCGTTTAAATCCGGGCTTTTTTGACCCGGCCCTATTAGCCCGCGGGCTAGCCCGCAGGTTAACCGAGCCCGCCCGTTAGCCCGCATAATTTTTTAATTTTATATATATCAATTAAATATATAATATACTTATTAGTTATTATTATTATTATTAATTGAAGTTATCTCCAATTTCTATTTAGGTGTTATATTAATTTTAAGTATTTATACTTGAACTTTTAAATATTTAAGTGTTGACGTTTGAACTTTTGTAATTATATTAAACTATTTTTAATAATTTTAATGAAATTATGGACCATGTTTAGGTTCTAGTTTAAATATTAACATTTTATGACAATTATTTTAGATTATGTGTTAAAATTTAGATTTTTTTATTATTTATGACATGACCCGTTTATGACCCGTTTAGCCCGAGAACCGCTAGGGTTAGGGTTAGGTCTCAAATATTAGAGGACCGTTAAAAATGAACCGGATAAGGCCCTAACCCATTTAGCCCGAAACCCGTTAGGGCTGGCCCTATAGGGTTAGGGCTAGCCCGTTTAACATCTCTAGATCTATCAAATATATTATACCATTTTTCTATATCCTTTTATCATATTCGAAAACTTTTATAGATGATAAGCAAATTAAAGCTTTTCTAAGTGAAAATAGGGTACCTAAAAGAATTTTTCTCTCTCTCTCTCTTGCTATTGGTGTATAGGCTATTTCTGTTGTTGTTAAGAGGCTTATTGGTGGACTGTGTATGCACATTACGATTCATGTTCCTTACAATATATCATATTTACTAACATGACTACTTTCAGTTTCAGACCTGTTCCCAAAGCCCCATGTCAGTATGTTATAGGTGTCTCATCTTGATTCTTATTTACGTTTGAATATGTTCAATTATTAGTATTTGTGTGCAGGTTTGTTTAATCTGTTGGGAACTTGTAGTCAAATTGCCAAAATATGATTCTCTTATTGCTTCACTTTAGATGTCAAACACATAAAAGTTAATTGATATTGCTTCCATGCCATGAATGAAAGGTGATCTATTATGTCAGCATTTCACATAGCTGCTGGAAAATGATTATGCGTATTGATGACTCCTGATTTGTTGATATAATTTGAGTTTGTACAATTAAAAAATTCAACAGTGATGTCATTAAAAATAAATTCGTTGTCTTTTTTATTCTTTTGTGGGTGCAGGTGTAGTCAAACTATTCTTGGTAGAAGTTATAGAGTTTGTTAATGTTGGATATAAATTATTTTCTCAATGGCCTTAATGATTGTTAATGAAGAAACTCACAATTTCAATAATCATAGTAGAATGGAGATGATGTGCAAAGAATTTTAACTGGGTAGATGTTGTTATGCCATGAACACGGGTAACAAGGGAAGCTGCTATGTAGCAATCACATAAGGATTCTTACATCAGAGTTCAAATGACAAGCCAACCGATGTAAGTAAGTACAGTTATCTTTATGTTGAACATCTTTAAAATCTTACTATGCACAATTTGTTTATTTGACTTAAATTTAGAGTTTGTTTTATTTAAGATAGGAATTTTTTGACTGAAAAAACTTCAGGAGTAACGACACAATTAGATGTTTTAGACTGCATATTACAATATATGTGGGGCTTCGTTGTGTATAAATGGACTATACATTGAATGATTAATAAGATCCCACAACAACAATCATTGGCATGGGGCCTTTTCAGACTCAGAATTCTCTTAGATTCACTTATGCCAGCAAGATGTCGTATTTTAAAATTGTCATTTACTTATACCAGCAACATGTTATATTTTAAATTTGTAATTTACTTATACCAGCAGATGTTGTATTTTAAATTGTCATCTTCCATAGTATCCAACACCAACAATTATGACACATGGAAATTTTCTGTTCAACTAAAAAATATGTTCACTTTGAAAAACTGAAATGATAAAACTCAAAATTGAAATTTGTTTTAATCATAGCCGTGCAGAACAAAACCTATGTATATGTCATGTTTCTACATAGGTGGTGGCAGCACACCACTCCACCCCATTATGCTGCATGTGGATGTAATGCACAAGGGTTTCACGTTACTTTTTTTGGTGATTAAATAATTAAAACATTATTGTCTGTAGTATGAGGAATAATACAACTTTAGATTGCCAAAGTTGTCAATCTTGTAACAGAAACGGGAAATTGATAAGAGAGACATTGAATACTATTGAAATATAGTGTTTCATTATAACTATCTATCGTGCTTTTCTGACGTAAATTTTTAAGTTTTATAATATTTTTCAAAATATGTAAACAAGAAAAGTATTCAGATGGTGGTCATTTCATTATTGTAGACCGGTAGATCTAACTAAATAAAAGATGCATTAATTTTATTCTAAAGTTTCTAATGTTATTTTAAGGATTTATAGAGTTCGATTAATTCAAAACAACTTCAAGGGGCGGGGAGGGGGTTTCAACAAAGTTAGGGGGCAGTCTCAAATTCTGTTAAAACAAGTAGAATGTTTTTTTTTTCATGTATTGGTTAAGCCTCCATTATCAAATTTACAATTTTTTTAAAGCATAAAACAATTTTTAAAAACACTCCACTCTATATGAAAGAGCTTAAAACTTTACACAATTAAATGAGTTCAATATTTTTTAAATAAAATAAAAGTATTTACATGAGATCCATGTATCGTATTAAGAAAAAATTGAATTCAACTCTATATGAATGAGTATTTACAACAGACCCATGCATGGCACGGGGAAAAACCTAGTAAATGCAATAGTAAACTCTATATTTAATAGTACGATTGCTCTTTGCCGGAAAAATACTGATTGAAAAATTATAGTACAAACGCGAACAGTAACAAAATATCAAATTAATCTGGGGTAGATCATGTCAATATACTGTTCATATCAGCAGCATTAAAACTGTTTGCACCTATATAAAACTTGGGGAATTTAGAGTACTTTTGATGTGGCAAGAAGCACCTCCTATATATGTCATGCACTTTATATATTTATAATGAATTATTTTCATATACATCCTGCTATATATTCTTACAATTAATATATAACAAGATATAAATTTTCAATTTTTGCACCTAATAAATTAACTAGCTAATTGGTTACATCAAGATACTAATTTTCAAATTTAACGGCAGACACGTTTCTATCACAGATTTGGATATACAGAAAGAAATACACTACGAAGACAGGTGGGCATTTATCCACATTAATTCGTTTACAAATTAACTTGGTCATACATAAGACAATAAACAATACATACAACCATCAGTCGCCATCTATATCCACAATTTTCTTCATCTTACATCATAACCTTTTAACAATTGAAAAACTTAAACTAAACAATCCATGCACAATTTGCCTATACATATATATAACCATCGATAAAATTAATGCCACCACCTAAATTAAAAAAATAAAAATCACCTAAGTCAACTCGAAAAACAAATCAAGTTTTGTGATCCCTGTTGTCACTCGGCGAGGTGGACTTGCTCTTCGGGTTCGAAAACGGGAACGGGGGCGAAAGGCGCATGAAGCCCGCGGCGGGCTGAGAGCTCGTCGAGGAGGACGAGCCGTTGATGAAAGCTGGTGCGCATTTAATTGCGTTTGATGATGATGATGATGGAAAGCTCGATAGAATGGGGAAGGAATTGCTCGACTTTTCGGCCGCATTATGGTTTGATGGTGCGGCGGAATTAGGAGCTCCGTTGATGATTGATGAGAGAGCGGCTGCTAAGGCGGATTGGAAGGAGGGGTCCGATGTGATGGCTTTAGTTGCGGCTGCCAGTGTGTCCGATGGTAATAAAGAATGTTGGCTAGGGTTTGAAGATGTTTTTTGTAGGTAGGATTGGTATAGGGTTTCATAGGGTGATGATGATGATGATGATGTGTGTGATCCGAATGTTAGTGAATTTGTTGTTTTGATCAACGGCTGAGATGGTCCGTAGCTGAGCATGCCGTTGTTCCAAGAGATCGGGGGAGGGTTCGACTCCAACGAGCTGAAGTTGAGGTTTGTCGTGGAGTATCGGGTCGGGAAGCTTCCGGGTCGGGTTAAGTTCGAGGAGGAGGAGGTGAGGTCGAGGGTGATGGTTGGGCATGAAGGTGAGGAGGAGATTGATGAATTTGGTAGGTAAAATGGCTTTGGTCTTGAGGTGTCGGAGAGGTAGAAGTTTAGGCCGTTTAGGGTTCCGGTGGTGGCGGAGGAGGAGCCGGGGTTAGTTCCGGAGGTTGAGGAGCCGGACAAGAGCATGGAGGCGGCGGCGGAGGTGGTGGAGGCCATGGCTGTGGCGGAGATTGGGAGTGGGTGGCTGTGTGTGCCTTCGTACGTTGTGATTAAAATTGAAATGTCTTCGGCACATCTTTGTACCTGAAATTAGTCAAAATTCAACAACATTAATTAAACCAAGAGAGGATTAATTGATAATTAATATACTAACGGTTTTGGTAATGAATTTCTTATAATGTCAACGGGATAGATTTTTTTTATGTTCCATAATTTTACACTTTTCTAAAATTGTCTTCAAAATGTTAATTTTTCTAATTACATCTTAAATTTTTGCTAAGTGTACAATTTATGTTTCAAATTTTATTGGAATTCGTCGAAAAACATGAAAAAACTTTATCCCTAATGCCAACATCAACATAAGCTAGTACCACACAATGTGCAAATAATTAATGTCACCGGACTCTAATTATTGATGTGTACTGTATATATAGTTAAAACTGAAGTTGGTCTTCTGATTGCTTAGTTGCACATTAAATTACAATTTAATTACTCACAACTAATATTATCTATTGTAATAATCAATATTTTTTTAATTAAAATAACTTATATTTAAAAAAAATACATCCAAGATTGTACATAAATTGTAGTTAGTGTACCTGTTTTCTGACGGGGCAGGATGGGGCAACTGTGCAACGATAGTATGCTCGAGGGCATGGATTTCCCTTAGCAATCTTTTGTCCATATTTCCTCCATTGGCATCCATCATTCATCTATATATATTAATTGAAACAAAATCATTTAGCTAGCGCATACATCCAAATTGATACACACATATATACTTTTTCATTATATATAACTAACTAATACAAAAATCCAACTAATTACCGTTGGTGTGTCACATCTAACTCTCACAGAAACCCTAGCTCGTTTAGCAGGGTTTTGTTGTGCCTCATCTTGAGCTCCTCCATTATTCTTGATGGTCGTTTTAGGCGGCCACGTCTCCTCCTTCGTCTCTTCGACGCTATATTCAGGGCTGGATGGAGCCGGCGGGGACTTATTAGGTAAATCGAATGATCTGGAATAATCAAGGGCTAGAGCCAAGTCTTGTTTATGATCTCCTCCTTGGACATTATTAATAATATTGTCATTGGTAGGAGATTTACGTTTCAATATTGTTTTGGTTGAGCTCATTCCTAAGTTGAGATCAATACTTTGATCATGTTCTTCTTCATGAGGAGATTTTTGATCTGCAGCTTCTTGTTCAATTACATCACGGTATTGCATTTGTAGGGTTCTATAATCCTTGAGAATTCTATCCAAGTACTTTTTTAGTCTTTGATTTTCTTCCATCACTTCATCCATTTCTGCTTTGGTTGACCCAAATTCATCATCCACCTGCACATATATGCATACCCCAAATCATTAATTTCATCTTGCATTTAGTAATTAATTAATTAATAGCTAGATTGAAATAATAATTAATCATACAAATGTATTCTTTATACATTCATGAAACTAGATATGATCATATTAATTAACATTAATTATATATGCAAAGTCATTATATGAAGTGCAAAGAGTAAGGACGTTATATGTAAATATATATTGTGAAATTTTAGTTTGCACAATACCTGGCTAAAGAATGTCACCTAATCTGTATATATGGTTCGTGATATTTTAATTTTATTTATTTATCTTCAATATATAGAGATCAGCTTGATTATGGATTTTAATTTTTGGTTTTATATATATATATATAGAGTACGTCTTATATGTATCTGGTGCACAGTGTACTTACTCAACAGTTGAGGTTGGTTATAGTGAAAAGTTAAATCTAATTATACTGAAAATTAATATTAATGTAAACTTTTCAATATAATCAGACTTAACTTTTCAATATAAACAATCTCAACAATTGAGTGAGTGTCCCGTACGTGCACCAGTTGCATATGAGACCTTTGTACTAAAAGAAAAAAAAAATTATGTTATTATAGTTAGTTTCTTTAGCTAAAAATTGTTTAATTTCTATCATTAAAGACTTTTAGCTAACTAGATCGGGAAACTGTAATGACTGAATTTTCGCCGTTGCTTGTCGAGAAAGAGCTGATAAGAGAAGGTCTAACCTGTTGTCGTTTGGCAGATGAAGATGATCTGGATTGATCAGATTCAGGTGATGATCTCTCCACATTTGTTGTACTAACTCCCTGACAAAACATTATATATATATATATGTTAGAACTAATTAAATTAAAAATACGTAAAGTCTGCCTTAAAGTTAGATTGCAAGAGAAGGAACTAGTTACTCGATCGTGAATTAAATAAGCAGATTAAAATACGTAAATATCGTTGAAATCTTATTAATTAATGTAACACCATTTGGTCTATATAGTATTAGAGTTGTATTAATTAATATATAGTTGCCATTCAGACTTAATTTATGTGGTCTAAATAACAAGTGAACAAGTTGCAGCTATCTTTATTACATGGTCAATGGTGTGGAAGGCTGCTAAGCATGTTGCATTATACGTACAGCTTCACCCAAACACGTTGATATATATATAATCACATATTAACTTTCATCAAAAAAAAATCTAGTTATTAACTAAAATAAAAATTCTACTATATATTTTTTTTGATTTTGGATGAAATCGGAGTGTTTCAAAGTATCGTGAAATATGACAATTTGCAAAAACAAGACTCATTTAAGCTTCAAGGACTGAACTTTCGATTTTTGCCATGTAATTTTAAAATTATAAATTGTTGAAAAAAATTCATTGAACAATTCTGTAAGGCGAAAATATGAATTTTGAAAATTAAAGGAGGATCAATATTAATACCTCAATTTTGCCTGCAAATATGCATTAGATTTTTTTTTCAACAATTTATAAATTTTATATACTTACATACAAATGTCGAAAGTTAGATGGCAATATAAATTATGTTTTTGTAATATATATATATGGATAGGAATTAGTAATCATATATATTTTGTTTGAATAATCTTACTTGTTTGCTGCAATTTAAATTGTTCTGATTGGGAGAAGGTTGCTTCATCCTATCATTATCTTCAACTTTTTTTCCAGCTCCAACCTGTGACACATAAAAATAAATAAATTAACGTGATTTATATAATCCATTTTTAGTAAATTAATATAAGAATTTAAAATTTGATGAAAAATAAATAGATAGTAATTAATTAAGTACCTGAAGAAAGATCTCCTCGACACAACTTTCTTCATCACCAGTAGATTCAGAGGGTTTGCTCTCCTCCTTGATTGCCTCTCTAAGATGCAAAGAAGTCTTCATGATATTCTCTCTCTCTCTCTCTCTCTAAATAATTTCTCTCTCTTGTGTGATCTAAAAGAGCAATAGTCTTGTTGTTTATAAAGGGTGGTGCAATATTTGACCTGCTTAAAAAAAATTCAAAGAAAATGGCTTCATCCAGCACACACTCGCACAAAATGTCAATGGCCAATTGCACTCAACTATGCCTATACAATATGAATATACCTATAATATTAAATTATTCTCTTCACTGTCATACTCATAAATACATAGAAAATACAACTTGAAGAATTCAACTTCAACGTTTAAGTCTTTGAGACTATATATATATATATTTATATATAAATGAATTACATACAGGGGAGGGGAGCCGTAAAAATTGGTCTTTCAACCCGGCCCATTAGGCATATACATCTGAGTAGGTCTTCTGTGAACTTAAACTCGTATTACTTTTATGTGTAATTATTATTACTGTTATAAAAATATATTTAATTTTTTAACAGCTATAGTATATATGCATAACAGTGATATTATATACGTACAGTGATAATTGATAACCCGTGAACTCGAGTTTATACAAATTTTTGTCTATACATGTGTAATAATTGATATACATGCATAGAGGGTGTAAATATAGAATTCAAATATTGTAAATAACCTACATTAATTCAAAAAAGGCGTAAGTTGATTAAATAATTTTGAGGCCCCAATACTTGATTAAATCTATCACAATATTCAATTAGAAATATTTATCTTTAGAAGGCTAGATTTTCTATTCGCGTCTTCTTTTTTTTTCAAATAATCAATATTATACATATGAAAATGCAACTATTTAAAAATTAAGTGACACTCGATTATTTTAAAACAAAATATAAAAATGAATTCGCGTAAATATAAATTTACAGGAGATCTAACTCTGCATGGGAACTGTGTGTCTAGACCCACAAGAAAATAATTAATTGTTTGTTAATTTTAGCCATGCAGACAGAAATAAAAAAATAGTAAAAAATTAGCCATTGTAAAATTTATATATATATACTAGTACGTAAGCTCGTGTATTACACGGAATTATTAAAAAATATTTTTAATATAGATTATATTATGTGAATTAATAAATTTTGATTTTTTTTATATTTATATATAGATTTATTCGATAATATAAATCTATACTTATATAATTTGAGGTTATCTTATTCACATAATATTTAAAATATAAAAATAGTGTATTACTTTTGTATTCACACAATATTAAAATATAATTTGAGGCTATCTTATTCATACAATAATTAAATTTTATATCTATTTGAAAATAGTGTATTACTTTTGTACCAATCTATGATTATTTCTAAAATTTTATTATTATATAAGTATGTTAAAAGAAAATCAAGAACATATCAAAATATATGATTAAAAAAATCAAGAACTTAATATTTTATAATATAAATTTTTATTATTATATAGGTATGTTAAAAGAAAATCAAGAATATATAACAAAAATGATTTTAATACGAACCTGCAATTAAAACTGAATATAAAAAAATAATATCAGAATATTTAAAACATGAAAAAAAATTAAAATGATAAATAAACAATTCAAACATAAAAAATTTAAATCAAATATATCTGCAATTGTAGCAATTAAATATTAGCTAAAAAACCATGAAAATTGTGTAGCAATAGAAAAGAAAACAATTCAAACATCAAAATTTTAACTATTAAAAACATGAAAAAAATATTAAAAAGATAAATAAACAATTCAAATATCATAAAATTAAAATTATATACACATGGATAACACATACACAATATTATGCTCTAGAATAAATCTGCAATTCAAACATAAAAAATTTTAATCAAATAGATCTGCAATTATAGCAACTAAACGTTATCTCCAAAAGAAAAACCACGGAAGTTGTGTAGCTTTAGAAAAAATATTATTTCACCAAATTATTAAATGTGAAATATGAACCTGCAAAAAAAAATAAACAATTTGACTATTAGAATACGACGAAGAGAAATAAGAAAAAAAACAAGAATAATAATGTTTATGGAGTTGAAATTTATAGAAGTAAAGAAATTAAGATGAACGGTTGAGATTAAAAAATTAGATATGTGATTTGATATTATAAATATATTTATAAGATATATATATATATATATATATATATATATATTTATAAAATATAAAATGTACGGTCAAGATTAAAACACTTAAATTATAAGGTCGATATTAATTCTTAATGTCAGAATGAATGAGAATAGAGAAAATTCAAAATCAAGCATTTTGGTTGATTTCATAACTTCGTTTTTATATAATATTAAGATTTGTCGATGGCCTAAAAATATAGTGAAAATAATGTAGAGGGCCACATTTTTTTTAAATTGCAAAAAGGGGCAAATATATAAAAATTATAAAAATTGCACATTCAAAAACAAAAATTTTAAAAATTGCACACTTGACCCTCTTTATAATAAACCTAAAAAAATGTCCTTCTTTATAACTGCCCAAAAAATATACTACCTCCATCCCCCGAAAGTCTGCGGTACTTTTGGGGGCGCGATTCTCAAGAAAAATTGTAATGAGTAGAATGTGTAGGATGAAGATTGTGAGGTAGAGATTTTAAGGATGTAAATTTAAAAGAATATTTTTATTTTGCGAATATGTAAACTTTTGTGGGACAAACTTAAAAAAGAAAGTATGCAAACTCTTATGTGACGGAGGTAGTAACAGTCATATGAAGGCAAAATTTATTCTACCATTTCTCAACCTTAGTGGTGTGCCGGTTTCGGCGGGCATCGTCGGTTGGCGCCATCACATCGTCGGTTGAGTCATCGTCACACAAAAAAAAACAAAATGGACGAGTTCATCTTGACAGAGAGAAGACAAGATTGATGTATTGAATTATTGAATTGGGGGGGAATAATTTCTATTTTGATCTTATTTGACTTTTACAATTTAAGTGTATGTAAGATTTTTCACAAGGTGTTTTGTTTTTTAAAAATTTTTAGACTTATTCTTGATTTTTTTATTATAAAATTTCTTAATTCGCTTAAATTAAATTATTATAGGGTACTCCTCATATCCATATACTTTGATTTTCCTTATGAAATGAAAAATTACTTTATTGAAAAAAAGAAAAATTAACTCGAATATTCAAAACGCATTTCATATTTCTTTTTCCAATTAATTAATTTCTTGAAACGACGTCGTCTATCCATCTTGACTTTTGAGAGGGGATTAAATTCAAATAAACGGCATGTGCCAATAAATCTCATAATTTATAGTCAACAATTTATAGCTTGGGAGAGCTTAAAAAAACCCCTCCCAATTCCACTCCTTTGTCGTTTCTTCTTTATTGTCTTCATTTTTTATTTTTCCAAAATTTTATCTAGACCTTCCTATTTGGAAAACAAAAAATAAATGCTATTTTTAGTGGCGTTACAAAAAGATATATTTTAAAGTATTATTTTTAAATTAATATAATATATAAAAAATAGTGTTGTTAAATAAAACGAGTTGTTTGTGAGCTTGGCTCGACTCGATGTGTTGAACGAGCCGAGTTTTAAAAAAATATTTGTTTGCTCAACGAGCTCGACTCGACTCGGTAGGTTCGCGAGCTGCTTGATAAGCTCGAAAAATTGAGATTATTTCATAAATATTATATAATTTAGGGTATAAAATTATAATAATTTACATAATAATACAACTCTAATTCTCAAATTACTCGTACTATTAAATTGGTGATTGTTTTGTTTTTATTGAAGTATGCGAATGTAAATATAATGAATTATAAATTTGTTGATATATATAGTATCAGTTAAATATATATTTTCAGAATATTCGATCTCAAGTCGAGTTTTAACAAGCTTAATCGAGCTTTGCTGATAAATTTTGAGTTCGAGCTCAAAATTAATTTAAGCAAAACGATTCGAGCTGAGCGGAACTCGAAAAGCTTAATGAATCGAGTCGAGACTGCACTACTCGGACTCGCTCGATTTATAATATAGCTCTAGCGAAAAATAATTACTCTATTATTCAATCCATATTTATTCTATTATTCAAAAAAATTATATCAATTTAGAAATGGTTTTTTAAAAATGTACCAATTTAAAATTATTCATTATTTTCATTTAATGGATCGCGAATAGTAGGAAAGGGGTCTGTAACGTACTAATGTAAGGTACTTTACATGTTCTATAATAAACTCAATTATTTAAAATTCTAATATGTATATCTTATTATTAAATATTCCATTTGTTCTATGTCTTTTTTCCTATTTAATTATTTTTTGGGAAGAGGATATAATAAAAATAGAAAGAAAAAGTTGGGACAATATATATCATAATAAATGAGAGATTTTTTTAAACATGCATGTAACCATACAAACAACCACCACACGATATATAACTGATGACAATTTTGTTTGTGTCGACAGTTCACAATTTAGAACAATTAAGACTCTTTTTCAAAATGATATATAATCCTATATTCAAATTGTGCTCCGGGACCATCTCATAAAAGAAGTGCTTAATTATATTCAAAAAATAAATGGTGGGTATTACGTGTGTAAAACACACAGATATAGGATTCATCTGTAATAATTTGATTTAATTTAGCTTGTTAATAAATAAATAATTCGGATCAAATCACAATATCGAATCAAATCAAAATTAATGCACACAATTTTTATTTTTTGTATGTATTACACACATAATACTTTGACAAAAATAAATTTTGTGTAAGACAAATCAATATGATCCAATGTTTAATTTAAATTTGTCACTAATTAATTAAAAAGTGATCACTTTTAAAAGTGATAAAAGTTTTGATAAAACAAAATATCTTTTAAAATATTATTATATTTTATTATAACTCTATTGTTTTTTTTTTTTAATCGGTCTCATCGAAACTTTTATCATGTAGAATAAAGATAGGTGTCATGTGCACTCACCCAACAGTTAAAATTGTTTATATTGAAAGTTAAATTTAATTATATTAAAAAGGTTACGTACACTGAAAATTAATAACAATTTAAAATTTTCAATGTAATAAATTCATATTTTTAATATAATCAATTTTAATTTTTAATATAAATAATTTAAATTATTGACTAAATTATTGAGTGAGTGCATCGAGCGCCAATTATACCCGAGAAATTCGACAAAATGAATGGTGAAGAGGTAATTGTAGCGTGGCGGCCTTTATGAAGATGAGGAGTTGAAAAGGTGAAAGCTGAAATGGTCAGCAGGTCTTCATACTGAAATATGTTACTACTCTTTATTTATTTTATTAAATTAGTAGTATTTATTAATAGTTCCATGTGGAAGATGGAGCTACCAAAATTCAACTTTCTTTGTCAAATATGTAAAACAAGTTGAAGATGAAAGGAAAGTCTTAGAGAGGGCTCTCTCTCTCTCTTTTACTACACATGTACAAATTTTTCATGAATTTACATATTTTTTATTTAGATATATCACATAAATTTACACATTATTAAAAAAAAATTAATTTATTTTTCATCTCACATAATTATATACATATTTATCTATATATCATTATTTTATTTTTAAAAAAATATATTTTTTAAATCGTTAAATTTTAGATGTGTAAATTTTTCTAAGACCATATATAATGATAAATTAGCTAGTAATTACTTATTAACAGAATAGGATGTGCACATAAAAACAAATTGAATTACAAAAATTAAAATAAATTGAATTTTTTTAGAAAATTCAAATCGAACTGAAATAGTCGGTTGAATGGATATTCGAAGAATACAATTATAATTATTATTTTTAAGGTTTAAGCATTGAAGCTAATCGACCTACCAAGGGATAGAAGGAACTTAGAATTTTAATAATTTTATAACATTTCAAAATATAAAATATGAACACATTTCTACTTTGATAAAAGGGTAAAACATATAAATAATTAATTAAAAATAGGGCTAATTACAAATATATATCATCAATTTTATATTTTTTATCAATTATATTTTTTTTTTGTTTTCTTTACAATATAATACACCATTTTTTTAACTTTTACAACTCATGCAATGCATCTTATCATTTTCTGGCATTAATTAAATGGTGTCACTATACAAAATATCACATAAATGGCAACAAATTAAATTATTTTAAATGGAAAAAAATGACATTCATAAAATCTCGTAATTTATGTTTATAAAGTTAAACGTATGCTAGATAAATTTTCTTTAAAATTTATTTATTGGCATCTATAAAGTTTTTTTTGGGTGGTTTACCATCGGACATAAATTAATATGTCTATTATTAATTAATATGATAATGATAAATATAAGGTTGTTATTTTATGACATGAGGGCACAAATATGGAATATAATGGTTGATTCCTCAATCTATTACAAAAATAACTATTCATTCCATTTGAAATTACCATTTCCAAAAGTTAAGGTACTCGTGCACCGAATCATTTGTAATTTTTGTCAATTTTGTAATTTTCCCCTCTTTATATACGATTTGATATTTTGTATTCCACATGAATGGTTTTATTATTTTTATCAAAATATGTCATCCTTTATTTTCTTTTTATTCTCAAAACATTATTTTTCATTTTAAAAAATAATTAGAATTTGGATGTCTTACATATATATAAATATATATTTATAACACTATATTTACAAATTAATACATTTTTTTAAATTTTCATTCATATATCTGTGGGCCTACAGTTCACTATTTTTTTCCACTGCAGTATGTTAGTCTGATGTCTTTTTAAATAGAAGTTTATTTACTTCAATTTATTTCATGTCATTAATTAAAGAGCTTTCTTGTTTTGTTTCTGGCTTTTTCTTTTTTCTTTTTTTTCAAGCTTGAGTTTTTTTTTTCAGGCTTTAATTTTTCAAGTTAATTTTTTAATTTTGCATATCAATAATTTTTTTTGCATAATAGAACAAAATATTTGCATAAAATATAAAAAAATTATTTCATAAGAGCATAAAATTATATAAACGTCTAAATAAAAATTGCATAAGCATGTAAATTTTTTTTGCATAAACACCTAAAAAAATATTGGATAAACTACTAAAAAATTTAATAAATTAACGCATAATCTTTACCAACAATATCACAACGCAAAATCACCTCATACTTTTTAAAATGTTCACGAAGCAATGTGGTTGAACTATAGCTTCTAGATAATGGAAATAAAGTATTAACAAAGTAAATTTATACTTCTAAATAATGGAAATAAAGTTTTAAGAAAGCAAATTCATACTTCTAAATAATAGAAATAAAGCTTTAACAAGCATCTAAATTATTCTACAACCTCTCATAGGGGAAACCTTGAGACTTAGCATTAGAAACTGGAAAGTTTCAAAAATATATGTTCATCACATTTCATAAAAGAATTAATCTTCACAATTCAAAGATAGACAAAAATCAAACGAAAGCTCCACACTTATTTCAAGATTTAAAAATTTTGAAAAGTAAATTGTAATTTAAGAAAAAAGAACGGTGGCCATGAAAAAGAAGAGAGAGGCGGTGGCGGTGGCGCGCTGCCACAGCCATATGCAGTCTCCATGAGAATATCATGGACCTACTTAGTATTATGGCCGGATATGAAGGCGGCAAACCGAGGCTAACAACGGTAGAGAGGTGATCAATGATCATCTTAGGAGAAGATCTGAGGGCCTTTCTTCATGAGATGGTGGCGGTGGCTCAGACGGTCAGCTCTGGGTGTCGCTCTGTGCATCTGCTTTTTCATGGTCGTTGCTCCTTCCCCCCCAATCATTTCCCAAATTAGCCAAAAAGTACGGCACCGTGATGACTCTCCACATCGGCTCCACGATGTCAGTGGTGATCCATATCAAATTGTGTGTGTGAGAGAGAGAGTAAATTCAATAGCCCATAGTAATAATAAATTAAAAGTAAATTCCTGATCCATATCAAATTACAATTATTATCATACTTATTTTATTTATTTTTTTCATTTTTATTGTATGTATGTGTTCATTAATTTCATGTTATATCCCATCCTTAACGTGATTTTCTATCATATATAGTTGCTTTCAACATAAAGGAAAATATAATATAATCTATAAAAAGCATTGACTTCATCGGATTTATTATAATTAAAATACCACTTGGGCTAGATTTACGAAGAATCTAGCAAAGTCTAAAGTTATGACTCTTCATATGAACTTATAATTAAGTTATATATATTAATTAATTTAAGAGGTACTTCGTTGCTAACATTAATGTATTAATATTTTAAGATATGAAACAAGGTCGTAATTAAATGGATTAATAACAAGTCTTCTTCAGGTTTTTAGGTCTTTTTTAATATTTTTTTTATTGAAAGTATGCATTAATTAATGAAAAAAAATATATCGAATAGTGTTGGGGTGTTAGATGACACAATAAATATTTAAAAACTCATATTGACCTAATGTGGACAACCAGCCATTACTAGATTGAACAAAATGTGCTTCCATGTTGGATACACGACAAGAATTAATAAAAATGTATAATAATAATAATAACAATAACAATAATAATAAATATAGAAAATGCATGGATGATACTTTTAAATTAATTATAGTATAGAAAAGAGATATATATGGAAGAGGTTACGTGCAATATATAACCAAAGGAATAATTTTTATTTTCTTTTACCCATTTTATATCTTCTATAATTTTAAAATATTGCTATTTTGTAACTTTATTTATTGTTATGTTAGTTTTTGATTTCTAATCTTTTAGCATCCTCAATTTCTCTTCTACTTTATTTTTATTTTTTTCATATCTTTTACTTTCATTTTCAAAGCTTGTGATTCCTTGTATTTTTTAAAGATATTAAATTGATTGGTTTGAACTTTTTATAAAATTGATGTTTAAATGTATGCATGAATTCTTGTAACCTTAGTTAGACAATTTCATAATCATACCATGTATTCAAGTATATAAATATTTTATTTTAAGAGTTTTGGGAACTGCACAATTTTGATTTTTTTTTTATCGGTAAATGTTAGTTGTTAGTAGTTAGTTACATCAAGTCCCCAAACACTCTAAGAATAAATTTCTAGTCAACCTTATATCTCTCATCTCCAATTCATTCCCAGAGGTAATCGAACCTGGATCACTCACTCAAGTGAGGAGCCCGGTGGCCAGGTAAACTGGCCGACCTGGTTACAATTTTGATATTATTAATTGTTTTATTATAGTATTTTAGTTAAAAAAAAAATTATTTTACTATAAAATAATAGTTATGTGCCAGTTGCACACAGTTCAATTATTTTATATGATATATTCTTGAAATATATCCATGGTTAATCTTCTTCTTTTCACAAATACTTGTATGAATTCGAGTTCACGCTAAATTCAACTTTATTAACTATCATTGTTATGTGTACATACTATTAATTTTATACATATATAGTATCACTGTTTAAAAAATTAAATATATTTTTATAACAGTCATACTGTGTATGAATAACAGTAATAGTAATTATACTAACATTAATATTAGTTTATGTAAACTCAAGAGAAAAGACATAATCTCTTCTTTTTATACAAAAATTCACGTGTACATGTAAATATTTTGAACTAATTTATAAATCTGACAATTTTTAAACTAATATATAAATACCTCAAAATTCATCAATATACTGGACACCTAATATTTTGTTATTGATTTTTAGTTCCTTGCACTTTTTCTTTTCAAATTGTTTGCAATTTGCATGCATTTATGTTATTTATCTTTCCTTTTTTACCTTAACAGGACAAATGTAAGTAAACTTACAATTTACAAGTAATTGAAAGTGTAAAGTATTATCTTTCTTTTTTCTTAATAGGTAAAATGTAAGTAAAATAAAATTACAAGTGATTGAAAATGTAATTTTCAAAATAGATTCGAGTGAGTCATATTAATTAAAAATGTATTTCCCAAATTCTACAAATAAAGGAGAACTTATTATTTTTTAAATAAAGGAGAAAAAATATACTGATTACTTCCCGTAAGAAGAAGTAATACTCTCTCTATTCACAAAACTTACTCTCATTTCACTAGTAATACGAGATTTAATAAAAATTAATATTATATTAAAAAATAAATAAAATAAAAATATGGATATTGTTGGTCCGAAATTTTTATTTATGTGTTATTTTCAAAAAAGAAAAGAAATAAGTTTTACAGATAAATAAAAAATTAAAGTGGGAATAATTTATGTGGATAGAGGAAACATTTTGGGGCCCGGATATTTTTTCCGAGTTGTTTACCCCACCCCCTCCAATATTATTCCTAAATTAAAATTTAATAGGACGATTATACCCTTTAAGTGTAATTAATTAATTTTAAATTAGATTGAGGAAGGTGAATTTGCAAAATAATTTTATTGATATAATGATAAAGGTTAATTTTGAGAAATTATAGGTGGTGAACAAAAAATATACGGTGGTGAAGTGAACAACTCAATTTTGGGGTGAAAATATCCCCGTCAAACATTTTGTAGCAGATGATTGTATAACAAGTGATTCGTTTCTTGTAAAGCCCAACAAAAGGCCCAATAAGTCTTAACGAATAAATACAAATAAAACCTTCTTCTCCAACCGTTAAACCCTCAACGGCCTACGCCGCTACCCTCACCGTCGCCGCTTTCATCGCAACTCCGACTCACCGCTACTCTTTTGTCGCCGCCTCATCTCGTATTCAGAAACCAGGCAAGAGCTATCACTAACTCCATTGTTTTTACTTGTCAAAAGCTCCCTTTTTCGCTTTGAAATGTCTTTGCTGGAAGTAATAACTAAAGCTTCATCAAATATCCCAAACCTATCCGACCAAACGTCTGATTACCCTATTGAGCTCATTGCGCGTCAATTTTCCAAGCTGGAGCCCGAAACTACTCAAACCCCTGTTAAAAAGGTTACTGGATGGGTAGTGTCGCCAAGGGAGCTCGAACTTATCAAATTAGGGAAAAAATTCTTCAAGAAATTGAAGAGGAGTCTGAAAAATACGAACTCTTTTGGTAAAATTGAGTTCGTAGAAATGCTTGCTTCACATTTGAAGTCGATTGGGGTTAAAAATAACATTCTTAAATCAGATGAGGTGAATTCCTGTTGTGAGTTGATAGAGAAACTGCGGAGATTTTTGGGTAGGGATGTTATAGGCTTAGTTATGTTAAGTTGTATTAGTTTGGAGGTCTGGGATGTGTTGGAGTGTTTGATACTTAATGGGCTTGTAGACCATGCTTTTACTTCAAATTTGGTTCATAAGTTAATTGAAAAACGAAAGTCGGATTTGATTGTGTTGTGTGTGAAACGTTTCTTGGATTTGCAGACATATGAAGTAATGTGCATTTTGAAATACTTTTTGATGCTTCCTGTTGATGGGTATGAGAGCCTGGTTAGTGTGAGGGAGGATTGGGAGAAGCAAGCCTTGTTAGCTATTGAGAAAGCAAGTGGAAAGCAGGTTAGTGGAAAAGAAAAAGGTTTAGCTAAGGAAGCTGCGGTTCTAGTTATGGTGGCACACGATGGGTTTTCCGTGTCGGAATTGTGCTTGCATTATCTGCTTGCATCTTCAAATCTTGATGAAGTGATTTTCTCCGCTTGTGTTAGTAAGTTGAATGGTGAGGAGATAAAGGTGTTGATTCAATACTTGGGGAAATGGCTGAGGAAGTATGAGAGGTTTCCTCAAGTGGGGCCTTGTCCCAAGGCATCATCTGCTTTGGGATTGACAGTTTGTGATTGGATCCCAACTCTTGATATGATTGTAAAATGTCTTGGTGTAGTTGTGGATGAGCATTTCTCTTCTTTGATTTTGAATTCTGAATTTCATGAGCTGAGAGCTTTAGAAAAAGTTGTTAGTTCGTTAGCTGCTGAGGCAACACATTGTGGTGCTTTGGCAAATCTGTGCGAGAGGTTGAAAATCGACTGCAAGGGTATGGATTCATTTTTGTCTTGTATTTAGTATTTAGATTCCATGTTTTCTGTTTTAGTTGTAGGCTTTTCAGTGTTTATTTTGTTTCCAAATGCATGTTTTATGTTTGAACCCTTGCTAGTATCAATTCTGATTTATATTTTTCTGGAACATTTGTTACATTTTTTAATTTTTTTTACAGGAAATGGGTATAGTTTCTTGTTAGTGATGGATATCAGTCAATTGTTTTTTCCTTTGTTTAAATATTATCTGGATCTTCATGCTGCAATTGAGCATTTTATACATTCCTTTACTCTGGTTAAAGACCAAATAAACCAAGTTAAAATATCAACTGCTGATTATTTAAAAAGGCAAAATCATAAGATTCCAAATGTCTTTGTGAATGTTGCAATTAGGTAGAGACATCACCCAAAATATCACCAAATTATGCTGTGTATAGATTTGTCATTGATATAAGATAATAAATCCGTTTGAAACTCAATTCTTAGACTGTTTCTAGTAAATGCTAACTGATTGAGGACCATGCTGGATTTCAAGGTTGGAAAATGTGTGAACTTTCAGAATATGTTCATGTAGAACCGATGGTGTGAATGCATGTGGGTCCAAAAAAAAAGGTTACAAAAGATATTTTGGTTTTACTCGTTTTCCGTATGAAACCCAAAAATAGGATGTTTCTTCTCCCTAAGGCTATGAGTTCGGGAATTTTAATAATCTGACAGAGCTCTGTGCTTAAGGTTACTGCTGAACTAAATCTATGCAATGTCTTCACTATCCAATTTGTTTGTTGTAAAATTCATTTCCTGCGCCTCCAGTTACTTGCTAATATTATTTAGGCTGCTGTTCCAGTATCTTTTTTTAAAGAAAAGTATAACATAATTAAGTGAACACTTATTCTTCATATCAGTATAGCAAACTAATTATTTTTGTAGCCGTGAATAAGTTACACCTTCTCTTCTGATGACACTACTATATTGTAGTAACCGTGTTCCTTTTAAATTACAATCCCACTTATAACCTTCTTGGAGTTGGTACAACACGAAAATGTATTTTGTGCTTGTTTGGCTATGCATTTTGTTATTCTGTTATTGTACAACAGTTTAAAGTTTGATAAACCTGTGGAAATTTCCAAATTCCCAGACAGACTTCACAACGGGGCTGGTGGTGGGCACTTGGCATGCTAGGAAAACTGATAAGTTTATGCAATTTTTTACTTGCTATGTTTGTTACTAGTGAAATATGTGGTTTATCTTGCTCATTGATGAATATTGTCAAAATATCCTCTTAGACCTTCTCGCCCTTGCTCGACTATATTTTCTACTTCTATAAATATGTGGTTTATCATGCTTGTTTATTGATGGAAATCGCTTATATATCCTCGTAGATCATGCTCGCCCTTGTTTATATTTTTCTACTTCTATCTATAACTTGAACTGCATCATCTTTTTATTGAACGGACTTTCTTTACTAAATGGTGATATGTGTCGTTCTTTTTTCAGCTTACCACCGTGATTCATTGGGGAATTTTGCGTTTTGAAGACTTTTCGACGGAGATTCATCTGCTACCTTTTGCCTGTACTGCTCTTCCTCCTCTAATCTTTTGGAGAGATTTTATTTCCTTGAATGCTTATGATTTATGTTGACCTTCTTTATTACTGTAATCCAATTTTGATGAATTAGCAATTTTCAGCCAACCCTCTTTCCCCCACCCTCGAAAAAGAGAAAAATGTTGACAGAATTTTATATTAAATACTCCTGTATAAGCACAGTTTCTGTGGAAGGGATATGTTAAGTGTCCCTTGTTTGGTTTGTTTTATGATGATCTTGATGCAGCCTATATATCTCCAAAAAAAAAAGAAGTAATATGAATAAGCACGATGAAATTCGTTTTAAACATTTTTTTAGAACCAAAATATATATTTTTAGGCAGGTTAGTTCTTGAACGTAAGGGTTTTTAAAATTAAAGATATATATAGTTATTTTGAGTATGTGTTTAACTGCATCATTAAAAATGGCAATACATTTATATTATATTTCAATAACTAGGATATATTTATTTTTAGAATATGATCATTTTACACTCTTCATCAAGTCTACAAATACTCTAAAAATTATCTCCAAGTCTGTTTGTTTTGAAACTCTATAAAAACTGCTTTTAGAATAGTTTTTTTTTTAGAAGTTAATTTTTAGAGTTTTAAAATAGGCACTATATCTCCCTTAATTCGTTTTCAAAGAAAATCGAACTTGAACCACTCACTCAAATGAGGATACAATGACCAGGTGAACTAACCTAATTTATACATAATAAATTTGTATTGCATATTGGTGTTACATGAATCAAATATAGGATAAATAAGATCAAATATTAATATTTTTTTATCCAACAAAGCAAATTAGTCCTCGATAAAAATTATAACTTCTAAAGAGAAAAGATGATATCCTATAAGATCAAATATTAATATTTTTTTATCCAACAAAGCAAATTAGTCCTAAAAGAAGATAAAAATTATAACTTCTAGAGAAAAGATGATGAGAAAAATGTTCCTACTAAAAGAAGATAAAAATTATAACTTCTAGAGAAAAGATGATGAGAAAAATGTTCCTAGAAATGGTAGAAACAAAGGGAAGAAAGATGAGGAACAGTCAATTATACCATTTAAAGAGAAGATAGAGTGTTGGGAGTATAAATCACTTAGATTTTTTTTTTATCAGTAATTATTAGTAATTAGAAGTTAGTTCACCAAGTCTCCATACAATTTAAGAATATTTTCAAACTAACCTTATATCTCCCTCATGTTTATGATGCATATAGATAATTACAACTTTTAAATGTGAGTTTATTTGGGTTAGAAAATGTGGGATACGAAACTCCCTTAACATTCATCTTAAAGACACACCCAAAAAAAAAATTACTCTGAACCACGGAAAATACATAATTACTACCTAGAGTCTCTATTATTGAAAAAGTTGGGGTGGTGGTGGGGGTGTAACCCCACTGACATGTTTCAGATCTATTAAATACATATGCAAGTAATCTCTCCAATTTCATTCACCACTCTTCATTCTCTCTCCTCCCACCTCTCTCTCCCCTCTCACATTTCTCATCTCTCCTCTCATCTCTTCAGAGCCCCCATTTCAGCCGCCTCTATCGCCATGCCCGCCACCATAAATCGGTGACTCGGAGTAGTGGGTGCGAGGTTGGGATCAATTTGAGACGACGGTTGATGTTGAGGTTGCGGGCGACGTCGTGAAATCTGGGTTTCGTTTCCAGTGGTAGAACATGGGCTTCAGACTGTTGATTCCGGCAATGGTTGCTTGAACAAGGAGGTTTGATTTTGAGCGTCGATTACAGAAGCGGCCATGGAATCGGTTTCCAGTGGAGTGCGTGTTGCGGCTTCGAATGTGTGGCCTTGTTTTTGCTGATTTCTGTTGACGGGCGGCGAGTATTGTGGGGGGGGTGTGTGGCTTCCCGACGTTTCCAATCGGCGGTTGCGAGCGTGAAATATGGTGGTCTCGATCCTGGAACTGCTTGATCGGAAACAGAGGTGGAAGCAGTGGTCGGTTTCACAGCTCTGGTTGATGTGTTGCAGGCGGTGGATGTGTTGAATACAAAGTAATTGGGCCAAATGTCATTTGCTAAGCCCATTTTCTATTTAAAATATTTCAGCCCATTTATTTTGCTTATAAAAAAAGGGCAGCAGTGGAGAGAAAAACAGTAGTTGAACGTAGGATTTACTTCTATCTTTTCGTTTCTTTTCGAAACAGTAGAATTAGGAAAACTTTCTTTTCTTTTATTTCATGATTTAATAGCTAGGGTTTCATGGATTATTTGTCAATTTACGTTTGATTATCTTGTTATATTTTATTTTGATATCCATTAATTTGAACTTTATTTTGGTACCCATTAATTTGAACTTGTAACTAATTTGAAATTGAACTTATCAATTATTTAATTTGAATTTTTACTAATTTTTTTGCACTTATAAATTACTGTGGAATTTAATGTAATTCATTTTTTACTTATATTGCTGAATAAAAAAATTGTTGATACAATAAAATTTGTTGAGATTTTACACTTAAGAGATTTTGAACTTTGCTAATTTTTTGTTCACTTATGAATTTTCTATATTAATGATAATTAGAATATTTGGAATATGTCTTGTATTGAACTTTGATAATCAATAAATTTGAATTATATTTATAAAAATCGAACTTTTTATTTTTTCTTTTTTTAACTTATGATTTTTTTTTGGAACTTATGTATGTTTCGTTAATTTTATTAAAAAGTAAAAGTTCATTAAAAGTATTAAAGTTAGTATAATTAGGCATTACAAATACAAAATTAAATTATTATAAAAAGAAAGAAAAATAAATTAATATAAATTTAAAAAATATAACAAATGAAATTAAAAATAATAAATAGTAAAATGATTATAAAAAAAATGAAATTAGAAACACTTTGTTTACAGAAAAAAAAAAAAAAAAAGTAGAGTAGGAAATGGGTTTGCTTGGGGGTGGGGGAAGGGGGGAATTGGCGGCAAGTGAGGGGGGGAGGTTTGACTAGTTAATAGGTATAGGAGGGGGTGGTGAATCTGAGGCAGGGTGGTGTGGAAAACCTACAAAAAATAGGTTATTGGCTTGAGAGTAATTTTTTAAACTAGGTAAATGGGGGGACAGTAATTGAGTTAAGAGTAATGGGTTTAGAGCAAGATTTAGGTCAACCTTGTATTTTAAAGGCAATTTCCCAGTTTATTTTATGTATACCATCTTTCGGTACCTGCTTTATTTTAAATAATCAATAAATGTCATTAAAAATATATAAAATAAGTCAATTTAAAGAATGCAAATCATTATATGAAATTTTAGTTTCCACAGTTGTTTGCGTTTTTGAGTATATTTTGAATGGATTTGAAGAAAAATAAAAAGGATCCAGATAAATAAAAAGGATCCAGATAAAAAGCTCTATAGATATCAATCTTTGAATAATGTGCGAACTAGTAATTCTAAAAAATATATATAAAAAGGATTATAGAGGAAAAGAATAACTTTCTTTTATTCTACTACGTTAGTTTGTAAAAAAAAAAAAAAGCAATAAAATCAAACATAGAATTAAAATAGAAATAAGATTTAATAATATGATATTGTCATTTAAACAATATACACTATTTTCTGATCCACTTGTGAACTTTATATCATCTCCGATTAAAGTTAATACTCCCTCTGTCAATGAATCTTTTTCTCATTTCATTGTGAGCACAAGAATTAATAAAAAATAATATTATATTGAAATGATAGATAAAGCAAGGGAAAAATAAGAGTATTATGGGGCCCAAATTTTTATTGTGAATGTGGGTTATTTCCAAATAAAAATGAGAAAAAAATTTATGAAAAAATAAATGGAAAATAATTTAGTTGACGGTGGAAGTAGAAAAAATAACATGACATACCCTTAGTCCTTCAATTTTCTAGCAGGCATCCTTAGGGGTATGTTTGTTTTGGGATTTAAGTGGTTGTAGCAAGTCATGACTTTGAAATCCTGAGATGTGAAAATTTTGATGAATAGTCAAAGTGTGTGTTTGTTTTGGGATTTTAGTAGGATAGGATGTTACTTTATTTCAAATCAAAGTGTGATAATGATTGATTTTATAGGTATAATAATATGTATAATATGTATTTTATAAGTGTTGTGTTGGAAAGAGCAAGGGTGTAAATGACGCTTGGCGGTCGGCGGACGGTCGAGTACCTTCAAGCGCTAAGACCGCCTAGGCGTCACCTTGGCAGAGCCAAGATTTTTTAATATATTTATAATTATTTTAAAAAAACTCTACTAATATTATTTTTTTCTAATAAAATTATACCATTTCACAATAAATTATAAACTTAAAACATAATTAATAGTTTAATACACAAAGGACGCTTGACGGTCGGCGGGCGGTCGAGTACCTTCAAGCGCCAAGACCGCCTAGGCGTCACCTTGGCGGCGCCAAGATTTTTTAATATATTTATAATTATTTAAAAAAAACTCTACTAATATTATTTTTTTCTAATAAAATTATACTATTTCACAATAAATTATAAACTTAAAACAAAATTAATAGTTGAATACACACATGCATTTTTCACAAAATATAATAAGTTCACAAAATACAACTAGTTCGCTTCTTTCTCTCTCTTTCCCCTTTCTCTATCTTCTCGTTTTTTTCGTTTTTTTAGTTTAAGTAGTGTTTCTTAATTACTTATTAGTTGTTGCCATCAAGCGCCATGACCACCTAGGTGGTGCCAATTTTTTTTTTTTTATTAACATGAATTTTTTCCAAACATATATTAATAAAAATATACATTATAGATAAATTATAAAATATAAAAAGTCAACAAAATGTTAATAACTATCATAATAAGACATTGTCCAACGTATAAATGAAACACAAAAAGAGCAAAATACATAGAACGAATAAATTATGAAGTAGTTCAATTAAATTTTCATTTTTTAGTAATTTAGTAAATTAATTTTTATTTTTTAATTTTAGTTCTAACTTTTAAGTTGAAATTAAAATTAAAAAAGAAGAGTAATTGTCATTTAGGCGGTGCCAAGACAGCCTCGACGGCCGTCTAGGCGGCTTCGGCAGTGCCAAATGTGTTGGCGAATTTTTCTCGGCGATTTGAACTTGGCGTCGGCGGCCGAGGGCCTTCAAGCGCCTAGGCGGTCTCGGCGACCGCCATTTACATCCAATGGGAAAGAGTAATAATATATTTAATAGGTATTTTTAAGTGTGAATTGAGTTTGGGATGTGAAATCCGGATATTATATCTCAAACTCGTGTAGAACATGATCAATTTTAAAGAAGAACCTAATAATTCGGGTTAGAATAATAAAAAAAATAAAAAATAAATTGGGGTTTATAATAAAATAAAAAATAAATTTTAAACAAGAACCTAATAATTCGGGTTAGAATAATAAATTGAATATTTTATAAAATGGTGTCATCAATTTTATAAAGTTGATGATGCCAAGGGGTTTCCCTAAAAAGGAAAAGATTAAAAATAAAAGCAGAATCTTCTACGAGTTTCCACTATTTCGCGAAAATCCATGGGTTGAAACAAGTTTGCACATGTCGTTTCTTCCTCGCATCAAACCCTAGCTGTCTTTCTGCAAAATTCCCTAAAGTCCATTACCAATTAGCTGAATCATGGAGTATCCTTGGCGTTCTAGGCCTCCGATTGGTAATTCCTGTCCAGTTTGCTCACATTCACACTTCCCTTTCTGCCCTTCCCCTCCTCCACAATACTCCCGACCCCCTCCACCGCCTCCAGATCAATTCTTCCACGCTCCGCCGCCGCCGCCATCTTATGATCCGTTTGTCGACCATCAAGGGCCTCCTACAATCAATCCTTACCCCCCGCTGCCTCCGACCCATATTCGACCTCAGCCGTGGAATGCGAACCATAATTTTAGTAAGGATTGCTATATCAACTCAAATCCTGGATTGGGCTACGAGGATAATGGTCAAATTGGTGCCAAGAGAATGCGGCTCGATAATGTGACTGGCGGTTTCATGGCCCCGATGGCGGAAGATGAGAGGAGATTGAAACTGATTCGTGATCATGGAGCTGTGACTCGTGGTTTAGAAGGGAATTACGGAGAGCCTCAAATTTCGAATCAGCATACACTTCATAATCAAAACGTGAGTAACGTGGTGCGCGACCAAGGTTATGGAAATAGTGTATCCGGAGCTAATGGGTATAATAGTATCAAACGGCCCAGAGGGAATCATGAAACTTTGGCGTATGATGATGCAGCTTACCAAGAACGGGGAAGAAGTTTTCCTACGGAGAGCCGGGTGTTAAACAACCTTTTCTTGCAATCCCCTGCATCACAACAACATCGAATGGAGCCTAAATCAGCTTATTACAATTCTAATCAGAGTGATAATGTGCTTCTTATGCACGATCATCAGGGGTTTAAGGTGCAGCCTCCACTTCCCACTTCCCCTCCGCCGCCACTTCCTGTGGAGCCACAAAGGTTTCGTTTCTCAGAGTCTGTTGTTTCATCTCCTTCTGCATCCTCATTCCATTCCCCATATTCAAGAGGTTATTATCCACAGGTGTGCTACTGATCAAAATCTTTTCTGCTTATACAGATTCAGTTGCTTTATTAAGCATGATCAGGACTTATAGGTTATGGTCAAACTTGTTTGGATTACTTCAAATGTTTGTGCATGGAATAAGGAGGATGGATCTCTTTGTAGTCAAAGGGGCAAAAGATTTTTGTACCAAGTGCTCAAGAAAAATGTTTAATCAAAGTTGGATCAGTGAAGAATTAAGATGCTGATATATCCACAGATTATTGTATATGAAGTTATTTAATCACCTAGAATTTTTTGATAAGCTCGCCTTTCATCTTGGGAATTATCATTTTCATTTGTCAATGATTTATACCGTTTTATTTGGAGCTAAATTGATATTAACTGAACTCACCACCTGAATATGATTGGTTTGTTGGCTGATCTCAAACCAGAGAGCTATAATGGTCAATCGTGTAATTGTTAGCTATGAAATACTTTAACCATTAGATGGAATGTTTGAAAATGGCCTTTATTTATTTTTTTCAAGAACCTGCTTTTTGCACCTTGTTATTTTAAATTCTCTAAAGCACCTGCTGCTACTGTTTGTTGATCCATAAACTTCATTTAGCTACATCCTTTTGTAATTATTAGATACTCACTTATAACATTTTCAGTTGTTGTCTCTCTTAGTGAGCTGGTTTTAGTAATACGTGTTTGCTATTGGTATTACAGCACTATCTGAACATAATTGAGCAAGAGCTTAACAAGCAATGCATTTTTTTGATCAACCAATTGGGTTTCTGAATACTAGTTCTGTATGCTAATCAAAGTAAATCGAGGTGTGAATTTACATGTTACTACATGTTCTCTCCCTAATTGTGGTTATGTAAAGCTTCCCTCTGGGGTACTGGAGCCTCATACTGGCTGGGTAACAAAAAAATCTATATAAACATGGCCAAGTTCACAAAAGGAAATTGGTATGCCCTTTATCTTTATGTTGACTTTTATCACTTTATTTTTAGAGAGACGAAGAAAAAAGAAATAACTTTCCCAATTCTGGGCAGGCAATTAAATTGAGAACTCTCTTGTGCCTTTATAATAGTTAGGATTTAATGATTTGATGGGGATTTTATTGAATTTAAATCAATTTAGTTTCTTGAGTTGGCAGCTGCAATATGTAGTTTTGGAATATGGTTTTCCGTTGAAGTATTGGGAGTATTATCTCATATGTTTGTACATGTAACATGATGATTTTTTTTGGATGATACTTTGAGATATTCTTTATAGATTTTAATACTTTGACTTTCAGGATATTCAAGCCGTTAAGATGACTTCATCCAAGATTTTTAATGGAGAGAGTGAAGGCTTTGGCCCAAGGAATCACTCATTAGACAAGCCAAAAGTTATTGATGCATCTCACATTTTAAAGCATCCATATCGTGTGAACCGCCCAGATCATATTGTCATAATTCTGCGTGGACTTCCAGGTTCTTGTTTATCTATTATAATAATGAATCATTTAGTTAACGTAAACCTCTTTTTTTTTTTTTTTTCTGGCCTTGCCTTTTCATATTATATCTAACTATAAACAACAGCATTTGTCTTGACAGAACACAATGACAAGATATGATCTAGATGGTTTATAACGGCTTAGCTTCTTCTGTTACTTTTTTTTTTCCCAATGTGCATGTTACTTGAGAATGCATGATAAGAAACCTAATAAGTTTCTGAGTCAGCAGCTCTGATTTTTCCGCTGTGCGTTGGACTTTGCATGCTTTCTGAATTTATACTTTAGGTTAGACAGGTTCATGGTAATTTCATGTCATGCGGGCCTCCAATGCATACAATTGTTGTAATGTATAAGAGAATTTAGGAATTTCAGTGGCAGGCATTTCTGCGTCAAGTGAAACTATCTGGTAAGAGTGTGGTTAAAAATATCAATTTTTATTAATTTGAGTTTAGGGTTCAGTGATATGAATTGCATGATTTAGCATATTTTTCAAGGCATTATTGGAGTTGGCGTAACTGTGTAAGGAATTTTCAGACTTGTACTGGTCTTTTGATGGCTAACATGTCTGCTTGCTTCTTTTAGTGGTGTTACCTGGGTACTTTCTGCACATTTATTTTATTTAAGTATCTCGGAACATGACTTTTTAGATGACACTTGGTTGTTTCAGAACGAATTCTCAATAAATAGTACTGTTGTATTGTAATCATTTGTCTATCCCCTAGCTTATTTATCATATAAATTATTTATGTGGTCACTTTCTCCCTTGCACTTTCAGGAAGTGGTAAGAGCTACATGGCAAAAATTTTGCGTGATATTGAGGTTGAAAATGGTGGCACTGCTCCACGGATTCATTCCATGGATGAGTATTTCATGGCTGAGGTGGAAAAGGTGATTTTAATGCCCATATATTTGTCATAAACGAATTTTTAAATGAAGCACCTTCAGTCTCTTGGATTACTGAATTTCCTTTACATGACAATATTCACCTTTGGACTTGCATAATCCAGTGGTGAAATATTTGCATGTTTAGATATAAATATTCTCTTTACTGTTTACAGGTTGAGGACAATGAGGGTTCAAGGTCATCTGGTTCAGCTAGAGGGAAAAAACCAGTTGTGAAGAAGGTGATGGAGTACTGTTATGAACCTGAGATGGAAGAGGTGAACCAATGATCTCATTTTCTGTTGAATATTGTGTTTCAAGTATCTGTGGTCTATAATTTTAGCAATCTTAGCTTTATATTGAAGATACAGAAGTTGACCTTCTGTTATGCTGTGTGTCATCGTAGACGATTCTAAGTTGTGAGAGAACTTGTACTTCATATCTCATGAACAGAGGTGAGCTAATAGCCAAAAGCTTACTAGGAAGTATTATCAGCTGTGGCCTTTAGCTGGAGCAGTACATAGTTCACAAATGCAACTGGTGATTAAATTCTTTTGAAGTGATAGGGCCATCCTCTAGTTTAAGTTATCCAATTTGGTCTAATTTGAAATCATACTGTTGTGAATGTCTGACTAATAATTTATATTTTTTTATATGTTTTACTGTTGATATTTCAAGGCAGTCGGAATAGTTGATCTATTGCAAATGAAATATCTGTAAGATGCTCCTCTTCCCCCCAATGCTACTCATGATATGAGGTTATGATTTTCTTAATGTGGAACCCCTTTGGATTGATAAGGGCACTTTTACATGCAGCTGTCTAGTTTGCATGACTCATCGTGCAGGTCTTTTTTTTTTTTTTTTTTTTGCATGTTATTTACTTCTGATGAATTTTGGCCATGGTTTGGCTTTGACCTTGGGCCTTCTTCTTACTAGTTTGACCAGTTCGGCCTTTGTTTAGATTAGCTCTTTCTTTTGGGTTATATCTCAGTTTTTGACTCAGGAGTTGGGACTTGAGTCCCTCCTCCTTTGGGCCGAGATGTGGCCCCTTTTGTTCATTTTTCTTTCTGATACAGTACTCATTTAGTAATGAAGTAACCGGCTTTCAATTAAAATGCACATTTTGTGTTTTTGGTTTTTCTAGGTCTGTTTGACTGTAGCATGAATATACTGGAGTGAGGGGTTTAATTGGTCTATATTTTTCTTAAATAACCTGATATTTTCACCTTATCTATATTGTGACTAATGCCTTTCCCATTTTATCTCATAAAAAATTAGTATGCGAATTTCAAGTAGGAAAATTAAAATATAGTAACCAAAAAGATGAGATTCATTTGACTGTACCCTATTTGCAGCAAAGGTTAGTCATTGACTCATTGCAGAACTTGCACAAGGATAGAATCTATGGCCTGCATATTCTTGCAAGAATTTCTTGTTATCAAACTAAAACTTCATTCAAGAGGAGCTGTAGTTTCTATTGTTTGTTCTGGCCTGTTTGTTAGTTGCATTCATGTTATCAGCTTTTCTGAGTTTCTCTGATATTGTTCCTAATTTTCAGGCTTACCGGTCAAGCATGTTGAAGGCATTTAAAAAGACCCTTGATGATGGGGCCTTCCCCTTTGTAATTGGTATGAATTCTCTGGAGGACCACAATTGAAATTTCAAAATTCTTAATTATTTCTGGGCACATAAAAACTCGACTACTGCTTCCTTCAATGTTTATTAAGAGATGGCTGGCATTGGCATCGTTGGTTTCTTCATTTTCTTTGTGATGCAATGATGTGCACTTCATTTAAATTTATTCTGTTTGCTGATAATGCTGCTTCTCTTTTTATAACAGAGGTCATGTTGATATTTCTTGTTGTAGTGGTAGCTATGACATGGTGCCAGTTGTCAGATTATCTGATGCATGTATTGACATGATTATAATGTTTCTCTAGGGAAATGCTTTTCAAGTTCTTGAAGATGATCTAAGATGAAAATATGATAATCATAGATTTAGTACTCACACAAAATAGTTGAAAGGCATAATCCGATTATAAATTAAGTGGTGGTGCAGTGCCTTTGCACTGCCTTCAGTTTGACTGACAACAGATGCAGTTTATTCGGCAATTGACTCTTTTCTTGCTGGTATTTGTGCCTCGTCTTAGTGGATGACCGCAATCTGCGGGTAGCTGATTTTGCTCAGTTTTGGGCAACTGCAAAGGTATACCCTCAATTTCTATATAAGGCGACCTCTCGGTGTGTATTCTACTTCTCTCTTTTGGGAATAATAAAAGGGTATGCTTGATTTAGAGGATTTTTTAATATGGTTGAATGGTGCGGGTTTGTTTTGAGAATTAAGAAGGCTAGGGTTAAATTTATTTCAAATTGATGTTGTATTATATATTATTGTTGATTGTAATTGTAATTGTAATGGTTGGATGATTGTATAATGATTAGTGTATTTCATTTGAAGTTGTAAAAGATGAGTGAAAAATAAATAAAAAATTATAATTGCATAAATGAGTCATTGGAATGAATGTGGTTGAGAAAAAATGGTATTTCTAGGGTGAAAGAATTGGATTTTAAAATCCAGATACTAAAACCCTAAAGTAAAATGGTATTTAGATATTATAATCTCATATAAAAAATACCCTTAAGGTCTGTGATTTCTTTTATTTGTTTGTTTTATTTAAGTATTACAGAAGATGTTGGTTGTGAACATCTGTTTGCAGCAGCTTTACATTTAAAGCTAAATCTGTTATGTACAATGAATATACACACTGAACATAGAATTCACTAACCATACCCATTAATTTCTAAGTAACTTCCTCCAGTTCCTTCAACCTCTATTGGTGACATGTCACTACCAAAGTTTCTCGTGTAGATTCTTATCATAATAACTGTGATAGTCTTATGCATGAGATGTTATACTTTTTAAAACTAGGGTATTACAAAAACCTGTAAAAGTATCATGTTGAATACATGTGCCTGTCTCATGCTAGACTTCCCGGATCTTATTATTAATGTTTAGAATTTTTGAGGTCAAGTTTTATAATGTTTCTTTTCAAGTTTAAGCTCTTGTAGTTCTTTTTCATCTATTTATCACATGGCCCCAATAATTAAAACACGCGTGCATGAACATACATCTGATAGTGTGCATAATGTTGTATCTTGAAGTTTGTTGGAACAACTTGGTATTAATTTGGGAAGATTTGAAGTTAGTCTGTAAGTGAAGCTTCATATATGTATATTGTAATTGCTTTTGCTGTATAAGTTGTCTGTCATTTGCTTTCTTCTTTAGGGGAAATATCCTTGAAGGTAATTATGAGATTTATTTCATTAATAGAAAGTTTACTGAAATGTTGCTTCATGTACCTCATGATATTTTACCAAATCTTTTTGTTATAACAGTTACATTTGACGAAGTGGATTTTTTTAATAATTTTAGTGCATCTATTGTGATGATTTATTTTCCATATTCAATGGCTGGCTTCACATGCTGGTGTGTTGCTGGTAACTTGTTTATCCAATCAGATGTTTAATTTCTCGTCGTTGATATAGTTTCCGATCTACTCCCTCTGTCCCATAATTGTTTTCACACTTTCCTTTTCCGTCCGTCCCACAATTGTTTTCACACCCTATGACCCTATAAATGGAAACTATTATTTTAACTTTATCCTCACAATCCAACTAATCTCATTATTTTAATAATATAACTTTACACAACACTCCACTTTTCTTAAAACTTGTGTCATCCCAAAGGTGAAAACACCTCTGGGACGGAGGGAGTATTATTTTACTGTGATCAACTTTGTTTCTTGTCAAATAAATAAATTTTTTTGTTGTGATCAATGATCAGATTAGTGATTAGCATCATGTTGCTGATCTTTACATTGGTTAATCTAAGTAGGCTTCTTTTGATTTCAATTTTTGAGTGAGTTGTGGATTGCTGATGAAGGTTAATAATTAATTTTTAATCCATATCAGTAACTGTTACTGCATGGTGTCTGATTTCACCCTTACAAGCTTAGAGGATCCTTTCATGTTAGAATATATATATATATTTATTTTATCATGTTTTGTTTTGTTATTTTGTATTTCAGCATGTTATTATTCCATTTTATTATTGTGCTTCCGGGTTCTCATTATTTATTTTCTGGATGGACATCGTACCATGTGATTGCGAATTTGATGTCTTTAGTTTTCTGGATCATGTATCTAATTGTTCTTAATGTAGTTTGTATGTTGAAAATCTGCTATTCATGTATCATTTTCTTCACTTGGTAATAACTTTGACGTAATATCCAATTTCTATTTTGTTATTTCCTTAAGATATATTTTGCCACTCTTTGGAGAGTGGGGAGACCATGCCCTGCCCTTTGGCATATTTTGAAGTTGTGAACTTCCTCTTGCTGCTTGTGCTTTTCGTATCTCTATTATATGTTTTGTTTCTCTAATTAGCCTTTAAAGCCATGGCTAAATTAGTTTCTTCTACTGTTTTTGGTCTTGTTCATCTTTCATTTGCTTTATTGCAGAGGTCGGGATATGAAGTCTATTTACTTGAAGCGACATACAAGGACCCTGTGGTGAGTTGTTGTCTCTTTAAAATGGCACCTGTATGTTCATGTTCTAACTAGACTGGGTAGGCTAAGTGGTAAAGCCTGAAGGAGACTGATGAGCAAATCATAAGTGGTGAGACTTATAAGAAAAACTTAACCTAAATAACATGAAATACGGTGTTTTAACTTTGAGGAAACCACATATAGTAAGGGGCAGAAAATCACATACTGTATCCTAGATTAGAATGGGGTAAGTCTTCTGATTTGATATCATCAATACGCATGGGATACAAAGTGCATCCTTGTTTAGTTGAGTGCATATGCTTAACACTAGTACTTTTAAGATTGCGTCTTGTTCACTTTGTGTCCCTTTATCGACAAAAAATGGACCCTGCCTGCTAAGCCAGAGAATTATCCTAAATTTTAGCTATTAAATTTAAGATTTTTTTCACACTTGTGGGTTTCAGGGCTGTGCTGCAAGGAATGTTCATGGTTTTACACAGACTGACATACACAACATGGCTAGTCAATGGGAGGAAGCTCCATCCTTGTATATGAAGCTAGATATCAAGGTTTTCATTGTTTAGTTTGCTTTGCATGGTCTAATAAGGAGTCAATAAATCAGAATTCTTCAAAATTGATTACACATTTTGTGATGCTAATGCTGGATTATGAGATATCAAAACTGATTGTATGGCAGTTATTGCTCCATGGAGATGATTTGGAAGAAAATGGAATTGAAGAGGTAAGTTCATGGGCTTATATGGATGTCATATTTCTTATTCTATGTAAACCTTCATCCTATGAAGAGTTGGTTTATAAAAGAACCCACGGTAGATACGAAAGAGAGGAATATCACTCCCAAGGTTCAGTCAAATGTGAACAGTGTGATAACCTGCTGATTGACCTGGCAGGTTGACATGGATACAGAAGATGGAAATTATATTGGTGATCCCTCTGGTTCTGAAGATACAAGCATTCGGAAGGTTCCAAGACCTTCTGAAGGAGATCTTGCCAGTGATGGTATGTTTTGATACACTCGTCTCCCTTCTCTCTTTCAAATGAAGCTTCTTTTGATAGGAACCAGTGTTATTTGTTTATTTGACTTATGATTATTCAATAATTAAGCTGCATTGGCATGTATGCAGACAAGTATGTGAATACAACAAGGTTAGTGTACTATGGGATGACATGATTTCTATGTAATAACACTGTGCTATCTAACCAGTTGGCTTTTATAGAGTAGGTTGTCAATTGCTTCAGATATCATTTTCTGGAGATGGTTCTATTCTTTCTTTCATGTCGTCCCTCGTTATTTTCCTAATTGTTGGGCTTATAACATGTGTATCAATCAAAATATGCAGCATATTCTTTTATCCTTTGTTTACCCATTTACATCGGGGGAGGGGGATTTGGGTCAGCTTTATTGCCTTTCACTTGCACTAGGGGTGCCAATGAGTTGAGTCAGGTCGAGTAGTGTCAAACTTGAACTCTACTCAATTTAAAAACTCAAAGCTGGAAACTCCTATCGAGCTCAATTCGTAAAAACTCGAGCTTGACTTGATTTAAATGTTGAAATACTCGAGCTCGACTTGATGACTTGCATAATTAGATATTTTAATATTTTTAATTACAGTATATTTGTAAAATTTACAATATTTAAGGAAAAATAATAAAATTTTGCGAGTGAGCGAGCTTGAGTACTTCTCTAGTAACTCGAACTTGGAGCTCAATTTGATTACATTCGAGCTTTGTTCGAGTCGAGCACGAGTAAGTCATGAATCAATTGCACTCCTACTAGTTCCATTTCTCTTCTCTGTAGTATTATCTTATTACGACTTAAAAATGACCAGTGTTTACATATTCTATGTAATAATGTTCATTGGATTTAGGTCCATCAAAAGATGAGAAGAAAGGTGATGGTGCAGAAGAATGTGCAGTAGAGGTGATGAAAGAACTCGGAAAGAGCAAGTGGTCAAATGATTTGGAAGAGGATGATGCCTACAGGACTGAAGTGACCCGGGGAAATTCAAGCGCCCTTTCTAGTTTAATTAAATCATACAAGAAGAAAGGTAAATCTGTGCGTTGGGGTGATCAGGTATGCTACTATCTTTTTTTCTTTTTATCAGAGTATAATTGTTGGCGTATCAATAGTATCAGCTTTATCGCTGTAAACTTAGTGATGGCATGCTAAAAAACCAACTGTTAAATGATAAGAATTGACAGCAGTAATTATGAATGTGATTACTGTTAAATGTAATTTATTCGTCTATATATTGACAGTTAAAACATACTCTTACATTATATAAATTTAGAATTTGAGAATATTAATGATTTACTTTCCCAAGCGTTTCTTCAAACTTAGGTCTAATTGTTGGGGATTTTGGCCTTCTTCAGATTGGCAGAATTGGTTTTTCAATCGGTGCTGGAAAAAATGCAAATGTATCTCTAGTCATTGGTCCTGGTTCAGGATACAACTTGGTGAGATTTCTGCCGAAACTTATTTTTTTTCTTATCTCAGCTGCAAAACCAATCTTAAGGATATGTTTGATGTTGGATTACAAAAGGCATAATGCATCAAAAAAAACCTATACTGCAATTTTTGTTTGGAAAGGCTCTCGAACTAATTTTGTTTTAAAAAGTCTTTAAACTATCAATTTTTGTTTCATAAGCCCCTTGAACTATTCTTTTGTTTCATAAACTCTGCACGTATCACTTGTTTCTCATTTTTACAACTTCGAGTAAAACACTAATTATTACACAATCATGCAACCATTACAGTTACAATCAACAATAATATATAATAAATACCACATCAGTCATTACACACTCTTACCCAATCAATTTAGGTATAGTTAAATCTTAACATATGTAAATCAGTAAATCACAAATCAAACACTCAACATTACTATTAATCAGGATTTTAAATTTAGATTTTAAAATTCACTAAATCCCAATTAAAACGTACCATAAACAATCTTGAGATCATTGCTCCATCCGTGTTTCAAGAATTTGATCTAGTTACCCTTTTATTGTACATGTCTAAGTAGTTTCCATCATATGCAGAAGTCGAATCCCCTACCTGAAGAAGAGAAACTCACCAAAAGAAACAGTGGGGAATCGAGAAGGCGAAACATATTCCAAGAACAATTGCGTGCTGAGCACGAGTCATTTAGAGCTGTTTTTGACAAGAGGAAACATCGAATTAGTGGGCTTGTTGCAGACGATGAATAATTTTTCTTTTTTGGCACAAAGACCGCGTTGTCCGGTGCTTTGGCTCATTTAGTTTTTTGTATGTGCGTTGTAAATTATAGAATCATCTTTTTATGTAAGAACAAATGAGAATGGGAGGGATTACTTCCCCAGATTTTGCTTTTGTGAGACCCAAATCAATTATGGGTTTCATGTCTAGTTTATTGAATTTTATTTTTGTATAAATGTATTTGTACAGTTTACCATATCGCACACGATTTTATTTGTTAAAAGAGACGAGAATCTGCAGTTTATAATAATCTTACTCTAGTGCAATGACTCGTAAATTATACTACGAGGGCTAGTTTGCTTCATGGGATGTGATTAATAACTGATGATATGGTTAGCTTTGATTATATTGTGTGGATTGTTATTTTCAATATCAAGTGGTGCGTGGATAATATTTTTCATTTTTGTGTGTTTTTGTCAAGCTTTTAGAGATATTTTGGATTTTGTATCTAGGAAATAATTATTTTCAATTTTTTTTTTTTCAGATATAAGGAAGTAATGATAAAAATTTCAATAATAGTATCTTGTCCATGGATAAGATAGTTGACAAGCCTAGACTATGGAATCGGATTAATGTCAAATTGCTTGATTTTTCTTTTATTAACACGAAAAATAATAATATTTTAAGAAAAAAAATTTATGTGAGACTGTCTAATAAGACCTATATAAAATGTGTTGCTTGTTAATTAATTTTTTTTTCTGTGGGTCTCAATTCATACAACATTCACTTTTATTTATTTCTATAATACTTAGCTAAAATAATTAAGTATATCCGAATAATTATTAATATTCTATTTTATGTCTACTAAATAACTGTTAATCTTATATTATAGTTCTAAATTATAATTTAATTTTACTATCCAAAAATTTATTCTAAATTTTGGATTGTTACACATTGGCATCATATTTATCTTCATCCCCAGTCAAACCAAATTAAAAATTAGAGATATATTTTTGAGTGGTGTAAAATCACAAATCCAGCATGCTTCTTCCCAGTTATCCTCTGAAGCATGACTATTGTCCACTTTTGTAGTATCAATTTTGTATAAAAAAGAGTATAATATCGATCATATCATTCTTTTATATTTTTTTATTCACATGATGTCATATGCATTATTCTCTTCCTCTCAAAAATCATTATAATTATTAACTTCTATTAAACGGAATGAATACACAATATTTTATAGAGTAAGTTTCATGTGCACCAGTTACACTGTGCAACTCTAGTTCATTTTTAAAAAGTTAAACAGTTTATAACTGAAAAATGTATTTTTCATAGTTTAACTTTTCAGTAATAAACTGTTTAACTTTTCATTTATAAACTGTTTAACTTTTTAAAAATGAACTTGAGTTGCACCGTGTAACTGATGCATACAAGACTAATCCTATTTTATAAATCATCAATATTCACTTATGGTAGTCTATATATTTATTTAAAAAAATTATTTGAGTGTAATACATGAAAAAAAAGAAGATTCTTCAACTAAAAAGTACTCCCTCCGTCCCGTAGGAATTTGCACCCTACGGGACGACACATTTTTTTAAGAAAAATGTATTTTATATATAAAGTAGTGATGTTGATCTGGCGAACTAACACCATTAGCATGTGGATAATCACCAAGGTTTGGCAGGTCGCCAAGGCTCACCCAGATCGAACTAACACCATTAGCATGTGGATAATCACCAAGGTTTGGCAGGTCGCCAAGACTCACCCAGATCCGTGGAAGTGTAGAGCTCGCCCACTTGGGGGCAACTCACCCGCGCAGCTCGCCTAGATGAGCTCACCCCTATCCCCCTAGGGACCTCGCCGAGGTCCATCATCGCACAACGCTCATGAGCCACGCAAGGCATCGGAGCTCGCCCTGAGCTCGTCCAAACCACTGAAGCCCACCTCCGAGCTCGCTAATGAGCTCGCCTGTTAGTCAATAGAACCTCGATGGTGCGCTCTTTTTCCCTCCGTCCGGTTTATCCACAAGGGTGGTTTACTGCTAGGTTTTTAATGAGGCCCATCTAGTCTAAGGCATAGTAGTAGGACGAGACACAACATAGGGAGCAGTGTAAGGGACCAGGACGAGGGTTACGGACCCTCGTCAACATCGGAAGCCATATAGGCTCGTAAGGTGCCGTCCCCCACTCACACACCTATAAATAAGACATCTCTTGTACTATTCAAGAACAATGCAAACATAATCAATATAATCTTTACTACAATATTTCTCTCTCTAAACTCTCTACTCTCCCTCTTCATATTATATCCAAGAACACAAATCATAAGATTATTGTTTGGTAGAATTAATCCGACATAAAGCCACATAAACAAACACGATTAAGAAATTCTATCAACAATTTGGCGCTAGAAGGAGGGTCCCCGAATCTGAAAAATTAAAAAAAAATTTAGGGTTTGTTTGAAGATTTGAAGATTTGAAGATGTTCTTGATAAAACTCAAGAACACTTGAAGATACACATACATCTTCATCCCTTGAACGAAGAACCCAGATTTCCGAACAAAAACCCAAATTTTTGGATTTTACAAATTCTGCCCGAAAAAAGTTTTCAAACTCGCGCGTGTACACGAATAAACCGAATTTCGGATAATTCGTCACACGCGAGGCTAGACGAAAACTTACACGGCTCCACCTAAGCTGGACGACCGCCACTCCGGCGACCTCCACCACTCCGGCGACCTCCCCCCACCTCGGCGACCTTCAGCAAGTTACCCCCTCCGAAATTAAAAAATGGCTAACACTCGAGCCGCCAAAAGGACAGACCTCCGCAGCTGCCGGAAGGTCCAAAGGAGGTGACCAAAACCAGGTCGAGGCGGAGACCTCACGCCGGGTGGTGGAGACCTCACAACCACCTCCCCAGAAAAGCACCGCAGCTCCGCGACCTCCGCGAGTTGTGGTGACCCAAGAAGACTTGGCCCCCGCCCTGAGGGACCTGGCCAGCAACCCCGACGAGCTCCAAATCACCATTGCGACATTACAAAGGTTGCAGCAGAGGCAGCAGGACGAGCTCGCCCTGGTACCCAGGCGAGCTCCAACTACCGAGGCTCGGGAGCAGACCAGGCCCACCCAGGGCACTCAAACCAGGGGGGGTTACAACACCCTCCCCACTGAGCAGGAGGCGAGCTCGGCACAAGCTCGCCAGCGTAGGGAGAGGACCGGTAAGGCCAGGATGGTGGAGGAGGATCCCGCTCCTTACACCGCAAGGGAGTCGGCCTACACCGGGGCATCTGGCACCCACCAGTCACAGAGGAGGGAAGTCCTCCAAGGCCGCCTGGGCCCGAGATACGAGGAGAATGAGCGTACGGCAGCCCCAGCTGCGTCTCACGGAGACTCCGACCAGCAGCCACGCAGATCGGCCCACGAAAGGTTGAGGAGGCCCGCCACTGACCGGCTAGGCCCCCTTGGCGGACGTCAATTCCAGCCCGCCACTGAAAGGTCACCCCAGAGTGAGGTACCCCGGGGACGTGCGTCCGCGAGACGCACGACCTTTGAGCAACCTCCGCCGGAGGTGACCCGTGATGACGAGCTGGCCTCACTGAAAAAGGCCATCGAAATGCTACAAGCACAAGTAGCAGCCAAATCTGGCGGACCTGACGCCACGACTCTCCCTGCATCTCCATTGGCACCTGCCATCCTCCGCGCACCGGTCCAGAAGAAAATTCAGTTCCCGGTGATGTCCGCATACGAAGGCGAAGCGGACCCGAAAGTCCACCTGGCCAAGTACGCGAACTTCATGATTTCGGTCGGCGCCACCGACTCCACCCAGTGCCGGAACTTCCCGCTGACCCTAGGGGACCAAGCTCACCGCTGGTTCTCTTCACTCGCCCCGGGGTCAATCTGCTCATTCGGCCAACTTTCGCGGGAGTTCCTGGCCCACTTCTCTGGGTTCGGATCCTACCGTACCCAGAAGCACCGACTCGCCAACATTCATCAAGGCGAGAACGAGACCGACTAGCAGTACCTGGAAAGGTTCGACAAAATCCTGCTAGAGGGCGAGCCGGTGAGCGAGGACACCAAGGTCGTCGCAGCGATGGCCGGACTCAGGAGGGGCACCGACCTCTGGAAGGAGATGCACCTCGCATGTCCCAACACTTACACCGAATTCCGTCATAAGGCGGGGGTGTTCGCGGCCATGCAGGAGGCACTGCTCAAAGAAGTTGGTGCTCACGAAGAGAGGAAACCCTACGGGAAGAAGTCCGGGGGCACCTACAAAGCTCCCCGGAACTTAAAAGCCTTTGGCGAGGGAGACGAGCTCAAAGAAAAGCTCAACCAGGTCCTCACCGTCTCCGTTGACCACGTCTTCACCGCCGTCAAAGGCAAGGCCATGCTGGAGGAGCCAAGGCGGATCCTCCAGGACCGCACAAAGCTCAACCCTAATAAATTCTGCGCCTACTACCAAGCCATCGGCCACTTCACCAGCGAGTGCCGAGACCTCCTCAAGCAGCTTTGGAAATTTTATGAGGATGGTAAACTGGCCGAGTTCGTGAAGAAGGCCCCAGCTAAGAGGCCAAGGTTCGAGAGGAGGGCTACCTCCGATGATGAGGAGGAGGAAACGGACCAACCTGGTCCCCACAACAGACGGAGGGCACCTCCCCAGCCTCAGCAAAACATGGAGCCCACCCGGGAACTCTTGGTTCTCGAGGAGGAGATCGGAGCTGCTGGAGGTCTCCAGGACGGGGGATCCTCCATATCCAGGAGAAAGAGGAGGCTGAAATCCGGGCCATAAACCAAGTCCAGGAAGGCAGCTCCGGCCCCAGGTCCATCTCACAGCTTACTGATGAGCTGACATTTTCCTCAGCGGACCTGGAGGGGGTACTGATGCCCCACAACGACTCGTTGGTGATAACCGCCAACATCATGAACGTCCGAGTTCACAGGCTACTTGTGGACACCGGCGCATTCACCAACATTCTCTTCAAATCCACCTTGGATGCCTTAGGTGATTTTGAGTCGTATCTGGAACCTAGCAATGCTAGGATAGTGGGGTTCGGAGAAGCTGTAACCGTCCCCCCAGGTAGTGTTAGGTTGAGCGTCCAGCTTGTATCGACTGAGGACCCCGAAAGGAGACTGACTAGGCTCATAGATTTCCTTGTTGTCGACCAGCAGTCCTCCTACAACGGGTTCCTTGGCTGCCCATTTATTAATGAATTCAAAGTGGCGTGTTCGACCTACTACTACTGTTTGAAATTCCCAACCCCAAAAGGTGCCGGAACTATAAAAGGTGACCAGAAAAAGGCCCGAGAGTGTTTACTCCAAATAAAAGATGGCCAGGTCAAAAAAGTGGTGACACGAGTCCAAGTCCTTGAGGAGGACATACAGATTCCTGCAAATGAGCCAAACATCCTAGACGTCATCTCGGTCGAAACTGAGATGATGGAGGTAGGCGATTTGTCAGAAATCAACCAAGGCACTGGACCTGTGCAAGACACACAACCGACACCAATGGAGGACTTGGAAGAAACCCAAGTGTTGAGACCTGCGCAGGGATCAGCACTTGCGCAGGAGCAGCAACCTGCTCCCATGGAGGTGGTTGATGAAGCCCAAGATGGGTGACCTGCGGGAGGTCAAGAACCAACACCAATGGACGTTGACCCAACTCCCCAAGTCACCGCACCATCCCAAGTTGACAAACCACCGGAGGTGCTCACAGCTGACGAGCCCGCCCAAGCTGAAAGCCAACCCGATGACCTCGAACCGCGCATAGGTCACGAGCCTGCGCAGATGTCACAAGAGGAGTGGGACGAGTTCATCAGCGACCCGAGATGGAAAAGTCAAAAGAGAAAAGCCACCCCCATTGAAGAATTGATGGCACTCCCGGTGGACCCGGAAAGGGACTTAGAACTTTTCATCGGTTCTGAGTTACCTGAACCGTACCGGTCGAGGATGGAGTTGTTCTTAATGACCAACCTGGACGTGTTTGCCTGGTCCCACGAAGACATGACGGGGATCCCGTTGGAACATGCTTGCCACAGACTTAACATAGATCCGACAAGGAGACCCGTACGCCAAAAGCGGAGGAAGTATGGACCAGACAAGTACGCAGCTCTAACGGTTGAGGTGGAGAAGTTGTTAGACAACAAGCTAATCAATGAAGCTTTGTGTCCGCAGTGGGTTGCAAACCCCGTCCTAGTGAAGAAACACAATGGGACGTGGAGACTCTGCATTGACTTCACGGACCTGAACAAAGCATGCCCGAAGGACAACTTCCCACTGCCTCACATCGACCAGCTGGTGGATAGCACCGCAGGCCATGAGATGATGACATTCATGGATGCTTTTACAGGCTATCACCAGATAGCTCTACACCCAGATGACCAGGAACACACGTCATTCTATACCAACAAGAACATGTATTGCTGGGAAAGAATGCTGTTCGGACTCATCAACGCCGGAGCCACCTACCAAAGATTGGTGAACAAAATGTTTGACCAACACATTGGTGAATCCATGGAGGTGTACGTGGATGACATAGTTGTCAAGAGTTTGAGAAAGGAGGACCACCTGGACCACCTAAAACAGACCTTCGACATACTGCGCCACTACAACATGAAGTTGAACCTCAAAAAGACCAGCTTCGGCGTACACTCCGGAAAGTTCCTGGGGCATCTAGTTAGCCAACGTGGAATTGAGGTCAACCCAACACAGGTCCAATGCATAATCGAGATGGGTATACCCGATTCCATCCAAAAAATTCAAAGACTGACTGGGTGGCGGCCCTGAACAGATTCATCTTCAGGTCCGGCGACCGAAATCGCCCGTTCTTCGAGGCAATTAAGGCAAACACACGGAGGTACAAAGAGGCGGCCAAGGCCAACAAGCTCCACCTCAAGAATCACTTCGTGTGGACAAGTGAATGCCAATGGGCCTTCGAAGACATCAAGACATACCTGGCAGATACGCAGGTCCTATCAAAGTCAATACCTGGAGAGAAGCTGTATCTATACCTAGCTGCGTCGGAGGTGGCCATCAGCTCCGTCCTGGTCCGAGAAGAGGCGAAAACACACCTACCAGTATACTACGTGAGCCAAGTCCTACACGAAGCTGAGTTACGATACAGCCCAACAGAGAAGCTGGCTTATGCACTGGTGATGAGTGTTAGAAAAGTGAGGCCCTACTTCTTTGACCACCCGGTAGAGGTGCTGACAACGTTCCCACTACGCCAAATACTACAGCGCCCAGACACCGCCGGGCGCCTGCTGTAATGGTCACTGGAGATCAGCCAATATGGTATAACCTACGCACCCCGAACAGCGATCAAGGGACAAGCACTTGCCGACTTCATCGTCGAGCTAACTTTCCCACAAGATCCGATGAGGGGGCGTATAGCTCCTTGGCATCTCTACGTAGACGGATCATCAACCAGCATAGCAGTAGGCACCGGCGTGGTCTTGATCAGCCCAGACAGACAAGTCTTCACCTCCGCAATTCGGTTCAACTTTTGAGCAACCAACAACGAGGCGGAGTATGAAGCACTGATAGCGGGACTTAGGCTATCATTAGCTGTGGGGGCAACCAATCTTCAAGTTTTCGGAGATTCCCAGCTAATAATATCCCAAGTTCGGGGGGAATATGAGGCAAAAGACCAGCAGATGATGACTTACCAGAAGATAGCCACGCATCTAATCTCGATGTTTACGCAAGTTTACATCAATCAGATACCGCGGCTAGAAAACACACAAGCAGGCCCGGCTAGGTACCAGCAATGGCGAAGCCGAGTTCACGGAGGTTGCGATCACCACACTGAAAAACCCCTCGACGTTCGACTACAAAATAAATCAAACCTCGAGCGGGGGGCAGGAGGACAGTGAAGGTGGTGAAGATTGGTGCACTCCAATCCAAAAATACTTAACAGACGGAACAACCCCCGTGGACACCAAGGAAGCTAGCCGGCTAGTAAAGCTAGCTGCCAGATATACGCTGCTGGATGACCAACTCTACAAATACGGATTCTCTCTACCCCTACTCAAATGCCTAACTAGGAGGCAGGGGTCCGAAGTGTTAGAAGAAATTCACGAAGGGATTTGTGGGAGCCACGCTGGGGGGCAAGCATTGGCATTCAAAACGATCAGACAGGGCTACTACTGGCCCACTCTTCGCAAAGATGCCATCAGCTTCGCTCGAAGGCGCCGAAAGTGCCAACTTTTCGCACCTAACATCCACTCCCCAGCCAACCAGTTGAAGTCGGTGTTCAGCCCATGGCCTTTCGCGAAATGGGGAATCGACTTGATCGGCCCATTTCCACCTGGTAGAGGCGGTGTAAAGTTTGCTGTTGTAGCAGTAGACTACTACACTAAGTGGGCCGAGGCCGAAGCTCTCACAACTATAACCCAAGAAAGGATGATCGACTTCATTTGGAAAAACCTGATCTGCAGGTTTGGGCTCCCGCAGTCGGTCATTAGTGATAATGGAAGGCAGTTCGACGGACAGAAGTTGAGGGACTTCTGCAGTTCATGGAACATCAAGAAGCACTACTCAACTCCATATCATTCCCAGTCGAACGGCCAGGTCGAGGCGGTGAACAAGATTTTAAAACACATATTGAAGCTCCGCCTCGAAGAAAAGAAAGGGTGCTGGGCAGATGAACTCCCGGAGGTCCTATGGTCTTATAGAACTTCCTATAGGGCTAGCACCGGGGAGACCCCGTTTGCCCTAGCCTTCGGGACTGAAGCCGTAGTCCCGGTTGAAGTCCAGAACAAGACTTGAAAAGTGGTGGGGTATGATGAAGAAAAGAATGACGAAGCCCTGGCAGTAGAGAAGGATCTGATCGAAGAGACCAGAGCTTCGTCAGAAATGAAGAACGCCACCTACAAGCGTAGAGCAGAAAAGTACTACAACTCTCAGGTCCGAGACCGAAAAATCAAAGTCAGAGACCTGGTGTTAAAAAAGAAATTGATGGCCCCACCAGGTGTATTCGGTTCAAACTGGGAAGGACCGTTCCGGGTCACCGCAGCCTGGCTGAACGGTACTTATGATCTGGAAGACGCAGAAGGCAAAGCTTCGTCATACACATGGAGCACGACACATCTAAAAAAGTTCTACCAATAGACTAGAATCCTGTAATAGACTAGCCAAAAGTTTGCATCAGAAATGTCGATGGCAACCGATGTAAATTACGCTACTATGAAAAGTCAGAAAAAAATTTAGAAAAATTTCCAAGTGTTTGGACCTGTGCAGCTCTCCAACCTGGCGAGCTGCACCAGGTCGCCCACTGCTCCAGGGAGCTCGCCAAACCCAGCTCGTCCACATGCTCAAAAATCCGCAATGCGCAAAGACCAAGGTCCCAAGCGTTGTAATTAAATAGCTCGAAGGCAAAGGCCAAAGTGCCCAAGGTCGCGAAAGTACCCTTCGTAAAGGGTTGCTAAGCACCTACTGCCATAAGTTAGAAAAATTCGCGAAAAAGACAAAAAACGTCTAAGGTAAGGTTCATGAAACCCAATGGCCCAACGTGAATCAATTGAAGTGCAGTTCACGGCCCTAAGTGGTCTAAGACGAGCAATTCGCGGCCCTAAGTGGTGTAAGACGAAGAATACACACTCTAAAAAGCAGAGGTACAATTCGTAGTCGAAAGTGACGTAAAACGAACGATTCGCTTCTCAAAGTAGAATAAGACGAACAATTATGTACCAGGAAAATAAACAAGAACGAGCTATTTCAAAAAATTATAACGTAAAAGCGCAAAGACGTAAATGAAAAGAGTTGGACAAAAAATGCTCGACTTATATTCAAAAGATACTTAAGAAATTTTCAAGTCAAAAATATACTTGAAAAAATCCTAAGTATGAGTAGCAGTGCTGGCCACAAAGGCCGACCAGCTGACCATCTTTGAACTGCAAAAAGCTCCTTCTGGGCGAGCTGCACGTACCCGGTGAGCTAGATCTAGTTAAAACAAAAATCAAGAGCTACAAAAATGGAGCTCCTTCTGGGCGAGCTCCACAACCCGGTGACCTATCATAACTCAGAAAAAAAAAAAAAAAAAACTAAACTAGGAAAGCGAGAGAAAAAGCCTAAGTCTCAGAAGCAGTGGGGGCAGCAGGGGCATCAGCAGCGACCTCAGTAGGGGCAGGAGCGATCTGGGTAACGGGAATGGCGAGCTCGGCCTCAGTAGTGATATTACCAGTTAGCCCGCTGACATCAAACTCGCCCAAGTTCAGCATGGCGTCCCCGCTAGCCTCCTGCAATTGCTCGACAGTGGGGGGGACCTGCTCCTCCTTGCCAGCGACCTCCTCCTCGCCAATATTCAGCTCTGGCACCTCGACTGTTTTGATAATGTGGAATCGTGCTGGCACAAAGTCGAGGGGGATGCCGAGCTCTGGGAGGTCGCCGATGTCCAGCTCGGCACCATCAGGGAAGGGAACCCGGTCCAGGCAGGCCTTGAAGTCGCCCACCACGGCCTCGACCTCGTCGTCCTTATGGGCCCGAGCCCACCAGAGGGTCCGCAGGACCTCGGCGTAGCATTGGACGCACCCTTTGTCCGAGGCCTCGGCCCTCACAGCCGCCAGATCCGGCGAGGAAGAGGCAACATTCCGCAGCTCGGCAACCTCATTGGCCTTCGCCTCCAGCTCGCCCCTTAACCTTTCGCACTCAGTGTTAGAGCTCTTCACCAAGCCCCACTGCAGTGCGAGGTCCTTCTTTGTAATTCCATGGCTACCGACCTCCTGGACGAGCTGGGCGGCGAGCTCCTCCTCCTTGACTTTTATTCTCGCCTCCGTCTCCTGCTCGAGCCTGGCGAGCCGGCGTTGGACAGTCTCAAGCTGCTGAAGGGAACTTTGCTCGGCGGCCAACGATGCCTCAGCCCTCTCCTCGGCGAGCTGCGCTTGCCTCTTCGCCTTGTCAGCAGTGTCCGCCAGCGCCAACATCCTTTTATTCCTGTCGGAGCGACCTGCCTCCAACTCGGCGAGCTGCTCGAGAGCTTTCTGATTGGCGAGCACCAACCTACTCGCATGATGAGCCGAGAGGAGGAGGTTCTCCTTCAGGTCTTGGCTATTGATGTTCGCCACCGACGGAGTTATCCAATGCCTTGGCATCTCACTCACAGCATTTCAGGCTACGCCCTGAGGGAGGTTCCGCATCGACGTGAGGGAGCGGGATCGTTCGAAGGCATGCAGGGCCTCATGGCGGTTCGGGAAGGCAATCGGGGCATAACTGCAAAACCAAAACAGATAGAAAATGTTAGAAAAATAAGAGATAATAGGCGATGAAGGTCAACTGGGCGAGCTACTTACTGAGCTCGGTCGGGGTCCCAGCCCAGGAGCGTGTCGTCGGTGGTTTGCACCCCGAATGGAGATGGCGAGGGGGGCGAACTCCGGATGGGCATGGCCGCCAGCAGGGCAGTAGATTGAGCTGAGGCCCCCTGCCCGGACCTCGCCGAAGTCCTCTCGACCCGGTCGGAGTCCTCATCGACCAGGGCTGTGTACCTAGTCCTCTTGCGAGCGGGGGGATCCTCCTCGCCAGCTCGGGATCCTTCCCCCCTTTGGGACCCCTTCTTCCCTCGACCTCGCTCGGAGGGGGCGACAACTCGCCCCCCACCTCGGCCGGTCCGAGCGACCTCTGATGCCTTGGACTTCTCGGGAGCCTTGGCATTCTCCTTTTGGGCTCCAGACCCCCCTGCCTCGCCCTTTTTGGAGGCGAGCTCTGCCTCCTTGCTCACGGACGGTGGGGCAAGTCGGTTGGTACGAGGTGGTCCCATCTCGAAGCGTTCCTTCACGAGTTGATAAGCCTCGGGGACCTCGGCGATCGGGATGGCGACAAAGCTACAGCCTGCACAAAAAACTATGAATGTCAGGATAATGGGCGAGCTACCCCCCATAGGCGAGCTTTAAGGAGTTAAACCTGGGAGCTCGGGACCTTGAATATCGAGGTGGTGCGGAAGTGTAAGGAGCCCGGCGAGCCGCAGGCAATGGTGCGCGCACAGGTGGGCGACCTGCCTATCCTTCTCGCTTCTCAAACAGCAGATTGCGCGCACCACGTCGAACTGGGCCGATACCTTAGGCCTGCCTCTGCTGGATTTGTGGCGCTTCGGAACTGCAAAAAGAAAGAAAATTAGAATTAGTATATCCAATTCAACCCACACACACCGAAATAGGCGACCTACTGCTGGCTTCCCCGTATCCCTCCGGAGTGGGAATACGGCCACCTCGTCCATGGTACGTGCTGGAAGCTCGCCAGTCTCCACCGATGAAGAAAAACTGCTTCTTCCAGTCACGAACTTTATTTGGCAAGTCCCCGAGAAATTTCTCCCCCGGGAGAGCTTTCAGATAATAATACCCCGCTCCATCTTGTGCCCGCTTGGTCACGGCGAAGAGCTCGCCCAGGTCCGCCGAGGTCGTCGCATTTTCATAGCCCTCCAGCCCAAAAACAGACAGGGCGGCCAGAAGGTTGCTCCACGCATTCGGAGTGAGCTGGGTGATGGCCAAGTTATTATCGGCAAGATATTGGCCGATGATCGGGTGCAGTGGCAATGTAAGCCCGACCCTTAGAACATCAACATTCAAGGCGGTGATCCCCTCAGGAGGCGCGTCGGCTCGCTCATCCTTCATTGGGGCGTACATGAAGATGTCGAGCGAGATGCGATATTCCCTGCGTATGATGAACAGGTCGCATTCATTAATAAGGCTCATCACCTCGCCAGCTTTGTACTCAGACGGGGTAACTTCCTCCAGGTCGGCGGGGATGGCGGGAGGTATCCGACTCGGACAGGGGAAGCTCACCGCTTACTCGGCGACATACTCATTCCAATCGAATGGATGAACTACCTGGGTGGGAACCTGGTACTCAACCAGCTGGGGTTCCGGGAAACCGATACTGCGGAACCATTCGAGCTTAACTTCCTCCAGGTTGCCACCCTCCTCACCGACCTCGGCATTGCCCTCATCAACCTCCTCGGGTCCTTCGTTGCCACTGGCAACTCTTTCCTCTTGGGCGACCTCGCCGCCTTCCTCCCATACTTCGCGGTATACGGAACTGGAGGCTCCTTCCTCCGGATCGGGACGTAGCTCGCTAGGCAGCTCGCCGGAGACCTGGCGAGCTGCCGAGGTCGTCTCGGAGCTGGAGCCGATTTCCACAAATGAAACTCGAGGTGGCTCCTCCTCTATTATTGGCCATTTATCAGGGTTCCGGTCCAAAAGAGTCCTGCTCGAGGAATGTGTCGACATGGTCTCAAAGAAGTTCAAAAGGTTCTCAGTCCAAAATCCAACAATCCCAAAGTCAAGGAAATCCAAAGGGGTTCTCGACACAGTCCGCGGTCCAAAGTTCAAATAATCCCGAGGAAACGAAAGAAAATCACGTAAAGAACAGAAGAAAAGGGAAGAAAGATCGAATCCTACCTTGAAGAGCCTTTGAAAATCCGTCGAGCATAAGAAAAATCGGTCGCCGGGAAAGCTCTGAGAATTCGAAATGCAGAAAGTGAGGAAATGAATCCACTTCCCCCTATTTATAGACGTCGGGGCGAGGTGCGATATTCACGAAGTACAGGGGCCTGTTTGCAAGAAATTTGAAAGTTGACATGATGGTGGGCGGGAACCGAGGCCTCAAAAGGCGTGCATGACTCCTGGGTTCCCGCACCACTTCGGCCAGAGGCAACCGCCTTGGCCGAGTTCGCCTGCTAGCCCGACAATCACCCATAGATAGTTCGCCGAGTTTTGAGTTTTCCAGCTCGCTTACACATTTGACGAGGTCATGGTGCATGCGAGCTGGGGGGCAAATGTTGATCTGGCGAACTAACACCATTAGCATGTGGATAATCACCAAGGTTTGGCAGGTCGCCAAGGCTCACCCAGATCGAACTAACACCATTAGCACGTGGATAATCACCAAGGTTTGGCAGGTCGCCAAGGCTCACCCAGATCCGTGGAAGTGTAGAGCTCGCCCACTTGGGGGCAACTCACCCGCGCAGCTCGCCTAGATGAGCTCGCCCCTATCCCCCTAGGGACCTCGCCGAGGTCCACCATCGCACAACGCTCATGAGCCACGCAAGACATCGGAGCTCGCCCTGAGCTCGCCCAAACCACTGAAGCCCACCTCCGAGCTCGCTAATGAGCTCGCCTGTTAGTCAATAGAACCCCGATGGTGCGCTTTTTTTCCCTCCGTCCGGTTTATCCACAAGGGTGATTTACGGCGAGATTTTTAATGAGGCCCATCTAGTCTAAGACATAGTAGTAGGACGAAGCACAACATAGGGAGCAGTGTAAGGGACCAGGACGAGGGTTACGGACCCTCGTCAACATCGGAAGCCATATAGGCTCGTAAGGTGCCGTCCCCCACTCACACACCTATAAATAAGATCTCTCTTGTACTATTCAAGAACAATGCAAACATAATCAATATAATCTTTACTACAATATTTCTCTCTCTAAACTCTCTACTCTCCCTCTTCATATTATATCCAAGAACACAAATCATAAGATTATTGTTTGGTAGAATTAATCCGACATAAAGCCACATAAACAAACACGGTTAAGAAATTCTATCAACAAGTGATATATGAGTAAATATGTGTATAAGTTTGTGAGTGTGCACGTAAATCAAATTTTTTTTTAGTAGTGTGCAAATTTGTGTGGGACGTCCAAATAAGATAAGTGTGCAAATTTCTATGGGACGGATGGAGTACTATTTTGAAGGCTAAAACGACACTTTTATAATAAGCATACGAAGAAAATATAGGTATCCCTTTTCAACCAAAATATTAACTATATATACTTGTTTAAAAAATGTTACAAAAATTACTAAATTAGAATCTGGATTTTATTTTATTCGTTAAGCGCATGCTCAATTTATTGCATTTATTAGTTAATATTAAACTCCCCTTGAATTTCTGATATTATATAAGCAGTTTCATAGTTATCGATCATCATTTCAACTATTTTGTGTTAAATGAACTCAAAGCATCTATTTGAGAATTAAAAAAAAAAAAATTCAAATGCATATCAAGCTATCGACACTTTTATGAAAAAGAATCGTGAATTTTTTTCTAAATTCTTGGAGTACTTGGAAACTTGATAAACTAATTTTTAACTATTAACAATTAACATGACCGGAAAAAAGTCTTTGTAACTTATTTTTTCCATACAATTCAAAACAATATTAATTGAATAGGTTTTTTATACATCAAATGTACCGTAAAATTCAAATGTATTTTAAAAATTACTATTATTATTACTGAAAAGTTGTTTTTGGTATCTATACGGACAAATTAGCGCTCATTAAATAGTATTAAAGTGATTTTTCAATAAATATATTTATTTATAATAGCGTTTGGTAAAAGAGAAAATGTCAAAATAATTTCAAGATGACATAATCGTTCACTTATGAAAAACAAAACAAGTTGTTTTATCTTTGAAAAGAAATTGATTGATTTCTTTCTGCTACAAGTTTTTGTCTAAAAGAAATGCAATATTCAACCTACACTATACTTACTAATCTAATAATAAAATATTCTTAAAATAAAAATTAAGTACACCAAAATTAAGTTTTTTCAATTTTGATAAATAATTGTTTACGAAAATAAAATTTATAAATTTTTTAATAAAGTACATCTCCAACATTTTTCAAATTAATTTGTTTTGAGTATTTTTTAAATTATATTGTTATTTTTTAATTTATAATTTATTTTATTACAAGTTTTAAGGTATCAAACATTTAATCAGGTCTATCGAAAATTTCATCAGGTAAATCAAAAGTTAAGGTCAATAAAATTTGTATTGATCTCAACTTTTGATACGCATGATGAATATTTTGATACACTTAACTAGATATTTGATACTTTAAAACAATTCATGATAAGCTTATCATGAACTATTTTCACACAATACCTACTCATCAATATATACATAAATGACAAAATGTTAGAAACTTGTTAATTGTTTTGTATCTCTATAGATCCAGATATATATATATATATATATATATATATGATTAAAATATTTATAGTTAGTATTTATATATAAAGTTGAGAACAGAATATATATGGAACATTTGGAAATAAATTACCATTATTATTTCGTTCAAATTCATTATGTTCACTTTGTTTTTTGTACCATCCTATTTCATTATACACACTCATTTTTTAGAATAATACTATAATATTTTATCTCACCCTCCAATACAACCATCATCCTATTTACTCAAATTATCATTTATTTTATTTTTTTAAAATTATTTTATTTATAAATAGACTGCACTCAAAATATATCCCCATGTATCTATTTTTATAAATAAACTAATCAATATTTATTAGAATTAGTGTGCTCAATGCATGATTTTGGTAAATAAAAGTATTTATTGGGGAACAAACAAGTAGGAGGTGTTAATATTATTATTTATATATTAACGATGACATATGTTATAACATTTGTCAAACCTTTAACTAATATTGTATTATTACAAGAATAACACTAATAATATGTATGAGAGTACTGATCAACTTGATGAGTTCCCAGTCTTGCTCGAATCTCATGCATTTTATTTCACTTAACCATTTATTTTTAATCATGTTTGTTCTAAATGAAATTTTCTCTTTTACTATATTTTCGTTATTTTAGCATTCCATAAAATTAGGTTTTTTTCCCCACATTTTTATGTATTCTCCTTTCACTTCATATTTTACTAAAATTGTTAAAGGGTAAAATTGATAGAAAATGTGCAAAGCTAACTAAAAATGTCATTTAATTGTGAATAATTAGGATGTGATATTAACATCACAATTATTTGTACACGAATGGAGTATTACTTATTAGGTCTACGCTTACACAAAATCCAACCCATTATTTTACTTTAACTTTTAAGTATGTTTGGTTCGTAAGATAAAAGTATCTATCCGTCGAAAACATGCATATTTTCGACGGATAGATACTTTTATCTTACGAACCAAACATACAAGATTCACAAAATTATCACTCAAACTCCAATCATATCTCTATTTTCTTACAAAGTATTCTCTTATTTGTGAATGGTATGCTATATATGACAAAGAGAGTAGTTATAATAATTGTAGTTATTTGCATAGTTAAAATATTTATACAAATAAAATTCTATAAAATGTTATCCTACGTACGTTCGTTCGTTCATTTTGTCTTTTGTACTATCCGATTTCATTATACACACTCATTTTTCAGAATTATACTACAATATTTTATCTCACCCTCCAATACAACCATCATCGTATAGATTTACTCGAATTATCATCTATTTTATTTTTAAATAATTATTTTATTTATAAATAGACTACACAATATTCGAAATATATTCCCAGCGCATCTATTTTTATAAATACACTAATCAATATTCATTAGAATTGGTGTGCTCAATGATTTTGGTCCACCGAGGGAGTAGTATCACCCACCTAATAGAATGTCATGTAGAACCCATCAGTTAATTATTTTATGAGTATATTTTTTAAAAGAATATTAATCTAAAATGTACGTAGATTTTATTTTATACATACACACTCACTCAACCACATGCCATACTTACGTGTGACCAAAAGAACAAATAATGTAGCAATGTGTCAATAACCATGCCACTGATATATATATATATATATATATATATATATATCAGTTAATAATTATGTATATGTGACAAATAAAATCAAATTATATATATAGCATTAATAACGTGGCATCATGCTTGAATGTACAATTTGCAACATCTTTTCTACACTAGGTATGTATTGGCTACACAATAAACAATATATATTTATAGTCAAATATTAACTATTAAACCTAATTAATTATACTTGCCAAATTTCATAGACTTAATTCCACTCATACTTTTGAGTGTATAAATACAAGACAACCAGCCATGCTTTATTCCACATCATAAAAATCACAATCCCTTCAAAGCCCAGAAATACAAAAACCAAAAAAGAAAAAAAAATAATAATAATACACACTAGAAATTAAAGATGGCTTTAGGTACAACTAGACAAAGCATTGCTCTATTCATGGACATTGAGCCCATCAAATTTTCTTTCTCATCTCCAACTGCAATTGCAAGACAATCGGTCCATCTTCCCAATCATGTAAGAAAATGACTCTTTTGTTTTGCACTTTATAATAGAAAGGTACAAACTATTAAAGCCATGTTTTGCTAACCACATATATATATATGGGTGCACATGGCCGGTATGCTAGAAATATCAAGAACTCAGCTCCTTATCCATGAACATGAACGGTTGCGGGGGTGATCCTAGAGCCCGTCTCGGGATTAACGAGACTCACACGTTCCCTGTCGCGCCTACGCCTGCCCTCGCAGCCGACCGCCTCAACTCCGCCATCTATGATCTCAAGTTGAACCCTCATCCGTCGGATTCCGGGATCATTCGGATTGAGGTATGTGATTCTTGATCATATATATAGCTACTTGAATTGTATGGAGAGTTTGATTTTTTTTATTATTATTTTTTTTAATTTTGGAATTGGATTTTGAGTATGAATGGGGCATGCAAAAATGAGGGATGAATTCAAATTTTTGTGGGTATGTGCCACGTGGTTGGTGGAGAGAGGATAGATGATTATCCAATCTTGAATCTTATCCTATGTACATTGGTTATCGCATTGGGGTTAAGATTATGGGATTGTCATAATATTGCATGCTGTATGGAAACAAAGCATGATCACTCGATGTAGTTTTGAAAATCTACTTATAAGGGATAGTTGGGCAAGTCTATTGTGCTTCAGGTGCACTGTTTAATTTAAATATATTTTTGAAAAATTAAACTATTTATTATTGAAAAATTATATTATTAAAAATATACTTTTCAGTAATAAAATATGTAAATTTTTAGTACTATTTTATGTAATTTTTTAAAAATAGATTTAAGTTGCACTGATGCAATACGAGACTAAGGTGGATAACTAACATGATCTTTAATTAATTTCTTGATTAATTAATTAAGAGATGACATTTCTTTTTAGTTCCTAGGTGAATGATCATAAACTCGACAAAAGATTTAAATATAACATAAACTAATATAAAATATGTCATTTATTAATTAAAATATTATTATTTAAAAAAAATTCAACAGACAGTGATAATATTTTTGTAATGAATATTACTTTTCTTAAAGTATTATCACATTTACTATAAATTTATCCTGATTTTTTTAAAGAACATTTGATAATATTTTTATTAAAAGTGACTATCACTTTTCAAATAATATTATCATATTTTATTATAATTCTATCACCATTTTTTTTGTCAGTCCCATATTTGAGACAATCTCGTACAATGTTTTCTCCATTTTTTAATTTATGCGAGAGTCTGTGTTTGGTATAATTGTAGGGAATGAAAATGATATAGGAATAAAATGAGTATGTAATGAAAATCATAGTTTTCAAATAGCTGATGGGACGTTTGGTATAATTGCAAAGAATGAAAAGGGGTATAGGAATGGAATGCGTATGGAGTGAAAGTCATAGTTCTCAAATAGTTGAACTATGGTAGATTCCTTAGTTTTTAAGAATCAAAGTCATAGTAGAGTCATTTCAAACACACACTACGACTTTGATTACTATTACTCACCTTTCAAAGGTGCCAACCAAACACCCCCTGAATTATGGTAGATTCTTTAGTTTCTATGAATCAAAGTCATAGTAGAGTCATTCCAAACACACACTATGACTTTGATTACCATTACTCACCTTTCAAAAGAGCCAACCAAACGCCCCCTCAATCTTGTGTAGGGATTTAAACAAGCTGAGAGCCGAATATATACTATCAAGCTCGAGCTCGGCTCGTTTGCTCGGTTATAGGCTCGAGTTCGGCTTGTGTATAAAATTGTAAGCTCGTGAATAGCTCGACTCGTGAAATATTCGTTAACTAAATAAATGAGTTAGCTTGAGCTCGGCTCGAAAAAAAGCTCGTCTGCTTAGTTCTAGCCCGGTTCGAAAAAAAATCGTTTGCATAGTTCGAGATCGGCTCGAAAAAAATGTCGTTTTCATAGTTAGAGTTTGGCTTGAAAAAAAATCGTTTACATAGCTCGAGTCTATTTGTGAGCTTTCGAGCTGAATAGTTTGTGAACGACTTGACTCATTTACATCCTAATATTGTGTGAGACAACTCCCATATATGTGACGTGGCTCCATTTACAATTTATAATGTTTTTTTGATTTATTGACTTTGGCAGGATCATAAATTCACATATCATAAAATATTATATGATGAGAATCTATCTCTATCTACTGAGCTAAGCTTAATTAATTAATTAATGGTATATATCTTTTTCTAAAGTATCAAAAAGTTCAAACTAACTTAAATGTGTGTTAATTCGATTGGCGTCTGATAGGTATATTTTCATTAGAACAACACTTGTGTAGAAATTTCTACAGTAGAAATATTCATTTTTTAAAAATTCGCGGATCTAAACCGGGTCGGGTCAGATTTGGATATTTTTTTCAAAATTCGCGCAACTTGTAGTTTCAGGTTTTTTCGCTCCCAGGTATGTTACAATTTGGGCAAAGGCGTGTTACAATTAGACAAAATCTGTGTTACAAGTTCTTAAAAAAATAATTTTTTGTACTTTTCAAGTAACTATAAAGAAAATATGTATTTCTGTAAGTATAAATATGTGTTACTTAATTTATTTTTTATTTTATTTGTTGATTTATGCTATTTGTTGTGTATTAATTGTTCTTCGGGTATTGTTGAGTTGTTCTTGGGGTATTTACTTAGATTTGTTCTTAGTGTATTGGTGAGTTGTTCTTGAAATATTTACTAAGATTTGTTCTTGGGGTATTGGTGAGTTGTTCTTATGGTATTTACTTAGACTTGTTCTTGGGGTATTATAAATTGTTATTTGAGTATTAATTATTCATTTATAAATTATTATTTGAGTATTATAAATTACTTTTTGGATATTATAAATAATTATTTGGGTATGCTCATTTATTTATTTCAATATAAATTAATATATATTATATATAGAGGATGTTACTATAAATAGTTATTTCCCACATATGTTACCATTATACCCCACATCTGTTACCATAAATTTAAAGAGGTCAAAATTAATTTGAATTTTGGTTGCACCCGAGAATCACTCTTTATAGTATTAGGGGGCGCTTGTTTCAAATTTTTCAATGGTAATGAGAATGAAATTTCATTTTTCTTTTTTACCCTACATATGTTGAATGTGTGTTTGTATTTATGATGATTATATTAATAGTGTTGTGCTCCAATTTTGGAAAAAGTGGACAAAAAAGAAAGATGTTGGTTGTGGTATGGAAGATTTATTGAGGATGATGATTATAAGGTGAAGAGGGGGTAATTAAATGGGGGTGTTGATTACCTTATTTAGGAGGAAAAACAATGTTATGTACCTCATTTATTCTCATTAGCAACTATAATTACTACAATTATATTTCAATTCTCATTAGTATTGAAGGATTTCCATATCAAGCTCCCCCTTAATTGATATTTTTCTATATATTTTTTTATTTTGGTACATAACCCGTTAAATTGTTGACTTACATTTTACTGCATAAGTTGCATTGTTTGATTGTTACAGTATTGACCAATTTTTAATTCCTATATTATTTACCTAATAATTTTTTTTTTCATTGTGAAAAATGTTTGAATATCAAAAGATACTAAACTAAAAAATAGTCTTTGTTTTCTTTTGTATTTGTTGCAAATTAGGGCATGGTTCCTTTTTTTTTTTCCGTCTTTTTCAAATTTCTTGTAAATTATAGCCATTTATAGGGTTGTAAATGAGTCAAGTTAACTCGCAATCTACTCGTAAAAAAATTGAAAACGACTCGAACCTAATCGAGTTGAGCTCGAGCTACTCGAGTTCGAGTTTCTAAATACTCAGCTCGAGAGGCTCGCGAGCCTAATCGAGCTTGCACAATATTTAATATTTTTCTATTAATTTTTATATATAAAAAAAGTTATCGAGCTCGAGTCGAGCTTGAATTTTAGACAATAAAAGAGCTAAAATATATTTAATATTTAATATTTTATTAAAATAATAAAATTATTGAGTCGAGTCAAGCCGAACTCGAATTTATCGAGTTCTTAGCCGAGTCGAGCTCGAGCTAAAAAAATCAAGCTCGATCGACTTCGAGTCGAATTCGAGCTCAGCACTACTTGACTCGACTCGACTCGACTCATTCACACCCTTGAGTCTCATTCATAAACTAAAAGTGTATAGATTATTTGAAATATCCCTATTTAATACCCTTTGTGTCATTATTTTTTATTTATTAAATATGGGTATATTAAGAACATAGAGGTAAAATTCAAAATTCCAAGCATTAAATATTGTTTTATTAGTTTGTGTAAAATGTTAAATATGACTATTTTTATGGAATAAAGAGAATAATAATATTTAGAATATGAATAGGTGAGTTAGCTCACCTGATCATGAAAACTTGGTGTACTAACTTCTAATTATTAACCACTAATATCGGATTAAATATTTGATTCTTTGCCTATTTAAAATACTAGCATGAACAGATTTAGTGCCTGACTTAAAATATTTAAAATAGTTTTTAAATTTTTTATTTTTAAATTATCTCTCACATTTCTATTTTTTTAAAGTTATTTTTTAGAGTTTCAAAATAGAAAATTAAAATTACACTTTTTTTTTAAATTTTAAAATCAAATTATTAATGGAAGAATGTGTGTGTGAAGGTGCCGATACAGCAGCAGATAGAGGCCCTAGATTGGCTTCGATCGCAGAGCCCGAGCCTTCTTCCCCGGTGTTATTTCTCCGGCAGGGATCCTGGCAGAGTTCCCCTCATTGACAGCATCAATGGCAATGGCTTTTCCCATAAAAATGAATCTCAGCAGAAAAATCTGGTCAGTGTTGCTGGCTTGGGTTCTGCGGTCTCCTTCCGCCATCTCCATCCCTTCTCTTTGGACGATTGGCATTCCATCAAAAGGTAATTCGTTTGCCCCTTCTAAATTTCTTGTTTCCTTTTTTGTCAGAAGTTGATTGCAGTTTAATTGGATTCTAGTGGAGTGTTTGGTGTTATTAGTACCCTTGATTTGTCGATTCAAGTAGATTATGATTACGTGTTTGATATTTTCACAGATTACCTCATACTTCCATGAAGTTAAAACATTTCTTGCATTTGATACTTTTAAATCCCCTGTATTTCAACCTAGGTTCCTATCCAAAAAGTGTCCATTGATCCGTGCTTATGGTGGAATGCGATTTGATGCGAGGTCTAATATAGCTTCTGAGTGGGAGGGGTTTGGTTCTTTCTATTTTATGGTACCTCAGGTAAATATATGTATGTAAATATGTATTTATTTTGAAATGAAGTTTCTGGTATGCACGTGGCATATGAATGTTAGCCTTCTCTTTTTGAACTAATGATATATTGCGACGCAAACTGCAGGTCGAATTTGATGAGTTTGAAGGAAGTTCGATGCTTGCTGCAACTGTTGCGTGGGACAAACGCTTGTCACGTACATATGGTGAAGCAATAGCTGCACTTGAGGCGACAATGTGGCAGGTTTGACTTAAAGTTTGCCCTTTAATCGGCTTGAATCTTCCCGAGCTCAACATTTAAGTTTGTGTTACAGGTTTCGTCAATTGTCCAGAGACTAAATTGTAGCACTCGTCATGTTGCTATGCTCCACCAGACTCATGTTCCCAACAAAGCATCGTGGGACTCAGCTGTTAAGCGAGCTCTGGACTTGATAAATAGGAAAAATTCGTCACTTGTTAAGGTAACAGATTTACACTCCCTTCCTCCAATTTTACTGTCATCATGAATTAAGGAAGTCATTTAATAGCAACAAATATATGTTTGATGTGACATTTTACTCTTTTGTTTACCTAACTATTAACATGGAGTAAATTGCTTAGTTAATGTGACAGTAACGAGTAGGACAAAATTGGAATATGATAATTAGTTCATTAATTAGTGCAAAATGACAATGTTTTGGGACAAAAATTCTTCTCTGTGAAGACAATTAAAATGGGACGGAGGGAGTACCATTTTTTTCTTTAATCAGAGCTGCTTAACTGCCCATGCACAGTTACTATAACATAAAAAATGGCATGTATAATAATAAGGAATTTATTTATCTCAAATTTCCTTTTGTTATTGTACTCTTCGTTCTTTAGCTTGGCTTTTCTTTTTGCCAGTGATGTCTTTGCATGATTCAACTCAAAGTGTTTATCTGGTCTTCACAATACAGGTTGTTCTTGCACGAAGCAGCAGAGTGCTGACCACAGTAGAGATCGACCCTTTAGAGTGGCTGACAAGTTTGCAGGTCCGTTTGTGAATTATCTTAACAACTGTTGTGCAAAAAAGTATGCAGGATTTTATGTTATTTAATCTACAGTTCTGAACCGTTGCAGATGGAAGGAGTTAATGCTTACCAGTTTTGCCTTCAGCCTCCTGATTCACCTGCATTTGTTGGAAACACTGTAAGTAATTCCTACATTTTATATTGTGTTATATTGTCACTGCTTAGCTCTTCATGAAAAATGTAATCGACTAATCGATATAAATTAGGTTTATTTGTTTCTAGAATTGAATCAATCTTGAAGATAGTATTTTAGAGTAAATACAGATGGTGAGTATGGTTAATACATTGACTAATTCATGTATCCATACTAGAAAAAACATTAATATGCTGCTAAACTTTTCCAAATGAGGAGCACTTGTTGATAACAAATTTTTTACTTCTAATAAAGCATTTTTTTCGGGCAAATATGTAGAATAAACCTTTTTCAGTCTCCAGAATACCTGATCGATCGATTTCTTTGTCATCCTATCATAGTTAATTATGAGTTCCAAATTTAAAGAGAAAAGATATTTTATGTGAATTTGGGCATGACTGCTCTACCACCTATTAGAATCACTGCTGCTGCATACTGATGCAGCAATGAGATCCTCTAGATATAAGTGTTGGAACAATGGATTAAAAAAAAGTGTGTGGAACTATTTTTGTTGCCATATGATCTTCTTCAAAAAAGATATAACTGCTTGCTAAGTTACTTGTAGTTAGGCTTGAAATCTAAATTTCAAAAGGTTATTCCATATTTTTGTGCTTGGAGGACATTCTATGCCTTTTACATAATTGAACAACTAACAATTTTGTGGTTAAGCCAAATCCCAATCCTCATTTTTGGAGTTTGTGATGTTAGACAAGGTTTTGATATATATATATATATTTCGGAGTCATTGACTGTATCATTTTTGTTTCTTTGGATTTAATTCTCTGATTTCTTTGTTATGAAACTTGTTTATAGCCCGAGCGACTTTTCTATCGAAACCAACTTAATGTTTCCAGCGAGGCTTTGGCCGGAACACGAGCTAGAGGTGGAAATGCAGCTCTAGATTTGCAGATAGGAAATGATTTACTTTCCAGGTTATTGCTTCGTATTTGACAGTCCCAGCATGCTTTGAGAGTCTTAAACTTAGACTCCACCATAATTTTTTTTACTATTGTATTTTTCTGAATTCATTTGCAGTGCTAAAGATCACAATGAGTTTGCAATAGTAAGAGAAAGTATAAGACGAAAATTGGAGGCAAGTGAAGCTCTATCTTTTCTTAATGACACCTTAAATAGTGTAGCACCTCAGAGAAGCATTTCATTGTACCTCCTGGTTAATCTTCTGGACTGACCTCATTTTTACTTTCCCAATTTCACATTTCAGAGCATATGTTCCAAAACAGTGGTTGAGCCAAGCAAAGTTCTACGAAAACTTCCACGTGTTCAACATCTTTATGCTAAACTTACAGGCACACTGCAGAAAGAAGATGACGAGGTATCTCTATTCAGGTTCCATATTAACTGTGTAACCTCTTACAAATCTTTGGCAGCTTGTGAATTTACGTTTCTACCATTAGAGATTGTCAAAAGGCAGAAGATAAAGGAATGTAGCTGCTATACTGTATTCTGCATTCGTACTTAATAATGTCTTTACTCACAATAACATGAATGGTAATTTACCTGTTTTCAGTTTATGATTTTGTCTTCCCTTCATCCTACACCTGCTGTTTGTGGGCTTCCTATGGAAGAGGCACGGACGTTAATATCAGAAACTGGTAAGCATATTCCGTTCTATTTTAGTAATTAGCTGCCTTCCTCTCTTTGGCCTTTTCCGTTATTTCCTCCATAATATTTGATGTCCATTTTCATATTGTCCAACAATGGAGTTTTAGGACCACCAATATGTTTTAGATAACAATAGCTATATCATGCAGAAATGTTCGATCGAGGAATGTATGCTGGCCCTGTTGGGTGGTTTGGTGGTGCTGAGAGCGAGTTTGCGGTGGGAATAAGGTCTGCATTGGTTGGAAAGGTGAGTTTACGAGGATCTCTTATTCACTACATACCATATAGTAGTTTCTGACTTCTGTATGAGGTGCTTTCAGTAATCTAATTGTACCTTTTTTAGTTTTTACTAGTAATACAAAAAAAAACTAGAATTAGTAAATAATTTACGAGTGGCTATTCAGACCTTAATTTCCTCTAAAAGTACCCAAAAAAAAGTCAAAAACACCCTTATGCTTTCATATATGTTACATATATTATATTAGCTCGTTTTTTTTTTTTTTTTATATTGAAATGAAATGTACAAACTTTTTTATATTGAAATGAAATGTACAAACCTATAGTTTGATACCATCTTCAAAGCATAAGAGCATTTTTGGGGATATAAAGTTACTTGAGGGGTAATTTTATCTTTTATTGTGTGTTTGACTAAATTTTGATAATGTTGGGGTGTGTGTAGAGCAAATTGGGGTATGAACAACCCCACCCATAATAAATATTTCAGTTAAAGAAGTGCATGATACCATTCTTGTAATTTCAAATTATGTTTGTTGAGTTACTGTTACTGATAAAATATATTGATTTGAATCAATAGGGCTCTGGTGCATTACTCTATGCTGGAACTGGAATAGTAGAGGGAAGCAATTCTGCCATGGAATGGCAAGAGTTGGAGCTCAAGACTTCACAGGTTTGTAATTTGACTGCACAGGCTTATATAGCTTTACCGTCAACTTCATTTTCAGTCACTTTGATGAATATTGTTTCCTATGCTATTATAGTTCACCAAACTGATGAATACTGAAGCACCTCTTATGGCGATGAGAGAGAAAGTCGAGCATTAACTTGAAAGGTCAGTAGCTCTCAATAACTCACCTGCATTTCTATATCTTATAGCAATTGGAGTTATTTTCTTGTCTCCTGTTTTCCATATCTTGATTTGATTGATGATCGGTTCATTTCTCGACTCTTTTAAGCTCCCCGATGGCACTAGTGTCTGAATGCTTTTTTTTGTTTTTTTTTTTGTTTTTTTTGTGGGACGTTTTCTGATGACAGATAGCCAAAGAAAAGATTCAAGGGGATCATCCCTTGAATGGTAAATTAATGAATTCATTCACTTTATTGATGAAAATCAGGTGTTCATTTTTCTGTATATACTTTGTTCCACTGTATATACACTTATAGAGACGAAGAACAATTTCTTGTGATGGAATTAATGCTTTGTATATATATCATTTGATTAATTGATTCCTTCAACGTTGTAGTAGTAAATAAAAGTTAATGCATTACACCAAAGCTTTATTAGGCGGATTGTGCACCTAGCTGCACCATTGTACCGTACAATTGATGCAATTTTGACTAAAGAATTTCAATCAAAATTGTACTTTTTAATAGGATAAAAAAAATATTAATTCATATGATGAAAAATATCAACTCATAGTCTCATATAGTAAAAAAATATTAGTTGTGCTAAAAATAGTATTAGTAATATTCACTTTACAAATTAATAATATTCATTACATATTCTTTTTTCTCTTTTATGAAGATTCAAATTTTGATTAAATTGCACGAGTTAATTTTTTATAATATTCATTACATATTGTACTGCATAAATTTTTTTGTCTAACTTGCAAACCTGGCTTGAATTCAGTTCGGGGTATATATATTCTCTTTTAATTATTTTTTTATTTTTGGGTGTGAAGATATATGGAAGACTAATCATGCTTTTTGTTGCAATATAAAGGCCAAAATTTCAAGGTTTGGGTTTGATCATATATCAGGGGCCTTCCTCCAGTGCATACTTTCATCGCAACCTACAATACCATAAAAAATAATACCATCTCCAAAATATGTTCCTTTTTAATTTTTTGTTTTTCTTACAATAAAATTTGTATAAGATGATCTTATATATGAAACGGCTCGCATTACATATTATTTCATGTGACCTTTTATGTAACCGAGCACAAAAGTGTAGTTTCTCTCTCTCTCTCTCTAGATGGCTTAGTGTTATATGCATTATTTATACCGTGCCACTCAAGTTTATTTATGAAAAGTTAAACAAAATACTATTGAAAAGTTACACATGTTATTATTAAAAAGTGTATCTTTAATGGTTTAACTTTTTAGTAATAATTTGTGTAACTTTTCAATAGTATTTTGTTTAACTTTTCAGAAATGAACTTGAGTTGCATGGTGTAACTCGTGCACAAGAGGCTTACTCTTTCTATATATGTGTATGAATAAATATTTTTATATGCAATGTTTTGGCTAGAGCTGTTATACGAGTTAAGCAACAAGCCGGGTGAGTCCGAGTAGTGTAGATTTGGTTTGACTCGTTAAGCTTATCGAACTCTACTCGGCTCGGCTCGTTAAGAAAAATGAGCTTGGCTCGACTTGCAATTGAGCTCGACTCAGCTCAAAATTGAGCCCGACTCAGTTCGTTTAGCTTAAATTAATCTCGAAATTTACGAGTAAAGCTCGACTTGAACTCGAATATCCTGAAAAAATATATTTAACTGATACTATATCAATAATTCTATAATTCAATATATTTAGGTGGTGAGTGGTAGCCTATATTAGGGGTTACAAATTTTGTAGGTAAAATTCATATAATGTTATCTGGTATGACATAATAGAAAAGTTATATAAAATTAGTCCTAAAAAGTAATCTCACTTAGTAGGGTGTAATATAGAGAGAGAAAAAATCCACTTAGTAGAGTGTAATATGTAGAGATATAAGAACAAAAGTTACTATTCAAGCCACACAAAAATTGTAAGGTGTGGAAGGTCCGATAATCCATGACATTGTGAACACCGAAAATGATGTAATAATGACCTCTTCTTTTACAAGGTTGACCATATAAAAATCGGGTCATGCTCTACCAAGCAAGATAAGGAAGTGATTGGTAGGGAGTATAAGAGATATAATATGAATTTTTGCACTGATTTATCTTGCTTTGTAGGGGGTACAAATTTTATACTGACCTGATTTTTATACGACCGACCCTGTAAAAAAAAAGAGGTCATATTATACCATTTTCACTATTCATAATGTAATAAATTATCTCACCTTTCATACCTTACAAATTTTTGTATGACTTGAATAGTCTTTTGTTCTTATATTATATATTTACATATGACACCATACCAAGTAAAATTACATTTTATCTCTATATTATACTCTACCAAGTGAGATTACTTTTTAGAATTAATTTTATGTAATTTTTCTATTACAGCCTACCAAATAACATTATAAGAATTTTACTTATAAAATTTGTAACCCCTAATATTGGCTACCAATCACCATCTAAATTATATAATATTTATAAAATAATCTATATTTTTTTAGTCTACCGAGCAGCTCGCAGGTCTATCAAATCGAGTCGAATCGAACTCGTTAAGTAAATGACTATTTTTTTAGTTCGACTCGGCTTGTTTAACACATTAAATCGGATCGAATCAAGTCTTAACATATCGAGTCGAATCGAGTTTACGAACAATTTTTCGTTTAATAGCTCTAATTTTGAGTAGGATATGCGTATCAAAGCAAATTTAGCCTTACAAAATTATTAAAAAGAATAAAATGTGTTTCTTTTTTTGAAAAGAAAATTTGTTTTCCCTAAAAATTTCAATGTTACTACTCCAAGAAATGCGACCTGCTTTTTTGACCAATGACCAAAAAATCGAAAAAGAAAGGTAGCAATTATCTACTTAAGAGGTCAACCTGCAAAACCAACTATAAAGCTGCAAATTTTTGTAGAATTAATTATAAAAATCACTTACAAATTAATTTTACATATATAGTTTTGAAGCCAAAAATATTATCTGTTCATATATGTGTTGTGTGAATTACACTTATGACATATAATAAAAAAAAAATCACAAAATTTCCATAAACTTATTCATACTATAAAATTAATAATATTATAAACTTTCAATGATACTATTACATATATTTATTATAAATTAAAATAATATATTCTCCGTCTCAATTCTTTTTCCACATTTTCCTATTAGAAATATTTTAATATTTTTTTTCACATCTTTAAAAGAAGGCAAAAACTTAAAAAAAACAATTTTCATGGTAAGTCTTATAATGAACACATTATCCTTTTCTAATTTTATTGGTTTTTTTTTTGGTAAAAGACTTATTCTTGTGGGCTTATTTTTGTGAATTTATTAAAAATCTACTCTAAAAATAAAATAATTACCACTCATAAAAATTAATAAAGAGCATTTTTTTATTTTATTATTTAATTTTATACTCACGTGCCCCAATTTTTTCTTAAGAATCATATTTTCACTCTTATAAAGAAAGAGTTGTGGTGGATGAAATAGTGCATAGATTAGTATCTATAATGTTATATAGTGATATTTCTTTCATACTACTTCAATATTAATTAACAAGCAAAGTAAGGAATCAGTTTGGCCAAAACTACAAGAAAAGTTAAAGAATAGACACATTTATGAGTAAAGGACACTCGTGAATTTTTTTAATATTTTTTATATAAACTTATGTACATACTTCTATATATATCATCAAATAGTATTTCATTTTTGCATTGTAAGTATTAAAAATGGAGTACGAGAGGAGAAATATGATTTTTGAATGTATGACGCCTTCTTCAAGCTGGACTGAGTTTGATGATTCTCATTGCTTAGTGTTTGAACTTCCAGGTACCATAATTTATTTTGGAGTTTCACCAATTTTAACACATTTTATCGATGAGTCGATATTATGTGTATAATACGTATAAAAAAAGTAAAATCTATATGTAATAACGTGATCCAATCCAAATTATTAATGATTGATTAATTCAGGTCGGATTAATATAATTTGGATCAAATTAAAATTATTACACTTGTGTTGTATTTTCATTTTTTCAGTGTGGATTACGCACATAATACTTTGTCTTTATCGATTATTATTTTTTAAAGTATAATTTAATACACGGCTTCTCAAATTCTTGTAATTCTATAACGTGACTAATTTTCGACAAGTCATATTGATGAGAAGATTTGTTAAATCGCAAAACAAAAAAATTGTGATTAAATTGAAACAAAATAATATTATTTCGAATTGTACAATTAAATTTATTTAAAACTGACTTTTGCTCAGTTAATGCTGATAAACTTGATAAAAGACAAAGTAGAATTTCTTTTTTCTTTTGGAATTTTGTGTGTTATTGCTTTATTTAAAAGATGTAATATGAAAATAATTAATGCGGTTTAATTTTATATGCACTAAATGAACTGTGCAATTTAAAGTATTTTTGGAAAGTTACCTTTATTTTAACTAAAATTTAACTCCTATTTTTCCTGAGAAATCATTCTAATACTATTTAATGAGAGTTAATTTTTCAATATAAATAAAAGTAATATTTCAGTAACAATAATAGTAATTTTTTAAAATACGATTGAGTTGTCAAATAAATCTGATGCACAAAAAACTTATTAGGTAATATTGTTTCAAATTGTGCAGTGAAATTAATTTTACAAGAGATTTTTTCTTCTTGATTTTAGAGTCTCTCATTACCCATGGCGTACAAAATTATGAATTTGAATCAACTCATCTAAAAAGGGTCACTTACAATATGGTTCAAAAAAATCACTATATTTATAAATTGGTTCAAAAAATTTGCACGATAATATATTTCTTTTGCACAGAAGCGTTTTTTTTTTTGCACGAGACCAATATGTAATTTTTATCAATTTTTTGAATCATATTGTACTTTTCCCTTTAAGAAAAACACACACACACTTAACACACTAAAAATAACATAACAATAATTACCTTTAGATCTAATTAAACTTTGGAAATGAATTAAGCATCTCACAAATTTATCTTGTTTCTTATCCCAACTAATTAAACAAGGAATATGTGCTTCCAAAGCATTGCAAAGAAAAGGCATAGATTTTACAAACTTTTCACGATTCTTTTTCATAAAAGTGTCGATAACTTGATATCCATGTGAAAAAATGTTTTTTTATTTATTCTCAAATAGATGCTGTGAGTTCATTTAACACAAAACAATTGAAATGATGATCGATATATAATTATGAAACTGCTTATATATATAGAGTAAGTTTCCTGTGCACCAGTTACACGGTGCAACTCTAGTTCATTTTTAAAAAGTTAAACAGTTTATTACTGAAAAATGTATCTTTCATAATTTAACTTTTCAGTAATAAACTGTAACTTTTCAGTTATAAACTGTTTTAACTTTTTAAAAATGAACTTGAGTTGCACCGTGTAACTGGTGCATACTAGACTAATCCATATATATAATGTCAGAAATTCAAAGGGCAGTTTAATATTAATTAGACTAATAAATGCAATAAATTGAACATGCTTAACGAATATAATAAAATCTAGATTCTCTATATTAGTAATTTTCTTTATAACTTATATTACCTTATGCATTAAATTTTTGCAATTTTTAAGAATACTTCTAGTATTTTGTGGGCCCGAATCAGAAATAGTGTCTCTTATCCATATATATATAGTAGCATGTTAAGAATTTATTTTTAAAAGTAAAAGTAACTAAAAATAATACTCCAAAAATAGACTATTTTCTCATGTTCAATCAATATATATACAATAATTAATAATGGGATTAAAATGTGTTGTAAGCATTCAAGAAGGATGAAGTGAGGATTCGAGCTGATGTTAATTATGACAAAATTATAGTAAGCGGAGAAAGGGAAACAAATGGCAACAAAATCATTTATTTCGAGCAATCTTTCATGGTGCCACAAACATGTAACATAGAGGACACGAGTGGCATTTTGGAAGGTGACAAATTTTACGTTACTCTTCCAAAACGATCGTCAACACACGAATCGAAAATCCCTCGAGCTCAGGATCTCACGTCTCTTGTTGAGAAAGGCGAAACCCAAAGCAAATTATCGACGTCCCAAGAAGAAAAGGAAGAAGAAGAAATTGGCCGTACTGATTCGGCAGATGGGCCATCCAAGAGCAATCTACTTGATAAAATATCAAGAAATTTAAAGAAAAACCGATGCTTTGTTTTGTCAACATTGTCAGCATTTTCTTTAGGAGTTGTTGTATCCCATTATCATCACACAACTAAACAAAGATCAAAAAAATCTGAATGAGGATGAGTTTCATTGTCATGTAAATATTATGCGATGATTTTGATATGTGTAACACTGATAGTCTTTACGAATAATAATAATAATATTTTAAAAAGAAAATTCACGTGAATTTTGATTCGTATTCGATCTACCCTAGAAATTAAATATCAAAAGTTACATAGAAAGGGAGAACATTTCGTTTTACAAGATGAGCAGCCAAAAGAACATTTATATCCTATAAAAACTTTATATCTTGCAAGGATCAGATTCCAAATCAAACAAGTCCACCAATTCACAAAAGTTACAATTAAGAAGAAGCTTCTTGTTAGAGTGGAATGAAACTAAGCTAGCTAGCTATAGCATACCCAAAATGCACAAAAGATGTATGCTTTAAGCTACCAAAGAATAATAGATACATATATATTATGATTCTTATATAAAATTTAAAAAGTAGATTATATATAATAACATGCAGATTGATATGCATTGTCCAATGACTCAAAAGACATATTTTTTATATTATTAATATATATGGTGATGACACATTCCATGTAAAAACCACGTCATTTTTTTCAGTTTAATGCTGATTTTATCCAATTAGATTCTCTTATTAATATGTCAAGAAAAATTCGACCACGGATTAGTATAAATTTCCTTTGATCGGAGAGATAGACACAAAACTAAAATAATTAATAAAAATACATATTTTTTGGATCCATGATAATGACCACACCCATGCATTGTGTCTATCTCTATCCTAACTTTATGAGAAATTTACATAAAGAAATAGAGAGGATCCGGACCCAAGAAATCTTCATATAAGGTTAATTGAAATTTTAGTCTTCATTGCACTTTGTAAAGGTCAACTTATTGCCTATAGTTTCCAGCTCGGCTGCAGTGGTTTTTCTGACAATTTTATTATAGTTAAAATATTAAATTTTAATTTTATTTCCCATATGTATTTCGTATGACTACTAATTTTTTTAAAAAAAAAACAATTACTAATAACAAAAGACAAAGAGAAGGATGAAACGTCAAATATACAACAAAAGATATGTTGAAATTTAATCAAGAAGAAGAGTGAGCTTAAATCATCATATAAATAAAAGTAATTAAGAATGATAAAAGTCTCAAATTGGTAGTAATAATTAATGGAGATATTGGAAGATAATCTGATAATTGGGTGATGTAAATAAGGAAAACTGACAAATGGGGTTTGAAGAATGAGAACCAATAAAGAAGATGCTTTTATTTTTCTGGAAACTTTTGACAAAAAGGAGAGATGAGCATGATTTTATGACAAAATTTAGATCTGAATATATGCCCTGTTTGCTGAAATTTGGGATTTGAGTTCTCTTCTTACAATAATTGTTATGTATATTATTATTATTATTATTTAAACATTACACATAAATTTATACATTGTTATTATAAAAAAAATTAATTTATGTGCACATGTATAAAACTATACATATATTTATTTATATGCTATTATTTTATTTTAATTTTTTTTTTAAAAATTATGTCATTCCCTAGAGCGCAAAATTGCTTTGGGAACGGAGAGGGAACACATTTTAACCACACAATACTCACTTCATCTCACTATAAGTTTCTCATTTTATCATTTTCATCAGTCCAACTATATATTTCACATTTGTATTTTTATCTTTTCTGGAAATTATTATACATTTTTATTGTTATTTTCAATACTTTTTACGCTCTTCTCATTTATTTTTTCACTTTTCTCCATTACATCACTTATATTATATAAATATTTTATATTCTTCTTAATATTTGTACCAGAAAATAACGAGCAATTTATAGTGGGAATGATGGAGTATTTGTTAGTACAAAGTTTATTGCATAAATCCATAAATGTAAATGACGGCCGACGAGACCGCCTAGGGAGCCACCTAGGAGCTTGAAAGCACTCGGCAGCCGACGCCAAGATCAAATCACCGAGAAAAATCTACCAACACATTTGGTATTGCCGAGGCCGCCTAGACAACCGCCGAAGCAGCCTTGGCACCGCCTAGACGACCATTACTCTTTTTTTAATTTTTATTTCAACTTAAAAGTTAGAACTAAAATAAAAAATATAAAAACTAGTTTACTAAATTACTAAAAATGGAAGTTTAATTGAACTATTTCATTATTTATTCGTATTATGTATTTTGCTCTTTTTGTGTTTCATTTAGAAGTTAGACAATGCCGTATTGTGATAGTTTTTAATATTTTGTTAATTTGTTATATTTTGTGATAGTTATTAACTATATTTTAAATTTATAATTATCGTATAATGTATATTTTTATTAATATATATTTAGAGAAAATTTAATATTAATAGAAAAATAAAATGAAAAATAAGAAAACCTAAAATATACCAAATTTTTTTTATATGAACCGTCTAATGAATTGCGTTTATTTATATTTTAGGCCTTAGTCTTGTATACACCAGGTGCACCGTGCAATTCAAGTTCATTTTTAAAAAGTTACACAAAATACTACTGAAAAGTTGCACATGTTATTACTGAAAAGTAATAATTTGTGTAACTTTTTAATCTTTAATGGTGTAACTTTTCAAATTTGTGTAATTTTTTTAAAATGCACTTGAGTTGTACGTTGCACCTGGTGCACAAGAGACTTGCTCATATTTTAGAGTAACATTGGTACACAATCATACAATTGCTCAATAAAAATAAATAAAATTATTTAATAAAAATAAATAGTACTCCCTCCGTCCTAGGTCTCACGGATTAAGAAAAAATAGAGTATGTGAGTGTGCAGTAAATTAATAAAATATAAAAAAATATACTTTATTGATTTAAGGTGGAAAAAAGAGTAAAGACATCCCAAAATAAAAAATATGGAAAAAAGATTTGGGATGGAAGGAGTATTATTATAATACACATGTGTTGATATTAAAAATGAAAAAATATATTATGAAATGAGAAGAAAAAGGCTGATGCAAACAAGAGAATTAAACCTGATAATGAGGGCAATGAATCAGTTTTTTAGACAAGGAATTTATCTTTTCACTGTTTCAAAATTAAACTATGGCAATAATCCTATACTAAATCAACTTTAATGTTGGATTAGAGATTTTTTTTTTAAATTTAATTTAAAATAAAATGCAGAGCATTAAAGCATAACTTGAGACAAAATCCAACTCCACATCTGCAGCAAACCTTTTCAATAACTCATCAAAACTTATGCAAAATAATATGATAAAAAAATGTACAACCATTGGATAATTAGAATTTGTAGAAGACATATTCTTAAAATATATAGTTATTCCCTCTGTTTTCTGTCATAATAACTTTAAGGGAAAAATATTTTTTTTGTCCTGTGAGTTTGCCTCTTTTTTATTTTGGTCCTACTAACTTTCAAATTTTGATTTTCGTCCTGTAACTTTATCTCCTTTTGATTTTGGTCCTATTAACTTTCAATTTTTTGATTTTGGTCCTATAACTTTACCCCTTTTTGATTTTGGTCCTATAACTTTACCTCTTTTATACATGAATGGAGTGTCATAGGACCAAAATCAAAATGAGGTAAAGTTACAGGACGAAAATCAAAATTTGAAAGTTAATAGGACCAAAATCAAAAAAAGGTAAAGTTACAGGACAAAAATAATAATTTTCCCTAACTTTAAATACTCACAAAGTACAATTTTTTCAAAATACTTTATATTTATTGGTCAAAAAATAATAATTAATTTTTCTTAAAAATTATATTCTTTTACATACAAAAATTAATAAAAGACATAAAAAGTATATGAGTTGTAAATTAATTACCAACTCAAATCATGTTATAAAATAAATGAAGTTTAAATATCAAGTTGTTTTGGGATTTAAGGGGTCGTAACAAGTCATGATTTTGAAATTCTGAGATGTGAAAATCTTAATGAATAGTAAAAGTGTGTGTTTGTTTTGAGATTTTAGTAGGGAAGGATGTTACTTTATATCAAATCAAAGTGTGATAATAATTGATTTTATAGGTATAATAATAAGTATAATAAGTATTTTATGAGTGTTGTGTTGGAAAAAATAATAATAGGTTTAATAGGTATTTTTAGATGTAGATTGAGTTTGGGACGTGAAATCCGAATGTTACGTCCCAAACTCGTGTAGAGCGTGATCGCAAAATCCAACGTCCATCCGTGCTAGTTCCAAAACAAAAATAACCTTAGAAAAATTCGTTAACTATTACTCCCTCCGTCCCAACATTTTCTTCATAGGTGGAGTTTCACGCATATTAAGAAAAAATGAAGTATGTGAGTGTGAAGTTAAATAATAAAATATAAAAAAATGTATTTTATTGACTTTTGTGAGTGTGAGTTATTTCTTTTTTTGGGGTATGAAGAAAGAGTTGAGACGTACAAATAAGGAAAGTGTTAAATTTATCACGGGACAGAGGAGTATTATTATCAAATTGTAGTGTAAACAGGAAGTTGTAAAGAAGAAACTAAATTGAGGTCCCAAATCCAAAAAGTGGGAATCATAAAATATGAAAAAGGGAGAAAACTTCATTAGAGAGAATGGAATGGAATCCAATCAATCTCTCTCTCTCTCTCTCTCTGGTCACATTATTTTACAGATATCATCATGCGTAGTACATCAAAATATTAATATTAAAATTTAAAAAAAAATAGAGATAAATATATATCAATAACAACAAACATCCATTTGTCACACTGACATTCCCACCATTTCTGAATAAGAAAACATCAAAACCGAGAAAAGAGAGTAGCAGAGAGATTTTTTTACAGAGTATTTCGAAATAATAATAAATGGTATAATGCAAAGGAAAAGCTTGTGAATCAAAGAATATTGAAGGAAAAGCGCCTCACGATTATGGAGTAATGACGATGGCTTCCGACAACCCTCCGCCGCCGCCGTCCGCCACCGTCCGGAAACTCATTGTTGAAGTGATTGAGGCGCGTGACCTTCTCCCGAAAGACGGACAGGGGAGCTCAAGCCCCTATGTGGTCGCAGATTTCGATGGGCAAAAACGTCGAACATCTACCGTGCAAAGGAATCTTAACCCGGTGTGGAATGAAGCCTTGGAGTTCATCGTTTCGGATCCCAAAACGATGGAATTCGAAGAGCTGAATGTGGAGGTTTTCAATGATAAGAAGCTTAGCAATGGGAATGCGAGGAAGAATCATTTTCTTGGAAGGGTGAAGCTGTACGGATCGCAGTTTGCGAAGAGGGGGGAAGAGGGGTTGGTGTATTATACGCTGGAGAAGAAGAGCGTGTTTAGTTGGATTAGAGGTGATTTGGGTCTGAAGATTTACTACTATGATGAGATTGCGGAGGAGGAGCCGCCGCCGCAAGAGCAGCCTCCGCCGCAGGAGCAGCAGCAGCAGCAGCCGCCACAACCGGAGGAGGTGATGAAGAAGCCAGTGTTGGTCGTTTTGGAAGAGCCTCCGCCGATGCCGCTTCCGAACCATATGTCGATGCAGCATCCGAACCAAGTACCGATGGAGCCCCGAGAGCATTTACCTTCTGTGGTGAGGATTCATGAGCCTCCACCCGAAAATGGGCCTCCACCGGAGAACATTCCGCCGCCGGGATTCTCGCCGGACGTGAGAAGAATGCAGATGGGAGGGAACGGCATGTTGGGCCCCATGTCTGGGGAGAGGGAGAGGGAGAAAGAGAGGGTGAAAGTACCACGCCATCCATCGAACGGTGTCTACTCGCCGAGAATAATATCCGGGAAGTTGGCCGGAGATAAATCGGAGAGAATTCATGCCTTCGACTTAGTGGAGCCAATGCAGTACTTATTCGTAAGAATAGTTAAAGCCCGCGGTTTGTCACAGAACGAAAATCCACTTGTGAAAATCCGCACATCGGGCCATGTCGTCCGATCAAAGCCCGCAAATAATCCCCCGGGGAGCGATTCATCGGCCAATCCCGACTGGAACCAAGTGTTTGCTCTCGGCTATAGCAAAGAAACGGCGGCAAATTCGACGCTCGAGATCTCCGTCTGGGACGGCGCCGAGTCGGAGAAATTCCTCGGCGGAGTCTGCTTTGATCTATCCGATGTCCCGGTGCGGGACCCGCCGGACAGCCCTCTGGCACCACAGTGGTACCACCTGGAAGGCGGCGCTGCCGACGATCAGAACAGAGTTTCTGGCGATCTACAACTGTCAGTTTGGATCGGCACACAGGCCGATGAAGCTTTCCCCGAGTCGTGGAGCGCCGACGCGCCACAACCTTTCGTGTCATACACGCGCCCGAAGGTGTACCAATCGCCGAAACTATGGTACCTCAGAGTTACAGTCATCGAAGCTCAAGATCTCCACATAATTCCCAATTTGCCCCCGTTAACAGCTCCCGAGATTCGGATCAAGGGGCAACTCGGGTTCCAATCGGTCCGAACCCGGAGAGGGTCTATGAGTCACCACACAGGCGCGTTTCACTGGAACGAGGACTTGATCTTTGTTGCAGGGGAGCCGCTCGAAGATAGCCTAATTTTGCTAGTGGAGGATCGCACCGGTAAAGATCCAGTGCTTCTCGGGCACGTCCTAATCCCCGTGGGGATAATCGAGCAGCGCATTGATGAACGCCACGTGGCAGCGAAGTGGTACGGTGTTGAAGGTGGGCCCGGTGGGTCCTACTCCGGCCGGCTTCATCTTAGGATGTGTTTGGAGGGAGGGTATCACGTTTTGGATGAAGCTGCTCATCTTTGTAGTGATTTTAGACCTACTGCCAAACAGTTGTGGAAACCTGCGGTTGGGATTTTGGAGCTGGGTATTCTTGGTTGCAGAGGATTATTGCCTATGAAAGCCAAGGGAAATGGGAAAGGGTCCACGGATGCTTACTGTGTGGCCAAGTATGGCAAGAAATGGGTCCGAACCCGCACTGTTACGGATAGTTTTGACCCGAGGTGGAACGAGCAATACACGTGGCAAGTGTATGACCCGTGTACGGTGATGACAATAGGTGTGTTCGACAATTGGCGTATGTTTGCGGAGCCCGGGGAGGAGAGGCCGGATTGTCGGGTTGGAAAAGTCCGAATTCGTGTGTCCACATTGGAGAGTAATAAGGTGTACATGAATTCCTACCCGTTAATGGTGCTGTCTCGGAGCGGGTTGAAGAAAATGGGCGAGATTGAGCTGGCGGTCCGATTTGCTTGCCCGTCTTTGTTGCCCGACACTTGTGGTGTGTATGGGCAGCCGTTGCTACCCCGAATGCACTATCTCCGCCCTCTAGGGGTGGCTCAGCAGGAAGCGCTGCGTAGTGCCGCCACTAAAATGGTGGCAGCGTGGTTAGATAGGTCGGAGCCACCGCTGGGGCCCGAGGTGGTGCGGTTCATGTTGGATGCCGACTCGAATAGCTGGAGCATGAGGAAGAGCAAGGCAAATTGGTTCAGAATTGTGGCTGTTTTAGCATGGGCGGTCGGGTTAGCAAAATGGTTGGATCATATCCGGAGGTGGAAGAACCCGGTTACGACGATCTTAGTCCATGTTCTCTACTTGGTCCTCGTTTGGTACCCGGATTTAATCGTCCCAACCGGGTTCTTGTACGTCTTCCTAATTGGAGTATGGTACTATCGGTTCAAGCCCAAGATACCCGCGGGTATGGATATCAAGCTCTCGCATGCGGACACGGTTGACCCGGATGAGTTGGATGAGGAATTCGACACCTTTCCTACTTCTCGACCGCCCGAAGTTATCCGGGTCAGGTACGACCGGTTGCGGATCTTGGCAGCAAGGGTGCAAACAGTTTTGGGTGATCTTGCAACACAAGGTGAAAGAATCCAGGCTTTGGTTAGTTGGAGGGATCCTAGGGCTACAAAACTGTTCATCGGATTGTGTCTTGCGATAACGATAATTTTATACGCCGTGCCACCCAAAATGGCGGCGGTGGCTCTCGGGTTCTACTTCCTCCGACACCCGATGTTCCGGGACCCGATGCCGCCGGCCAGTTTGAGTTTTTTCAGAAGGCTTCCGGGGCTGTCTGATAGGTTACTCTAGTGTAGTTGAAAATTAGCAGGAATTGTGGGGAAGAATTTTGAGGCCCCCTTTTTTTAGGGGAAAAGGGGCTTGATTAATAACATTGAAGGAAGTGAAAAGTGGATTTAATTGCGACTTTTTTGTGGCAATTGATTTCATTGACCAACTGGGGATAAAAAGAGAGGAAATTTTGATCATGCATGGGAGTTTATAATGTAATTTTGTCCCCAAAAGTATAGACATTTATTTTTATTTCTATTAAAGGGTGTCCTACATCTCATAATTGGTGCCAGTTAATTCAATGCAGAAATGATAATGTTGAAATAAATTCACTGGTTATAGATGGAAAATACTAAATTTTTTAAGGAGTAAAAACCATGGGATTGCATGCCAATAAATTTGTTGAGAATGCAGAAAAGTAGGACATTACTTTGTCATGTATTTTTGTCCAATGTTTTTTGTTTCAGCTTAAGTATAAATAATCACTAAAATTGAAAGTTAAATCAGTTTTTATCAGAGGCCAAAGATTGTGGGACTGTTCAGGTTTGTTGCAGCAAAGCTATTGCTGGTTTTTATCACAATTTTCTCAGACATAATCGATGTTTTTATTGCATTCTTTATGTTTTATGTTGAATTCAGGTGAATCTGAGAAACATGACACTGCAGAAGAAGGCAAAGAAGAGAAGAAGCCTCAAACGGAAGAGGAAGATAAACTCACGAACAAGGACCAGAAAGACGAAGAGCGAGTAATGACGAGAAAACCCAAGTTGCGTATTCAACGACGAAGAAGAAGAAGAATCATCATCCTTAAAATAAGAAGGATATCCAGCAACAAAGTTGGACAAGATTGAAAGAAAAACACAGATTTCACACCTTAGACAGAATCAATCTTGATGTAAAACAAGAAAAAATCATATAATTCTTAGAAGCATCCTGTACATATTATTTAGTAGCAATCATTTCATCACAATAGAGTTATAGAACTAACTCTGCGTTCATATATCCACAACGTAAAAGACGAAAAAACAACTATCAACAGAACGAAGATAAGGTTTCTTAAGACAAGCAAACCATTTAGGACGTTTGTGAACCCTGAAGAAGCCCATCACGAATCTGAGATGCCACATCACGAACAGCACCAGGCCCGTGTGGAATGAAGACAGCAGAAGATTTGGAAGTAGCTCCGATTTCTTTCATTGTATCAAAATATTGGGTGACGAGGACCATGTCCATAACATCCTTGGCAGTGGTCCCTGGGACGTTGACTGAGAAGCCAAGGACGCTGTCTCGTAGTCCATCCACAATTGCCTGACGTTGACGAGCAATACCCAGACCCGATAAGTATTTAGCCTCAGCTTCACCTTCGGCTCTCTTGATTTGCAGAATCTTTTCGGCTTCTGCTTTTTCATTCGCCGCCACCCTCATCCTAGCAGCTGTAACATTGAAACAATTTATCAAAAACAATCATCGGATACAAAGTAAGTTGAATCAGGTTCACATGAACTCTCTATTTTGAAATAATACAAGGATTATTACTTTGCATGTTATACAATATTACTGAGTTCAGCATAAAACTTTTGTGAACCAAGTTCGTACAGGTTTTTATCTGGGATAAATTACAACAATCATGCCTCTGAAAAATCAAATCTATTTACCTGCATTGATCTCGTTCATGGCTCTCTTAACATGCTCGTCTGGTTCTATGTCAACAATTAGCGTTTGAACAATTTCATACCCATATGCGGACATTGCCTGCAAGAAACCAATCACACATTACAATATCAGGTTTATCCTATTCAGCTTTAATTAGCATCACTATAAAGTGTCATTTAGTTACCTTCTCGAGTTCATCTTCAACAGCCTTAGCAATTTCGTTTTTCTGCTCAAAAGCATCATCCAGGAGGAGTTTTGGAACACTGGCTCTTATAACTGCATGATGGGAATTCACAAACTTAGATACAAACCAAGAAACATAATTCTCAAGTGTACGAATGAACAAAAACAAAATTACCATCAAAGACATAGGCCTGAATTTGGCTTCTCGTATTACTGAGTTTGTAAAAAGCATCATTCGCCTTATCAGCAAGGGCTCGATATTGAATTGATGCCACAACGTTCACAAACACATTGTCCTGAAAACAACATTATGCAGAGTTTGTCTTATGTAAAAAAGTTTTACCGTAAAACCAATTCACAACTATTACTTCACAGTACAACACCTAATATTTTTGAATAAAACAAATGCTGACAAACTAATACGATTCAATGAAACAACTAATCGGTAGACAAATGAACCTTCGTCTTGGTCTCGCACTTGACATCCAGCTGCTGCAAACGGAGCGTGAGATGGCCGGCCAGCTGGCTTCCGAAACACCAGGGTAGACAGTGACACCCTGGCTGCAGCACTTCATCAAATTTTCCGAATCGCTCCTTAATAGCAACAGTGGATTGGTCCACTTGTACACAGCAAAGCAAATTACCCATATTCTACACAGATATGCAGGAGAATCTAAGTAGAGGGACAGGGACTCCTAAAAACATACATGGGGATGGAGGGGTATTTTATTATATACGAAAAATAGTTCGATTCTTATGTTCGTCGGAATTTTTTCAACAATTCACGTGTCATACATCCAAATTATAGAAGACATAGGGTGTGTTTGGTTTAAAGGTTAAATTATCTATCAGCCGGTGGACAGATAATTTTATCTTTTAAACCAAAATACCCGTAGTAAAACATAAAAAGTATGATATCATTTGGTCAAAATACCCTCTACTTCAACCCCAGAGTTGTATTCATCAAAAACACATTGTTAGGTACACCTATGAATCGAATATCCAGCATTTTTTTTTTCAACACAAAACAGTATAACAGAGATAAGTCCATGTTCGTACATTCAAGAAAAGGGCTAACCAATTCACACAGCATGAATTATTTCAAAAATTAAAAAATCATACAGCATGAGTAAAGCCTACCCCAGCCCTAAATCACTCAAATTCAGTCCAAATTGAACACCAAATAAAACCAAATTGAATGTTACAAATGCTCAACAACAACTCATAGTTCCTATCACGATTTTCATTCCAACAATCAAAATTTCAAAATCTGGAACAAACCCTGAATTTTTTCTAAGACAACGATCAATTCATGATAGAAGAAAGAGAGAGAAACCCAGAGAGAGAAGACTTACAGTTTGCAGTGTGTTCCTTGCAAGGTGCGGGTGGGTGGGTTGGCCAAATTGGGAATTTGCCGATTATTATATAGAGTTATTTTTTTTAGACTTATCAAATCAAATCAATAATTAAATAACAAAATTGTTTCCTGGGAAGAATCACCCTGCCAGGCATATTTACTAAATAAAAATATCATTATCAATAAAAATGTAGATGAATATACAAAATTGAATATCGATAAATTTTAAATCATCCCATTATAAATTGCTCGTTACTTTTGGACACATGAATTAAAGTAAAAGTGAAAAAGTATAAGTGATGTGAAGGAAAAAATGAAAAAGTATAAGTGTTGTTATGGAGAAAAGTGAAAAAATAATAGAAATAATGTAAAAAGTATTAAAAATAATAATAAAAAAGTGAATATTAATTTCCAAAAAAGATAAAAAAAACAATGAGCAACATATAGTGGGACGGACGAAAATGACAATATGAGCAACTTATAGTGGGGCTGAGGGAGTAAAATTTACAAAAATTTAATATAAAAATTTAGCAAAAAAGTTGAATAAATTTATATAAAATACACTATTTTTTAAAAATTCCTCGATAATTTTTTATAATTCCATGATATTTTAGTGATATTAAATTCAATTTATGGAAATTTTTTAATTGATATCAATATTACAACTCAATTTTTATGGATATTATAAAAAATAATTTCTATCTAATACTAATTTCGGTAGTCACAAAAAAGAACATATATATTGAATATTAAAGAGTAAATTTTATGTGCAAGGTGTACTCATTTCAATAAATTAAGGTTGTTTATATTGAAAAGTTTAGTCTGATTATATTAAAAAAATTAATTACACTAAAAATTAATAGTAATGTAATAATCTCTACTTTTCAGTATAATCAAACTTAATTTTTCATAAATTTGCAACTTGCTTATTTCCTATTTGGAATTCGCAGCAAGCAACTTTCTGAAGAAATCATAGCTTGCTTATCTTTAAGATGACGATGACATTTTAGCGGTTTTGAATCTCCTCTTGCATAAGAGAATCTGTATAGAGAGGGATCGTTGGATCATACGTCAAACACCTGTATGAATATGTATAATTCAACAATTCTCCTTCTGCACAAAACTTCTTTTACAGGAGGGATCTCCGTCCTATTTTAGCCTTGCATTACCTACACCCTTCTTATCTCCACCGATTTAATGGGTTTTCTCTTCTAAGAGACTTGAGAACCCATCATGGTTGGAACGTTGTGCATAGTCAGTTGACTTAGATGAGAAGATTTCATACTCAAAAAATAATGAAATACTTAAAATTTAAAAAAAATTAAGAAATAATTAAAAAATTATTAAAAATATATTGATTCTGTTTTTAAAAAAAAATTATACATATATAAATTATTTTTTTTTGTATACCAAATGCCCCTAAAATTAAATACATAAGTTGAGACTAGTAGGGATGACAATGAGACGGGTTCAAACTCGGACCCGTTACGAACCCGTCCCGTATGGGCAGGTTAAAAATCCGGTCAAACAGGTTGCGGAATGAGTTTGAACCCGTTTGACCAAAAACCCGCCGAATCTAAAACGAGTCTTGGTATTAGGTGGACCCACACCCGAACCCACCTTGTATATACATGTTAATTAAATATATATATATAGTTAAATAAATACATTATAATATATATGTATACTTAAATATATAAAAATTAGGTTAATAATTAACATATTTATTAAATTATTAGATTAGATATGTTCATAAAGTCACGAACAAAAGTTGTACAAATTAGGATTCTAATTTTTTTATTATTTTAATTTCAATGAACAATATACGTGTGATTTTAAATATTTAAATTTAATATGTTGAAACTTGAAATAGATTATTTTGCATATATTTAAACCATTCATATGTATATTAATGTTATACTTTAAAATTTAATATATTTTGTGTAATACATTTGATATGCATAATAAAAATAAAATAAAATAAAAAATAGGCGGGTAAATGGGTTGGGATAGATAAATCCCGTCGGATTCGCAGGACGGGGCGAGTCTCGGGTCCAAAAATATTTTGACGAGACGGATCCTGGAATAGACCAAATCCGCCCCAAACCCGCTCCATATAATTGTTCCCGTCATTAATTACGTGTGTGCGTTGCCGCGATGAAGATTTCGTTGTCTATGTATTACATATACTTACAATTGACATAAAATAATTCGTTAAACAATTATCAAACCCAGAAATATCTGCCAGGTCATTATCATAGTCAAGGTGTTTATCTTTATCATTCCTTATTGGTACAATTTATTTATATTATTAATTCGATAAGAACAATCTAATTAATATATTCATTTGATAAATTAAATTAAATTTCCCTATTGTCAAAAAGGTAGAATTATAGAGCGTAGCATGTGAACTCATTGAGATGAGATCATCCTCAGATCTAGTCTACTTTTAGCCAGTCAACTAGATAATAGGATATTTTAAGAAATGCTTTAAATAAATTTCGAACATAAATATAATGCATAATCTTGTGTATATAGGGTCTACGTGTACCTTAAAAATAATAATTCTATTATTGCTATATATTTTTATTTATATTAAAAAATTACTCCATATTAAATTAACTTTTAAATATATATAATTTAGAATAATAATCTTATAATAATAATAATAATAATAATAATGGAGATAATAACTTTTAAAAAGAGTATGTATTGTGTGAAAATAGTTCATTATAAGCTTATCATGAAATTATTTTAGTGTATCAAATATCTGATCAAGTGTATCAAAATATTCACCAGGTGCATTAAAAGTCGAAATCAATACATAAATTTTATTAGCCTCAACTTTTGATACACCAGATGAGATTTTTGATATATCTGATTAGATGTTTGATATTTTAAAACTTGTTCATGAATCATGATAAATTTATCATGAACTATTTTCATATAATACTTTGTGCTTTTAATAATATATTTGAACTGCACGATTTATTTAATGCGCAATACACAAAATAATTACCATTACAAAAAAAATAAAAAAATTGATTTCCTATAAATTTAGGGTGACGGAAGACACGCTAAATAGCTAAGATGTTATCGTAATGAAAATTCTTGGAAAATGAAAGGTAACCAATGGGACGTTGGAAGATATTTCTCCAAGCTAGGAATATAAATATTCCAATTATTACTTATTAGTACATATTAGAAATTATTACTTATTACTTAGTACATAAGAAATAACGACGAAACAACGACGAAATTTCAGGCCTTGTTTGCCAATGTTTAGAGGTTATGAATACAGGGATATACAGAGGGGCATGATGTTACGTATATCCACCTTGCTGTTTCACCTAAATGAGGTCTTTGCACCCACTCATTATTATCACTAATTCATCCTCCATCAAATTTATTCTATTTGAATGTGCACATAATACTTCCTCCGTCCCGGGAGAAATTATGGTGTCTTCTGAACACGCAATTTAAGAAAAAAGTATAAAAAATATATTTTTATAAATATTATATGTGTATTGTGAGAATGTAATTTAATAAATAATTTCCACTTTTAGATATGCAAACTTTTTGTGAGACGAATCAAAATAGAAAATATGCAATGTCTTATCAGACGGAGGGGTATAAAATAGATGAAATAAACATATTTTGATTTTTCTTATGAAATAAATTGATTGTAAGTAAAATAATATTTTAAAAAAAGAAAGAATTGAGATTAGATTTGAAAAACAGAGTGAGTAGTAATTATTTGTTGTGAGGGTTATTTAGATTTTAGAGGGGTGATGTTAATTATTGAGAAAGTGACTTAAATTTGTTCTTTCTATAATAAAGTAAAAAAGAAGAAAAAAAGTAAGGGTTTCTTTTTTCTTTTCTTTTTTTAGAAAAAAAAAAGTAATGGGTTCATTTTATATGTTTATTGTTTTTTGGTTTAAATTTTATTTCAGAATAATTGTTCTTTTACATTTTTTAAACATTTTTTTCATATTTACCACTGTAAATTAGTTTCTCTTGTTAAATAATTAGATAATATATTTTATACTCACTAAATTTATTTTTCTTTTACTTGATTATATTTGCACTCCCTACATCTTGCTCTATTTTTCTACTTTTTTAACATTTAATAATATATTTCTTAAATATTGGCCATATATTAGTGAATTCTATTAAATTTTGACACATAAATTATTAAACTTAATTTTTAATTATTTTTTTACAAATAAAATATATTATCACTCGCAAGATTTGGAAAAGAGTATTGTGGTTTAAAATGTTCATAATTTTGCCCCAATTGCAATGACGTACGAAACATTTCTTCATCACTTTTGTTGTCTAAGTTTTGTAGTTTATGTGTCAAAATTTGATGATAATTTTTTGTATATAGATGCAAACAATTATATTTCGATGTTTGACTCATCTTTTCGACTTCTCACATTTAAGCAATTGGAGTTTACATCTTGTGAAAATTTTAGGAGTTTGAATTGTTTTTTGGTGTATATATATATATATATATATATATATATATATATATATTATATAAGGCTAATTAAAATGTCATAATTCTTACTGTAGTCCGTAGGTAAATGTAGAGATGTTAAACGTGCCGCGGGCTGGCGAGCCAGCCCATTTTACCCTGTTTTTTACAGGGTTAGGTCCGAGCATATGACGGCCGGTATAAAATCGGGTGTTTTTGGCCCGGACCCATTAGTCCGTGGGCTAAACGGGCTGGCCCGGTAGCCCGGTTTTTTTTATTAAATTAAATAATTAATATATAATATAAATAATTAAATTAGAAAGTGGATGTGGGCCTGTGTTCATGTGGGTTGTGGCCTGATTCTGAATTTCTGAGTGATTCCCCAGCGGCCCAGCCCCTCACTTACGTAATGTAAACTTGTAAATAATTAGTTAATTAAACTTTCATTAATTAATAATTATTAATTCCTAATTATTAACTACATATTAAAATAGAAAATAAGTAAATATCTAAACAAATAAGGAAAGATCTAATACCGAAGATTGAAGAGTTTGAAGATGTTTATTAAATTTTAGTTGTTAATGTATGAACTTTATGGATGTGTGAACTTTAGTTATTAAATCATTAGTTCTATTTTATATTAAATTTTAAATTTTTAAATTTTTTTTACCCCGAGCCCGTTATTGGCCCGTTTAGCCCGCGGACCGCTAGTGTTAGGATTAGGTCCGAGCATATGGCGGCCTGTTAAGGATGAACAGCTAAGGCCCGGGACCGTTTAGGCCCGCAGCCCTGTAGGGTTAGGGCCAGCCCGTTTAACATCTCTAGGTAAATGATCATTACACTGACCTATTTTCCTTTTTTGTTTTTTGAATTTTTTTAGAACAATTTTCACCACTTATTAACATACACTAAATCATTATTATTAAATATTAAATAGATCTCTTATGTACTTAAATTTATCATAATCTTTTAAAAATATTTTTGTAATATATATCAATTATTACTATTAATTATTAAATTTCTTATTTTTTAAAGAGAAATAATTAATGTGTATAACAGGATGATACATGTGCATAACATTACGTAATTAAAACAATATACATATTAATAATAGTTCACCGGAACTCGAATAAAGATATTTTTGCCTTCAAACTTATATTTATGTGTCAACTTCAAACCAGACCAGACAAAATTTGGATACTTAACATATAAGATAATTACAAAGATATTTTTCCTAACCAATAAGATTGTTGTAAACTTTGTGAATTGACAAATGACACAATATTCCTGTGTGCCGTTTTATATAATAGGACAAAACAAAAAACGACACTAGACATGATAATGAGGCGAATTCAGATTTAAACCTCATTGAATTTGTTCAAATTAATTTGGAACAAATTTAAATTTTATATGAAACACATAATATCATTAAAAAAAATATTTTAAATTTATATTTTGTATGAGATCATCTCATAACATGATATAAATATAAAATATATGACACATTAATTATAGGTTGGTACAAAAATAATCACTATTTTCAAATAGGTACAATATGCAAAAAAATAATTCTATTATTCAACCTTAATTTACACTACTATGCAAAAAAAATTGTACCTATTTGAAAATAGTGCATTACTTTTGTATCAATCTGTGATTATTTCATTATTTCATTATTAATTTTAAAAATAGATAAAATTTAATAGATAGTGATAATATATTTATTAAAAGTGACTACCACTTTTTTAGAAAATATTATCATATTTTACCATAAATCTATTATTATTTTATTTTTGATGATCTCATGTCATGAGACGGTCGTTTTTCCCATTTTAAATAGTCTAATTTTCTCGTAAATTCGCCACATATATTTCATTAATATTATTATATAAAAATATGTATTTATATAAATTTACTTTTTTGTGATATATAAACATGATTGTGTTAATTGATTTAAAAGTGTTATTTTAATTAAAAATAAATTTTATGTTATAATAAAATAATTTTAATATCAAACATAGATATTTTGTATTTAAAACTAATTTAAATAAAAAAAATTGCGGATTGAATTCAGTGGGCCAATTAAATTTTTCTTGGATGGGTTGTTGGGCCGGGCGAACCCGTGTAAAACCCACCCGTTGTCACTTCTACTCCGGGCCAAGCTAGTGTACTATGGAGTTTAAAAATTGGTTTGGACCTGTGTTTTAAAAAGCGGATCGGACCGGCCGGTCGGACCGGTCCGACCGCTACTCGGACACCTCTCCGGGCCGCTTTAATACGTTGGACCGGGCATTTTCAAAAGCACCTGAAAAGCGCTCAAAAGCGGTAAAAACCGGGTCGGACCGGTCACTCGTTGGACCGGCCGAAACGGCGCTTTGACTAATTTTTTGATAAAATTGTATTTTTTTACACAGAATTAACTAAATTAATTATATATTTAATACATATTAAATATAATTTAATAATATAATGTCTAATTTTAATTCATAACCCTAGATAATAGATATAATTTCACATACTGAAAACACAACTCTAAGTCTCCACATTCCTCCAGTATAATATCTAACTTTAATTTATTATTTCAATAAAATTTATTCATAAAATATATAATTTATTAGAAAATATATATATAAATATTTATAATTATATATTATGCATTTATGATGTCACACCGGTTCAACCGCTTTAAAAATAGTTAGACCCGGTTGAACCCGGTCCGACCCAAAATATTGAGGTGACCGGGTCAACTTCCGCTTCCGCTTTTAAAACATAGGTTTGGACTATATACCCTTCAATACTATAAAATACACCTATTTTGCTATTTAATTTTTTTTTTTTTTTAATATACCTCTTTCAACCCATCAAGTCTACATTCTTCTCTTCCCCATTTCCAAATCACACAACAATTTCCCTAAATTCTACGGATCAATCTCTAAGTCCCTACAATAATTTTGTAGTTCCTACCAATGTGTTTTTTTTTCATTTTGTAATGTCGAATAATGAATTGATGGAAGGTGGTGGCGGCAAATAAAGAAAAATATGTATTTAACAGTTATTTTTTATGGATGTATTAAAATTAATGTATGTTTAATTAATTTTTTTTATAAAAATAGATAAAATAAATATTTGATAAATAATAATGTATGTAGGTGTATCTCATAAAATTGGAGGGGTATATAATCGGGCCGTTAAAATTTAAGGTAGTGTACATGAAGACTAGCAAAATTGTAGGATAATGTTGTAATAGTTTTATCATATGAAATCATATTTTAAACATTTTAAAATAAATAATTCATAAAATATATTGGTTTGAAAAAAAGTTCACGTGAAATTAATTCATTATCACATAATCGACACAATTTTTTTGTGAATGTAACATGAGAATGTATAATGAACATAATTGTGAACGTACATTGTTAAATACATGCTCCTCCGGCCCACAAAAAATATATGCTCATTTATTTTGAACAAATTTTAAAAATATATAAATAAAGTAATACATTTTCTCAGTATTGCGTGATTCATTTATGAATTGAATTGTTACATGTAAGCACGGATGAAAATATCCCGATATTTTTCCGATATATCGATATATCCATTTTTCGTAGTCATCGATATCGATATTGAGTAGAAACGACAAAATAAAAAATATCAATAAATATCAGTCTGCAATATCGACGCCACTTATTTTTCCACAAATTAAATCAAATATCGTCAAAGATCGAGAGATATTGAGAAAATATCGATGAATTTCGGGAAAAACTCCAAAAAATAGTATATATATATATAAATTTTTCACAACTATAAAATTTATTTAAATTATTTTAAATTTATGTATTAAATGTCTGCTCTTAAATTTTTTATTATTTTTAAATTACCGATATCGATATTTTTAACTTTGCATGTGAGTATAAAATATAGAATTTTTTTTGAAGCCAAAATAAAGAAAATACTTGGTCGAACCATTATTGGTTGAAACAAATAAGCCCAAAACTTAAAAAAAAAAATATTTATTAATATTTTGTATGCAGAGGATAGCCCAAAAGAATATAGAACTGGCTAAGATTTTGTAACCAAACGAAAGCCACATCCTTTAAAAAAGGAAGGCAAAAAAAAAAAAAAAACCAAATATAATTGGAGATGCGGGGTATCGATCCCCGTACCTCTCGCATGCTAAGCGAGCGCTCTACCATCTGAGCTACATCCCCTTCTTTTACGTTAATTAACAGCTTATTATATCACATTTTGTTTCTCTTTTTACCTAGATCCAAAAGCTACTGAGTATTGACTATTGCGAAGTGATCCTGCATGTCTGTTCAGGAGTAGAAAGATCAAGTTGTTGAAATTAACCTCTTATTTAAGGGGTAAAAAACTGTGTTTTAAAAGCGGAAGCGGAAGTTGACCCGGCCACCTTAATATTTTGGGTCGGACCGGGTTCAACCGGGTCTAACCATTTTTAAAGCGGTTGAACCGGTGTGACATCATAAATGCATAATATATAATTATAAATATTTATATATATGTATATATATATATATATATTCTAATAAATTATATATCATATGAATAAATTTTATTGAAATAATAAATTAAAGTTAGATATTATACTGCAGGATGGTGGAGACTTAGAGTTGTGTTTCCAGGAAGTGAAACTATATCTATTATCTAGGGTTATGAATTAAAATTAGACATTATATTATTAAATTATACTTAATATGTATAATATATATAATTAATTTAGTTAATTCTGTGTAAGAAAATACGATTTTATTAAAAAATTTATTAAAGCGCCGTTTCGGCCGGTCCAACGAGTGACCGGTCCGACCCGGTTTTTACCGCTTTTGAGCGCTTTTCGGGCGCTTTTGAAAATGCCCGGTCCAACGTACTAAAGCGGCCCGGAGAGATGTCCGAGTAGCGGTCGGACCGGTCGGACCGGCCTGTCCGATCCGCTTTTTAAAACACAGGTAAAAAGGGCATTCGTAGTTTCATGAAATATGCAAAAGAAAAAAAAATTGTTGCATTTTTATTAATTGTATAATTTTTTTTTATATTTGATAAAATGTGCATGGAATTCTCTTATATTTCATTAAGGGCTCATTTGGTTCGTAAGATAAAAGTATCTATCCGTCGAAAATATGCATATTTTCAACGGATAGATATTTTTATCTTACGAACCAAATGAGCCCTAAATGTATAAATTTCTCTTATATTTGATACAATTGTGCACGAAAAGTGAAAAAAAAAAAATCCTCTTTATATTTTATTAAATGCAAAAGTTAGAGTTTGATAAAAGTATATATGCATGAAATTTCCACCGGCCACTTCTTAACACATTCGGTATGTACATGTTTTGTGTCCATATGTTTTCGTATTTAAATAGATGATAATTATATAAATTCACACTTTAATTTCACGTTGTAAGTGATCTTCAAATGAAAGTGATTAATGAATTCCAGTCTTACTTTTATTAAATATAAGTGAATATTATACAAATAGTAATGAAAAGTAGGGATATAATTTTGTGCATGTATTAAATACATGATTTTTTTTAATTTTTTTTTACCACTTATCCAACTAAACATGTAGTAACAAAACACATTTAGGAAGGTGAACTAAAGTGTAATTTTCTTTTCGAGAATGATTTCAATGTGATATAAGTGAAAACATTGTATAAATGAACCATTTTAAAAGATATATCATTGTGTTTGTGTTCATTTAATTAATTAGAACAAACTATTAGTAACCTATTTTAGGGGAGTGATAAAATAAGGACCGTAACTTAAATTTTGAGCTGCAAAATTTAGGAGAATAATTTTAAAGAGTTGTGAATTGAAAACCAATCAACGCATGCAAATTGAGATAATTTGGGTTAAATTAGCCTGAAATGTGGCCTAATTTGGCATGAATTTGGGCCACATTGTGCCTCGACTTGTGATAATTTATTATCTTTAAATTGACAATTTGAAAAAATTTTGATTTTGATTTTGTTAGCCCAAATAATTATTATTAACTTTCATATTATCATATCATATGTATATGAATAATTTATTCATACGAAATATTTATTAAATGTAAATAATCACAGTTCAACTCCTGCTTGAACTAAATCGTAGTAAATAATAAATCTTACAAAAAAAAAGTTGTTGTAGTAGTAATATGAAAATGGATTTACGAACGGTATGCTCACGTAAAAAACATAAAGTTTTTATATGGATTTTTAGAATAGATAAAAAATTGAGCAAAAGAGTTTATTTTGTGTTTGGATAGAGACATTAAAATCCAATAAATTTTAAAATGAATGAATTTAAAAATTTATAGAATTCAAATAAAAATAGTTTTACTATGTATTTGAAATTCCTCAGATTTAATTTAGAGTTAAATCAAAGTTAAGTATTTGAAATTCATCTACTAAAATAATTTGTCCAAACAAGCGAAGTGGATACATAAATTTATAAAATGGATATTTTTAAATGTAATTATTGATATCATTACATGCATTAACTGATACTATAACATATGTTATACACTGTGAAATAAATGTGTGGAATCACTGAATATTTGTAATTGCATAAATTTCATAGCATGAAACTGGTTCATCCTACATTTTTCGTATAATTTATTCTAATTTTTTTAGGGGTGTTACATAAAATAATTAATTAACTAACAAAAAAAATTGTGTTTTATTATATAAACAATAGGGTTGATGATCAATATTAATTGTATTTCATGCGATGATCATCATGTAAGCAATAATTTAACACTTAAAAATCATGGCAAGTCTCCCAAACCGAGGTTGCCTTTGCTTTGCAAGGGGCTTCCTTTAACATTACATCATAGAAACATTCCTTGGGGACATTAGATAGTTGAAAACAACAGTTCCCCGCCCAGCTTTGTGGATAGTAGTCACATGTGGATTCAAAAATCAAGCTCCTACAACCTTGTGTGAGATTCTTGTAACACTCATCTTTGTTACTCTTTGATGGCGAAGTCGCCGGGCCTTCACAATGCGATTGCCTTATTGCTCCCGATTCGTTCACTATTGCTCCAGTAATCACGACGATGACTGATATTTTTGATAAGATGTTAGATTTGAACACCATGTTGCAATTCTCAACTTCTTTTATCTCTATGTTCTTTCAGAATAAATCATCCTATATCTTTTTTATAATTGCCCAATTCAATGCAATAGTTTAATAATCAAATAGAAACTGTAGATGCGTTTTAAGATGTACTTATATCCCCACATTTACATTTCCAGGAAATTACATTACAGAATGTTATATTCTAGTGTAACTCAAGTAATAATAATAATAAATATTTCGAAGTAATTTCGAAATAAATTAAAGAGTTAGATAATCAAAAGTTTACTCTAATATTTATTGGCTAATTAGTCTTTAGCCTTTTTTTTAGTTAGAAATTAGTTCACCAAGTCTCCATACACTCATATCTCCAAGCCAACCTTATATCTCCCTCCTATTCATTCCCAAAGAGAATCGAACCTGGGTCACTCACTCAAGTGAGGAGGCCCGGTGACCAAGTGAGTTTGGTTAGTTGACTATTTGTATTATAAATTTAATTTGAAAACAGGCAGTTGATTTTTTTTCTATTTCTATTCATTATTATATTATAATTCTTTAATATAATAAAATATTTTCTTCAAATAGAATCACTATTATTGTAGGTAAACGTTATTTTTTAACATAGATAATACAAAAATTCAAGATTTTATTACAATAAGTTATATATATTTTTGTACCAGTATAAAATTTATATATTATCAAATTGTGCACCACAAATACAATATACTAATGTATGTGGTAATGGATTGTAATGTGTGGAAAAAAACTACAATATTGTTTAGTAAAAATAATCAATAGTATTTAAGTGTTTTAAAAAAATGAGTATCATTATTCATACACCAAAATCATCTAATAAATATACTCCATTTATTAAACATACCCAAATAAAATTAAAAAAAAACATATATTACTAAACATACCCCATTAATTCCTATAATATCCTTACTCCATCAAAACAAAAAAAATACATTCCCACTTTTTTTCTCTACTTCAAAAATATGATAAAAATATTTTGACTCTTTCTTAATTTGTAAAAAAATTATAAAAATTTAATATATTTTTATTATATTAAAAAATAACAAAATTTTAAAAATATATAAATTAAAATATCATTTTAAAAATAAAAAACTTCATAAATATTAAAAATTAAATTATTTGAAGTATATATTAAATTTTAAAATATATTAAAATTTGAAAATCAATAAAAAATACAAATCGGAATAAAATAAAATAAATGATTAAGAACATAAAATGAATCTTCAAAATAATTAAATTAAGTAGTATTTGAATAAAATTCAAACCTAACTCAAATCTGGAAAATTTAAATAAATCAAGTAAAATAAAAAATAAGTTTAAAAGAAAATTTTAAAAATATATTTAAAAATCAAGAAAACCTTAAAAAATTAAATCTTTTAAAAATAGGTTAATGCTTAATAAAATCAGAGTTTTTTAAATCAACTAAACTTCATAAATAATTGAATTATAAGTTAATTATATTTTATTTATCTTGAATTAAAATTAAAATTTTTTAAGTTAATTTCTTAGTATTAACTATTTCTATAGACTTTGTTTTATTTTTTTTAACTATTTGTTGAAGATTTAATTGGATTATTTGAAGATTTAGTTGATTTATTTTAATATTATTTTAAGAATTTTTTTATTATATATATATATATAATTTAATTAATTAAATATTTATCTAATTTTTAAAAATGTATTAAAAATTAATTAATTTTTTTAGTTTTTCAATTACTATTTTATTTTATTTATTTTTGAAATTGATCAATTCAAGTTAAAGAACTAATTTTAAAAATTAAAATGAAAGTCAACAAAGCTTAGAAAAAATTTAATTAACTTGTCTCATATTTACTACGCAAATTCTAGTGTGCACCCTTGTGCATACTATGCACCTTAATTTTGCTTTAATTTTGAATTTAATTTGATATTTCCAGAAACACACAGTACACGCCGCACTGTGTGTTTTTGGGTATATCAAGTTGCTCTTGGGTATTACAAAGATTTGTTCTTTGGGTATTAAAAAGGCATTCTTTAGGTATTAAATAGTTATTCTTTAGGTATTCTATATTTGTTCTTTGGGTATTCCATATTTGTTCATGGATACTTTGGCTTTTGTAGTTCCATATTTGCACTGCTCTCGCTTTCTATATCCTTTCCAAGGGTCATGCGCACCATGAAAAGCCTCTCCCATACCCATACATACATATCCGCAATAAGGAATTTCCATGGGGTCCAGATGGTCTTTTTGAGGTTAAGCATCACTGAATCTTCCAGGCCATCCAACGTGAAGTATTTTTTTTGCAATAAAGGATGTTGCAGCCATGTCTTCTACGAATTTGAACTTTGTGCCATTTGAATGTCCTAAAATTTGATATTATATGTTGTGTTGACAATCTCTGGAACCCGAACTTTGAGATACCGTGTGAAGGTTTCTCATCTTTCAGTTTATTTACTTGTTTCTGTGGATTCTTTACAGCCAAATAATGCAATTAATCACCTTTTTCTCCAAAACGTGCCCTTTCTTCTTTTCTGTGGTAGATTCCCATTCTCCTACCCTTCTCTCTTTCTATTTTTTTATGGAATTTTATTTTCATGTTATTGTACCTTTCAGGTCTTAAATTGAATCCTCCATTGTCATTCTGCATTGTCCCAATTCTGGAAGAAACCAAGTATTTATAAAAATGTCATTGGGTATTATAAAATATATTTTGGGTATTATAAATTGTTGTTTGGGTATTAAAAAGTTGTTCTTTGGGTATTTCATATTTGTTCTTTGGGTATTCCATATTTAAATTATGATTTGGATATTATATATTGTTCTTTGAGTATTATAAATTGTTCACTGTGTATAAATTATTCTTAGAGTATTATAAGTTGTTCTTTGAGTATATTATAAATAGTTTTTTGGGTATTCTCATTTATAATTATTCATATATTAATTTTTCTTCTCATTTTTTCATGTATTTGTGCAGGCCCTAAATTTGATAAATTTAATAAAAATATATTCAACTCCAGCTTCGTCATTCATGCTACAGCTGCATGAGGAATAATGGAGATTGGTAATGCTAATATTTGTGGAGTTGCTGCCTTCTTTGCTTTCGTTCAGCGCGCCGTTGGCAAGAAATCAACCCCACCATCAAAATTAGTAGGTAATTAATTATCTATAATACCCCAAGAACAATTCTCAATACCCGAAGAATAAATAACAATACCCAAAGAACAAATCACAACAACAATGAACTCGTGAGAATTTGATAATAACTCTATTATTGCATACCTTCACAGAGGAACAACAATGAACCAGATGCATTTACAATTGGAAGCTTATTGGCCCAGTAGAGTTGGTAGAAGTAGTCGAAATGCTTCAAGCAATTGTAATAAAAATTGTTTTTCAGGATATTACTATTTTTTTCAGGTATAATTTTTATTTATTTTTTAATATTAGTGAGTTGTTCTTGAGGTATTACTTAAACTTGTTTTTGAGGTATTAGTGAGTTATTCTTGGGGTATTACTAACTTGCTCTTCGGGTATTATTGACTTGTTCTTGAGGTATTGGTGAGTTGTCCTTTGGGTATTGCATAGACTTGTTCTTGGGGTATTAATGAGTTATTCTTGGGGTATTACTAACATGTTCTTTGGGTATTACTAATTTGTTCTTTGAGTATTATAAATTATTTTTTAGATATACTCATTTATTAATTTATATAATAAGTTTGGGGTATTGTTGAATATAACATGGGGTATTACTCCGTTGTTTTTCGGGTATCATAAATTGTTCTTTGAGTATACTTGTTTATTAATTTATATATTATGTTGAGTATGAGGTATTACACAATTACTCTTCAATTATTGTAAGTCATTAATTATTTTATAATAAATAACAATAATCATGAATACGTAGTTTATAGAGATTGGTCATCTTGTTCTTTTGTTTAGAATTTAAGCACATATGAAAGTGGTTATCTTCTTCATCGAACTTCTGTTTGCATTTCCCACCTTACATGAATTCCTCACATCATACATAGAGAAACCATATTGGTTTTGAGACATTTCATCAAACAGCTTCTCAGCAAACCAAATTCCAAGGACGAAAATAACTTGATATTATTTTTTGAAAGCATTGATTGTTCATTGTTGTATCAAATTTGTTCCAAAAGAATGGTGACAGAGATATGAAGGTCATTTCCTTGTTAATGGCTTCGAGCATGGTGACAGAGATGGGAACTCTCAATGTTTTGTGATGCGATGAAGACAGCAGAGACGATGTTCCTTGATTGGGGTGGGGCGGCCGGATTGCGAGGATAACGATGAAACTTACATTTCTTGGCAGAAGAAAAATTAATCTGGAAATAGTCAAAATCAAAGGGTGCATACCATGCACCCTTGTGCACAGCAGAATCACTCTATTTATTAAGGATAACTTAGTCTTTTTTTTACTTGTCTACTTCTAAAATAGTGGGGTATATTTTTAAATGTTTTTGGAGTATGAATAGTAGAACTCTAAAAAAAATTGAGAAAAAAAGTTAATTTAGCGTTTGGATAGAGATTTATAAAATCCAAGGAATTTTAAAAAGAATAAATTTAAAAATTCATAGATCTCAAATGAAATAGTTTTGCAATGTAATTGAAAATCTTCCAATTTAAATTAAGTTAAATTTTTGAAATTCATCAATTTAAATAATTTATCCAAACAAGTGAAGTGGATACATAAATTTAATATTATGAAATTGATATTGTTATATGTTATTGTTGATTCCATGACATGTATTATACATTTTAAAATGAATGCAGTGTTATCACTGAATATATGTAATTGTATAAATTTCATAGTATGAAACTAGCTTGTTCACCCTACATTTAATATATAATTTATTCTAAATTTTTTCGGGGTGTACATAAAATAATAAACTAATTGATTAACTAAAAAGTTGTGTTTTATTATGTAAACAATAGGGGTGATAATCAATATTAATTATGTTTCATGTGGAGTAGTAACCTAGGCAAAAACTCATTACTTATAAATCATATCTAAAGTGATGTAGCAATTCAACAGTACTTATAATTTATAAATAATGGCAATCCTTCCAAACCCACGTTGCCTTAAATTTGCAAGGGATTTCCTTGAGCATTACATCATAGAAGCATTCATTTGTGACATTAGCAAATAGTTGAAAACAGCAGTCCCCCCAGCTTTGTTGAGAGTCACATTTGGGTTCAAAAATCAAGCTCCTACAATCTTGTGTGAGATTCTTGTAACACTCATCTTCGTTGCTCTTCGATGGCGAAGGCAATGGGCCTTCCAAACTCGATTGTCTTGTTGCTCCCGATTTATCAAGTATTGTTGCAGTAATCACGGCGATGACTAATAGCTCAGATAACATGTTAGATTTGAAAACCATGTTGCAATTCTTAACTTCTTTCTGATCTCCTCTCAAAATGAATCATCCTATGTCTTTTTTATAATCACCCAATTCAATGCAATAGTTTAATTATCTCCATTGAAACTGTAGATACGTTTTGAGATATATATTTAATTTTTGTCCCCACATTTACATCCTTTGTAGACATTTACAACACATAAACTCTTTTACTGTACATGTATACTGCCTTAAAATATGACACATAATGGATAAATACTTGAAAAATTATTAGCACGCAAAATTTACGCAAAACAACATTCTTGAAATGACATGCAACTACATAAAATGTGTGGAATAAGCAACACTAATCCCTTGTGATCTTCTTGTCAAAATCAAATACAACATATAAATAAATATTGATCTAAAAACATATTTTAATTTTTTTGTAATTATGATGAATTTATTTAATTAAATATCTAAACTTTAAGTGAAAATATTTAAGTGTAAATAAAGTTTTATAATTTGAAATTCAAATTCAATTTCTTTTCTCTATTATTTTATTTTACCGAGTTATTAAACACAATTTTTAACAATTATAATTAATTACATTACATTAATTAGTTGGATAAATAATAATAATAATCATAATAATAAATATTTCAACGTAATTTCGATATAAATTAAAGGATTAGATAATCAAAAGTTTCCTCTAATATTAGCATTTAATAAATCATCCAACTCTCGCTTTTTGACCACACAATCAAAATGCATAAATGAACAAAAATAATCCATCAAAGCCCAAAAGAAATCTTAGCTCTATCCACTTCAAGTCCCTTGGATCTTAGCTACGATCTTAGCTCTATCCACTTCAAGTCCCTTGGATGAAATCTTGTGTCCAAGCACTATCCCCTCCTTGACCATAAAGTGGCATTTCTCCCAATTGAGCACCAAATTGGTGTCAATGCATCTCTGCAAAACACAAGAAAGATTATGCAAACAATGATCAAAGGAAGATCCAAATACAGAAAAGTCATCCATGAAAACTTCCATAATATTCTCAATCATGCCATGAAAAATAGCCATCATACACCTTTGAAAGGTGGCGGGTGCATTACAGAACCCAAAAGGCATTCGTCGAAATGCGAAAATACCATAAGGAGTTATGAATGTAGTCTTCTCTTGGTCCACGGGATCAATCAAGATTTGATTGTATCCCGAGTACCCATCTAAAAAACAATAGTACTCAAATCCCGCCAACCTATCAAGCATTTGATCAATAAAAGGAAGAGGGAAATGATCCTTTCTAGTGGCAAGATTTAACATGCGATAATCAATACAAACTCTCCATCCCACAATAGTCCTAGTAGCTAGAACCTCTAAGCTATCGGTGGTCACAATAGTCATACTCCCCTTTTTAGGCACTACTTGTGTAGGACTCACCCACTCACTATCGCTTATGGGAAAAATCATGTTATTATCTAGCCACTTAAGAACTTCTTTCCTCACTACCTCTTGTATAATTGGATTCAATCTTCTTTGACCTTGGACCTTAGGCTTAGCCGACTCCTCTAAACGAATTTTATGCATGCATATGGAAGGTGGAATACCCTTCAAATCAGAAATATCCCAACCAATAGCTGACTTATGATCCCTAAGCACTCTAAGCAATTTTTCAAGCTCAACATCATTCAAATGTGCTGAAACTATAACAGGAAAGAGATCACCTGATTCGAGGAATGCATATTTTAAATGATCCGGAAGTGGCTTAAGATCTTCTTTCTTCCCTCTTTCGGGCACTTGTTTACCTTTTTCACCTTCCTCCTTTGAATTTTCCATCAAAAAGCATGAAGGCATTGCATCAAACTCCTCATGAGAAATCTTTGGGTGTTCTTCACAAAGAACCCCCCCAAACTTAGTTTCCTTTCGTATCTCCTTGTACTCCTCATCCTTGATAATGGGTAGTTCCTGCAAAACATCAAGAGATCGAATATAGTCAAATAGATCCACATCATTCAAATCTTCAAAATTTAACTCAAAAGAAAGATTAGAAGGTTGAGAGATTGAATGTCTTAGGCAAAAGTCAAGAGAATCTCCAAGGAGTTTTCTTTCCACTTGTTCCTCCACACAAGCTTGAACGTTCTCAATCATGTTGCATTCATAGCTATCCATTTCATTATCATGGAACTTGATGGCTTTGTAGATATTGAACATCACATGCTCATCATTCACATTGAGAGCAAGTTCTCCCTTCTTGACATCAATCACGGCCCCACCGGTTGCCAAAAACGGTCTTCCCAAAATGAGAGGAATAGACTTATCCTCTTCCATGTCAAGTACGACAAAATCTACTGGAAAGATAAATTTATCCACTTTCACAAGGACATCATCAACTATCCCCCTAGGATATGCCATAGACCGATCCGCAAGTTGAAGGTTGATAGTGGTGGGTCTTAGCTCTCCTAATCCAAGCTTCTTGAAGATAGAAAGGGGCATGAGATTTATGCTTGCCCCCAAATCACATAGAGCTCTAAAGCTTCCTCCATTTCCAATTTGGCATGGGAGTGTGAACGAACCGGGATCCCTCAACTTTTGTGGAAGCTTTGCTTGCAAAATCGCACTACACTCTTCGGTGAGGTTTACGGTTTCATAGTCGGCCATCTTCCTCTTGTTGGACATTATATCTTTCAAAAACTTAGTGTAGTGAGGCATTTGCTCAAGAGCCTCCGCAAAAGGAATGTTGATATGAATCCTCTTGAATACCTCCAAGAACTTAGCAAATTTTGCATCCAAGTTCTTTTTCTTCAACCTTTGGGGAAATGGGAGTGTAATGGTTTGTTTCCCTTTGTCTTGAGATGGTAGAGGGGCATTCTCTTCTTTCTCCACCTTTTCCTCTTCAACTTTCTCCTCTTCAATTTCTACCTCTTTTTCCTCACCTTCTTGGACCACTTCTTCAACTACTTCATTTGACTCTTCCTTCTCTTCTTCACTCGGCATCTTAGGACCTTCATAAGTGGTTCCACTTCGCAACTTGATGGCTTTACAATGCTCCTTAGGATTCAACTCCGTATTTGAGGGAAATTGACCTTGCTTGTGTTGGCTCCCCATCATGTTGGCGATTTGCCCCACTTGTACCTCAATCGCTTTCATATTATCTTTGATTCCATCAATCTTTTCATCTTGCTTCATGAACTTATGCCTAGTCTCCCTCATAAAATTCTTGGTCTCTCCCATGAAAGAAGTAAACATATCTTCCATTGACAACTTCTTGGAAGGCTCTTCAATTACTCCATCTTTAACAGTAAAATCCACCGGCGGTTGGATTGCATTTCTTGGATTGGCATATGAGAAATTCTCATGATTTCTCAACCCCGGATGGTATTGGTTTGGGTTGTGATGAGGAGGATGTCCTCGATATGGCCTATCTCCAAAATTTCTATCCTTTTGATAGCCCATGTAATGAGCTTCTTCTAATGGTGCTCCATCCATTTGCTCCTTGATACTTTGCTTTGACATTAAGGATGTCAAATTGTCCACTTTAGAAGAAAGCTTTGCAAGAAGTTCGGAATCTTGAGCGGAGGCAATCCTTCGATGTTGTCGTCTTTCGGAAGGCCATTGACTTCCATTCTTAGCTAAATCCTCAAGAAGATTATACCCATCATTCATGGTTCTATTCAACAAAGATCCTCCCGCCGAACAATCCACCATGGTTCTTGTTTGATGATCCAATCCATTGTAGAAGTAACACAATTGTTGAACCCGAGAGAATCCATGTTGTGGGCAACTTCTCACTAAGTCCTTAAACCTTTCCCAAGCCTCCGTCATTGACTCATCTTCCATTTGAGTATATGAAGATATTTCCCCCCTAATTTGAATGGTCTTGATAGGGGGAAAATATTTCATAAGAAATGCGTCCACCAAGTCGTTCCACTCTTCAATCGCCCTTAGATCAAGGGAGTTGTACCAATGCTTGGCTCTATCTCGGAGAGAGAATGGGAATAGTTGAAGTCGGATATAGTCTTGAGGCACTCTTCTTATCTTGATGGTTCCACTTATCTCAAGGAATTGAGATAAATGGAGGTTCGGATCTTCACTTGGTAAACCACCAAATTGATTATTTTGAACCATTAAGATGAGTTGAGGCTTGAGCTCAAAAGTAGGAGCATCAACGGGCTCTCTTCCCACTCCTCTATGAGGTCTTGGCACCGGTCGAAAATGATCTCTAAGAACCCTTGGTTGTCTTGGTGCTCCTTCTCTAGCTTGAGCACCTTGGGGTACTTCATCATCAATTGGCATATTTCCAAGATTCTCATGATCGGACCCTTCATCCTCAACAACTTCTCCTACCACCGGATTCGGATTGTTCTCTCCTAAATTCATTGCTTCTCTCTCTTGTCTTCTTCTTTCGGTGTTTTGCCTCCTACAACAAGCCTCGATCTCTAAGTCCAAGGGTAAAAGTGGTTGTTGTCCCCTTCTAGACCTCGTGATCATAAGCCATGTCAAGAAATTAAAACAAGTTAGAATATAACAAGAGTAGGAGAATAAACAAGCAAATAACAAGTACTTTTTTTGGTATTTTCAAAAATAAGAAAGCACGTAAACTCTAGCGAAAAACTCAACCAAATAACACTCTAGAACTAAAAATGCCCTTCCCCGGCAACGGCGCCATAAACTTGTTCCGATATTTTCCAACACATAAATTAAACAACCGCAAGTGCACGGTGTCATTCGTAGTGTGGTAAATACGAGTCGATCCCACGAGGAAGGGTTAGTGTAAAAATGTTATAAAATGGTTTTGTTCTTTCTAGAAAGATCACTTAATGAAAGGGTATTTTGAACTTAATCTATTTCCAATTACCAACTAAAATGTCACTAGCAATAATTAAAGAAAATAGAAACCAATTAAATGATCAATCTAAGTCTAATGCAAACTTAACTCACAAAAATAGCAACTAAGGATCAATTAGAGAAAATAAGTCCTAAGGCATATGCAATATCTAGAAATCCATTTATGGCAAATAACTCATTCAAGTGGTTGTGTTCATCTTTATAGGGTATGTCACTAAAGTAGAATTAATCAATTTCTCAATCCAATTAATTCAAAGAAAATGTAATATAAGCATGTATTTCTACCTAGCAAATACTACACAATCCACAATAGCACAAAATACCAATTAAAATCCCTCCTAATGATTTATCATTTTCTCAAACTAACAATAAATTAGGTAGCATGCTTAGGTTCCATTAATGAAATAAATCTTTCAATCTTATCTCACTAACATAGATAAACACATTATCATGGCCAATAATAACATGCTTGCAATTAATTTTAAGTATACTAATAAAAATATCCCACAAACATCACTTAAACAAAATATTAAACCAAAAACTTCAAACTAAATATTTACATAGCCCTAGAACCAAAAGTGTTCTAGCCAACAATCATGTTCTCAATAACTACAAAATTAAAATAACTAAACTAAAAAAAAAGATAGGGAAAAAGAAAGCTTAGTCTCTAGTGGTTGATGAAGAGTGAAATTCCAAGCTCAAATCATGTCTTCATACTTCAAAATGGTAGAAAATGAAGAAAATAGGTGAAGAACACCTATGAGTGTGTGTTACTGTGTGTTGTTCTCGACTGTCTCAGTGTTCTGTCCTTCTCCAAAAATCTGAAATTCATGTATTTATACCTAGGGCTCAAGAACCAAGGCATAAAATTACTTACATTCCTCTCAACTTCTGAAATTTAGAAAATTTGTCCCAACTTCTCTAAAAAAGACGTTTCTGACAGTAGCACTTCTTCAAGTTCTCAGCAATTTTTCAATGACACGGCCTCTTTACAAATATGACACGGCCGTGTGAATTTTTCCCTGGCCGTGTCATTTGCTACTGCGGGTGTGACACGGTCTCTTCATAAAAATGACACGGCCGTGCGAATTATTTGCGTGGTCGTGTCATTTGCTACGGCAGGTGTGACACGGCCAAAGGCAAAATGAGGCACACGGCTGAAGAGAAAAGAGAGGACACGGCCATGTGAGGATAAAAACGTTTTTACCTTTCCTTGACAACTCTTGAAGTGGAACAGCAACTTTCCTCATCATTTCTTTCTTTTGTGAACGGCAGCTTCGAAGTGTAAATTTCCGGCGGCGGTTGGCTTAAGCGATGGAGAACAGGGCAGTGGCTAATGAGTGGCGGCAATGAGGTACAGAGATGGAGCTTGGGGCTTCTTCGATTCCGGCTACGGCTTGGGTTTCCAGCAATTTCCGGTCGGTTTTAGAGCAGCGTGCGACGGCGTCTTCTTCGCGGTCAGGCGAGCACTGATGGCAGGGTGCGAAGGATTCCGTCGCTTGGCTCTTGGTTCCGGCGGTAGCGTCTTCAACAGTGACGGCTTACAGTGGCAGTGAGGCTGCAAATCCGCCATTTCCGGCGTCGAACCAAGAACAGGGGTGGTGGCTTAGGCTGTTGCTTGCTCAATTCCTTCGACGGTGTTGGGCAGGGGACTTCCATAATTTCCGGCGAGTGGAGCTTTCAGGTGAGTGGTCTTCTCTGGCTGAGACGCGGCTGCCTGCAGTTGTTGGAGCTTTCATTTTCAGCGAGAATGGTGGTTGTGCAAAGGGATATTGGTGCAGATGGAGATGGTGATGATTCAATTGTGGTGGTTGAGAAATTGTGGGGAAGAGAACACCCACGTCTTCATTTTCTTCAAATCAAAGAATCTTGGTCAAACAATTTGAAGTGGGCCCATGTTTACATTGCTTTATAGCTGATAATTCACGTGAAGCTTCTTTCCCTTTTTCCAACTTTTACAATACCAAATCTGTGAACCAAGATAATTGAAAGAATTAGTTTCATAGACTAATGAAGTTGGGCCTGCAATTTTAACTTCCTCTTAAACAAAATTAATTCAGATGGGCTTTAAATAATTCAATGGAAAATCAAATAATAGCTCAACAAATTAATTCATAATTCTTCTCAATTTTCCTAACAAATTACACCAAAATTAATTATTTTCACAATTAAGCACAACTACTCAAAGTAAGGTAATAAAAGCATGAAATCTCAACAAAAATAGACAATAAAAACACACTAAAATCATGCAATTTTCACCCGAATCAAGAACCAAAAGTGTTCTAGCCAAATACCAACATAGTCTCAACAATTACAAAATTAAAATGCTAACAAAAATAAAACAAGGGAAAAGGAAGCTTAGTCTCTTGTAGATGGTGAGGGATCAAAATCCTAGCTCAAGGCCACTTTTCATGCTCCAAAATGATAGGAAATGAAGAAATAAGATGAAAACACCTTCAAGTGTGTGCTACTGTGTGAAGGAACCAGCAGCTACTGTTCTTGTGTTTTTTTCTCTAAAATCTGAAATTGGGTATTTATACCTTTGGAATTAGGGCACAAAAATCAAGAAATCAAAATTCCCAAAAATTCCCCAACTTCTTGGAAATTAGAAAATACCCGGCCCTTCTCAATCTGATAGTGTATTCCATGAAAATGGGCTGCAGAAATGGGCCTCAAGCCCAAGTCCTTTTCCTGATTTTCCTTCAAGCACGGTTTGACACCTTGAGCACGGGTCGTGCTCTAACTCCTCACCCGTGCTCGTTCAAACTAAAATTACACAAGCACGGTTTGCACCTTGAGCACGGGTCGTGCTTAAACTCCTCAACCGTGCATAATTCTTCGAATTATATTGATCGGTTTGCTCGGAATAGCACGGGCCAAGGCAAAGTTGAAGCACGGGTCGATGGTCTTTCACAATAGAACAAACACGTTTTTACCTTGTTTTTGACAACTCTTATGAACAGCAACTTTCCTTCTTTCTTCGAACTAAGAGAGTGGAAGGCTGAAGCTTCTGAATGTGGCTGGGACTTTGAGTTCAATGGGTAATTTCCGGCGACGAATTCCAGTGAGTTTTGGGTTTCAGAGCTCCAATTCCAGGCGTCGGTGACTGCTGCTTCTCCGAGAAGAACAGCATCTTCTTCGAGTGGGTATAGCAACTTTACCTTTCTCTTCAATTGAGCAATGCAATTCAGGCAAGCTTTGAATTTCAGCCTGAGTGACTCCAATTTCCAGCGGTTGCAGTAGCATCGCGAACAGGGGCGGCTTTCTTCTTCATTTCTTCAGCGCCGGCTTCGGGGAATTGGGACGGTGGCAGGGTGCTGTGGGATGTAGTGGCAGCTGTGATCTGCTGCTGTGCGCGGCCTCCTCAATTCCGGCGGCGCTTCTTGGCCGAGCAGTGAGAACAGGGGTGTGGGCGTGCGGCTGTTGCTTCTTTCTCCGGCTACAGAATGGTGGTAGGTGGTGAAGATTTCCGGCAAACATTAATTGAGCAGATGACATGGTAGTTGAGAATTATGAGGAGAAAATTAGGCCACGTCTTTTCTCTTTCTTTCCTGAAATTCTCGGTCAAATGAATTGGAATTAGTCTCAATCGCCAATAACACTATCAGCCTACCTTTCCTAATTACAAATGGGCTTTGATTATCTTGCTTTGTGGGCTAAAATTAATTAAATAGCTTTGGGCCTCAATTCTTAACTTCAATTAAGATCACATGGACTGCACATATTTGGCCTAAAATAAAAATAGCATGAAACCTTGGTTCCAACTCTCATTAAATTTATGGCTTTGCATTAAATTAAAGAATTTCACAATTTTTTCTACAAAAATAGCAAAACACATCTTTTCTCATTTTAATCACAATTGATTAAAATCGAGTGATAAAAACATGAAATCACAATAAAAAAATGGACAATAAAAGCACAAGAAAATCATGCATTTTTCATCCGAATCAGCAATTCGCGAATTTTTTTGTAGTGATGGGGGATTTACTATCTGCTGGATTATGTATTTGATCACTACAAAGAATTGAAGGAGCTTTACATCACTGAAAACGGTAACAATTATTAATTTAATTAAACATTAAAAGATGATTTTACATAATTAATTTGTACATGGCAGGGATTTCTACTAAAAACGATATGAAGCTCACAACCAAAAAAGCTTGCAATGACGACACTCAAAGGACTAAATTCATCCAAGATCATCTTGCCAATATTCTAAGAGCTCATTTGGTTCGTAAGATAAAAATATATATATCCGTACGGATAGATATTGTTTTTAACGGATAGATATTTTTATCTTACGAACCAAATGAGCCATAAAAGTAATTAAGTACAACCAGCTTGTTATATATATATAATAATAAATTAATTACAAATAAGTTTGTGCATTTACACCATATATAATTAATACGATTAAACTTGCAGAGACAAAAAATAACAGATAATATTTCCACTGGTCGTCATGGTGCGACAACTACGAATGGACCGACGGATACACGGTCCGGTTCGGTTTAATTTATGAGCAACACTTAGGTAGAAATTTCTACCGTAGAAATTTCTAAATATAGAAAAAGAAAAGAACCATATCCACGCGCGGCCTTCTCGCTGCTAACACAGACGCATGCCTATCAAATAATATTCCCTCCCATGCATGCATTTTAAATAGGAATTCTCATGCATACTGCTAATCTTCCCTCCCCCCACTGTTGGCGGTTATTTTATTTTTTAACTTTATTTTAATTTTTTTCCTAAAAATTATTGGATTGACTAAAATATATTCAATTAATAATATAAATATATATTTACACATATAGTAATACATATTTGATTTTACAGTAACACATAATTATTTTAACAATAACACACATTTGTCTCCCAATTTATGTTACTATATGGGCAAATGTGTGTCACTATAAGGATAAAATATATTTTTATGAGAATAAATATGTATTTTTTAATTTATTCATCATCCCTTTAAATCTAGCTATATTGTTTCATTTAATATATATGTTATTATATGGAAAAAATAATTATTTGTATAAAAATAAATAAATATTAGTGAATAATGAATATTTGTTCTTATAGTAACAAACATTTTGCTCTTGCATTATGTGAAAAATTATTTATTCTATACAAACAAATGAATATATGTAAAATAACAATATTTTATAAGATAGTAACACACATTTGCTCTAATAGTAACACACATTTGTCTTCTAGTGTTACTATATGGAAAAATGTGTGTTACTATGTGGACAAAATATATTTTTATGAGAATAAATATGTGTTTCTTAATTTATTCATCATCCATTTAAATTTAGGTATATTGTTTCATTAAATATATATGTTATTATATTAAAAAAATAATTATTTGTATAGAAATAGATAAATATTTGTGAATAATGAATATTTGTTCTTATAGTTACAAACGTTTTGCTCTTGCATTATGTGAAACATTATTTATTCTATACAAAAAAATGAATATATGTAAAATAACAACATATGATAGTAACACACATTTGCTCTAATAGTAACACACATTTGTCTTCTAGTTTGTGTTACTATATGGACAAATGTGTGTTACTATATGGACAAATGTGTGTTACTATGTGGGTAAAATATATTTTTATGAGAATAAATATGTGTTTCTTAATTTATTCATCATCCCTTTAAATTTAGGTATATTTTTTTATGAAATATATGTTATTATATTAAAAAAATAATTATTTGTATAAAAATAAATAAATATTTGTGAATAAATAATATTTGTTCTTATAGTAACACACATTTTGCTCTTGCATTATGTGAAAAATTATTTATTCTATAAAAACAAATTAATATATGTAAAATAACAATATTTTATAAAATAGTAACACACATTTACTCTAAAAGTAACACATATTTGCTCTCCACTTTGTGTTACCATATGGGCAAATGTGTGTTACTATATGGGCAAATGTGTGTTATTGTAAGGACAAAATGTATTTTTATAAGAATAAACATGTGTTTTTAATTTAATCATTATTCCTTTAAATTTAGGTATATTCGATTAATGTAATAACACACTTTTTATTATTTTATATGTTATTATTTGAAAAAATATTTATTTTTATAAAAATAAATAAATATTTTTGAAAAAACTAACTTTTTTGTATATTAATACACATTTCTCTTATATTCTATGAAAAAAATATTTATTTTATACAAATAAATAAATTTATATAAATTAATAATATTTAGTCTAAAAAGTAACATACATTTTTCTTTATAGTATCATCCATTTATTGATATAATTACACAAATTGAAAGCAAAATTATAAATTTATAACATATTATTTAATTTTTTTATAAACCACAAAATTAAAAGAAAATATAAAAAACAAAAAATATGGGGTTAACCTCTGAGAGATGGTCATACTCATGCGGATATTAGTTGCCAAGTTATGCGGATGTTAGTTGGCTAATTGATGAACTCTCCGCAGACGCGCGCGGGTTAAAAATTTTTTATAGTCTATTTTTAGTAATTTCTATCGTAGAAATTTCTATATAAGTTTTTGTCTTAATTTATATAGACTACATGAATGATCTCAGTAGATATCCAAAAGATTCAGCAATATGGTTCGCAAAGTTCTTGAAGAGATCAAACAAGGAATTAAGAGAATGAATCCAGCTCAAAAAAGAATTTATCTAAATTGAATCAATAAATAAAGTGTTCAATAGTATTATATATATGCATGTGTCTCATGCTTATAATGTTATAAAATCAAAGTAATTTAACCTTTTGCAATTGAAAAGCCTAAATTTTCGTTTGCTAATGGAAACAAATCAAAACCAAAGAACAAAAGCCTATGGGGCATAAGCCCAAAGAACAGATATTGGGCATCCAAAATGAACTCTAACCAAGACCTCCAAAATATTGGGCATAAGCCCAAAGAACAGATAACGATGAAGTGAAAGTCGCCGGTGACAAAACCAGGGCAAAGTTGCACTAGTCGGAAAAGAAAGAGTCACCAAATTCTTCATAACACGTTTAATACGATAGGTTGAATTGTGGGGGTTTGTATTTTAAAGTTGATTTTTTAAATGTAAAATGGAAATAAAAGAGTTACTTGGATTATATGTTTTGGGATTGAAAGAAGTGAGTTGGGCTAAGGGTAATAATGTCAACTAAAGTCAACAAACAGCAAAAAAAGATTTTTGGGGTTGGAAAAAGGGTAAAATAGATATTTTCCCTTTGAATCACTGTTTTCAGAACTGGACCGAACTGGCCGGTTCAACCGGTTGAACCGGGAATCGGTCACGGAACCGGTCCGGTTACACCCAAAAAACCGTTTTTACGGTTGAACCGGTCAAAACCGCTCAAAACCGATCAGAACCTCTCAAAACCGGGCTGAACCGGTTAAACCAGCTATTTATAAAAAAATATTAATATTTATTTTTTTTACTTATTTTTATTTGTCTTCTTAATCCTAATCAAAACCCAAAAACTTATTTTCCACAAAAAAAATAAATTTTAACTGCTGAAGAACTATAAGAAATTAAAGAAAACTTATTTTGATTGAGTTATTTTGTCTCTTTTGTATTTTGTGTAATTAATTTATGACTCTATTGTATTTATTTAATTTTATAAGTGGATGTTTACTTTATTTAACATATAAAATATTAAAAAATCGGTATAAATTATTTTAACGGTTGAACCGCCGATTGAACCGGTTGGACCGATTGAACCGTGAACTGGTGCCTTGTCCGGTTTGATCACCAGTCCAGTTATGAAAACACTGATTTTAATTATGTCTTCAATTGAACTTATTTTGTCGAGATTCCAACGCCAATTATATTTCTCAACTCAAAGTTGCATGCATAATGTATAATTTTATTCTCATGAAATTAATTAATATATATATATATATATATTAATTAATTGTCATGACTCGTGTGTACGTATGTGTATATATAGAGGCTAGACAGTAAGACCCCCGTCCACCACCAGATTAAGGCCGGTGACAAAAGCCGACTCATCCGAAGCCAAAAACGCCGCCACCTGGGCCAGATGGTCAACCGTCAGCACCACCCCTTTCAACCTAGTCGAAGGCGCATTAAGCCTTTCCAACTCCTCGGCGTTCTTCGTAATCTTTTGCATCATCGGCGTCAGGACCGTAGACGGAGACATACAGTTAACCCTTATCCCATGCACCCCAAGCTGCACACTCGCCGACCGGACTAGCCCCAACACCGCATGCTTCGACATGAAATAGTCCGTGAAAATATATCCTCCCGTCGTCGCCGTCATGCTGCCGGTGCACACAATAGCCCCTCTGCTCCCCAGCTCCACCATCCCACGCGCCGCGTGCTTCACGCACAAAGCCATGCTCCGTGTATTCACCATCATGAGACGGTCGAACTGCGAGATGTCGAGGTCCAGAATGGTCTGATCGGAGACGCTGATGATGCCGGCGTTGCTCAACATGATGTCCAGTCCGCCGTAGGTTTTGACGGTCCAGTCGACCAGAGACTTCACTTGCTCCTCGTCGCTGACGTCGCAGTGGACGTAGCTGCACCGCCCTGACCCGATGGATGCCGCCACGGCGGCGCCCTTGTCGTCCTGGATATCAGCGATCACCACCGCCCGAGCGCCGTATTTGGCGAAGACATGAGCGGTGGCCTCGCCGATGCCAATGGCGCCGCCGGTTATTATGGCCACTTTCCCGTCTAGCTTTTTCTTCATCGCCATGTGCTTTATTTTTGTTAATGAAATTTATGCACACAGATTGATATATCTAACTATGAATATTTATATCAACAAATATTTTTGATAGAATACATGAAGTATGGCATGCATCCGGTGTAATGAGCTAAATGCCTACATTGGTTTGTCAAGTCTCACTCCAAGTTTCCTTGACTTGAAAACACATAGTTGACTACGGTTTCTTCCTCTTACATTTTAAATTTTTGTTTTTGTCCTTTAACTTATAAAAAAATATGATTTTCGTCCTCTTAAGTTTTTAATTTTTGTTTTTGTCCTTTAACTTACCAAAAATTTTGGTTTTCGTCCTCCAACCGCCTATAATCAGTCATACAACTGTTAATAAACACGTGGATCCATTGTATTTTTTTTTAAATAAAATACTAAAGTGGGGGTATTTGGAGGAAACTAGGTCTTCACAAAATACACTTTTAACCGTAAATTCCCTCTCAAATACCGTCCAATACTTACATTCATAGAATCTTCTGTCCGGATTCATTTTTGAATATGATGTACAAACCGTGCAACGAAACCACAATAGCACTTAATATTGCGCTCGAAACTCAGTGATTCATACAAATTTCTTGAGGACATCCCTCTTCCTTTCCGTACAGTGAGTATGCACTCAAAAAAATTTAGGCTTTTGGATGTTTTGATTTGAGGATTTTAGTTCCTTTCTTCCCTAATTCTCTCAAGCCCCATGCCAAGAATTGATCGACTAAGGTTTTGATTTTGGAGAGAATTTACGGTTAATCCTGTATTTTATCTATCAAGACCTAATTCCCTCTAAATACCCCCACGTCAGTATTTCGCTTAAAAAAATAGAAAAAATTGATCTACGTGTGGATTACCGGTTGTGTGACTGGTTATAGGTGGTTGGAGGATGAAAACCATAGTTTTTGGTAAGTTAAAGGACGAAAACAAAAAATCAAAACTTAAGAGGACGAAAACCATAATTTTTGGTAAGTTAAAGGACGAAAACAAAAATTCAAAACTTAAAAGGACGAAAATAAAAATCAACCGAAACTTATAGGATAAAATATATATTTTCCCATTAATTTATTAACGAGAATAAATTTCAATGAACTGTCACGATTTTTTTCTCTTGATTATTAAAATTTAATTAGTTCTTTATTAATTAAAAAATTTAACTTTTTTCTTATTTTTCTTTCTTTATCTTTATAAAATTTTGATTTTTGTCTTTTCAAAAGATAAAAGACTAAAATAAAATTTTAATAGTCAGAGAATCAAAATTATAATTGGTGAAAGATAAAGAATTAAAAAAATTTCTTAAATTTCAAGACTCGTGAGCGAACTTGTAAAATTAATATTGGTCAAAGTTGTAGAGTCGAAAGTCGGTAATCGGACGTTTTTTGGCCGCCTAGCAGCGACTGCGCCTAGTTTTTTTTTTAAATTAAAAAAAAAATATATATATATTTATATATAAAAATACAAAATTTGGGCCGCTTAGAATCGCCTTGAGACCGCCTAGGGCCGCCTAGACACGAAAACGCCTAAAATAGTCAATTTTGTTGAAATCGGATCGGCAAGGAGCCGCCTAAGCCGATTTCTGATATTGGTAAATTTAAAGTTAAATTTAGTTCACGTGTTTGACATGTATAATTGTACAAATATTACACTCTTTAATTAATACATTAAAGAGCTTACGTTCACAAAATCCATGTAAAGTACTGCATCTATTAATTTAAAACTAAACATAGTTAAGAAGAATTCAAACGTAGAGTGGGGATGTTAAAACACACATGAAATGAAATGATAGCATGCATACCTAGGAACTCGTTGGGTCCAACCCGTCTAACTTGTACATTACTTTCATATAACTCGTTGGGTCCAACCCGTCTAACTTGTACATTACTTTCATATAACTCGTTGGGTCCAACCCGCTCCCCTGCCACCAACACAACAGTCACACCTCGCGCAACCACCATCTCCTACAACTGCCCTTGCCGGCAATTGCTCACTGCGACATCCGATTCCTCGATTTCACCGGTGACAACCACAGCAAACCGCCGGTCATCTCAGCAGTTCAACAGCCGTCGTGACAGCAACCGTCACACAGTCGTCAGAATCGATCCCTAAAAACTTTTTTATGGTTCAACCGGAAAAAACCGATCAAAACCGATCAAAACCGGCCAAAACTCAAAAAAACCGGTTGAACCGGTTCATTTTTTTATTTTAATTTTTTATTAAATTAAATCTTGAGATACGTCCCAATACCAAAATTATTTTATTCTACGATTTATATATTTTAAATGTTCATTGTAATATATTAATTTGAGACTTTACTACGAATGAGTTATAAAACATGTCATGAATTACAATTTGATATTATAACTTGAGTTATTTTGAATATTTTAATTTTGATTTTCTACGATTCTATTATGTTTATTTCAATATGTAAGTTATAATTTATTAAAATTTTATATTAGAATATTTAACTTATTTTATTTTGTAGTGTAACATATATAATATTAAAAGAAATAGGTCAAAATAATTTTAACGGTTAGACCATCGGTCCAACCGGTTGAACCGGGAATCGTTGTTCTGTCCGGTTTGATCACCGGTTCGATTATGAAAACACTGATTTTAGGGGAGGTAATTCACGAGAAATGATACCAAGCACACAATTAGGAATTAGGGCTGTAGGTTTTAGGTAGAGAATTAGGGATTAAACAAATTTATTTTCTGTCAATTTTAATTCATTAGGATTAGAAATTATTTTTTCTACTATACTTTCAATTACTGTTTTGGAGATTTTCAGAAATTATTTGTTCTTCGTTTAAATTTTTTATTTCAAGTTCTAATTAGGATTTATGCTTATTATTTCAATTGTTCCTACTATGATTTTCTTTTTGTTTGATTTATTTATTGGTATGATTCTTTTTGTCTCAATTATGCATGTTGACCCATTAGCTATGAGTTATGCCTTTTCATTTGCGTTGACTTTAGTTTCCTTTGTAGGTTATCTGATGAGATGAGTCTTTTTAGTAGGTCATTGAGACACTTGGGGTTTCAATTTTTATCGATTAATATTTGAGTATAAAATATATATATATATTATCATTATATTAAGGTTCAGTATAAAATAATTTATTTTATATTAAATCTAAATGGGTTAATGTTAATGATTAATACGATAAATTGATAATACTTTCAAAACAATACTATATCTGTCTCAACTCTTTTTTATATCCTCCTCACAGAAAATAATAAAAGAGGAAGAAAGACATGAGACAGAGGGAGTACAAATTTTCTATGAGAATTTAATTTATAACACAAAAATATTTCAAAACTAAATATATTATTAATTTTTAAAAAATACTCCCTTCGTCCCAGAAGACATTGCGGTGTCTTTTTGGCACGCGGTTTAAGAAAAACTTATAATAAGTACATTTTTATAAATATAATATGTGTGTTGTGAAAGCAGAGTTTAATAAACAATTTTCACTTTAAGGCATGCAAATTTTTTGTGGGACAGATCAAAATAGAAAGTGTGCAATGTCTTTTGGGACGAAGAGAGTATAAATTCAATTATAAATGACGAGTCTATCATGATTTACATTTTGACAAAAACAATAATTTATATCTTTGAACAGAGAGAGAGAAAATGTCTCAAATTCATATGAATATAAAATATAAAGCCATGCATAACTAATATATATATATATATATATATATATATATATATATATATATATATATGTATATGCTACAATTAGTTGGCCTTTAGTTTTACAAATATGGGTGGAAAACCTAAGGTCACCCCACACTGCCCAAGATCTGTTAGCCACAGCATTTGGTCCCCTTTTAACTCACGAAAATGTGCCTTAGATTGAAGGATAAACTTTTAAGTCACCAGTCGGGAATACCATTCCCGACTGCCTTTATATTCATAAACAAACAACATTTCTCCCCATTTTAATAAACTATACTAAAAACATCCCTAGTTATATAAATTTGCCTCATTGAGACACTTAGGGTTTAAATTTTTATAGATTAATATTTGAGTGCTAATCACAACAATACGAGAGTTGAGTGAGAAGGATAATAATATTTAATTGATATTAATAACTTTGAGGTTTAAGGGTTAAAGTTCCTAAGACATTGAGAGATATTTATGCACTGAGAACAAGACTATTAGGGTGTTAGATATGAATGTGATTTCTATTTCAGCAGGACATTAATGTCTGACTTACTCATTAGATAACCTTTATAAAGGAATTTTAGGTAATTGATTGTAATTTGTACATCACGGAATTCACCCGAAGCATCTCATTATTTCTGCACATTTTAGTTTACATTGTTATTTTCATATTCTTGATTCATTTTAATTTCTGCATTTTAAGTAGTAGTAGTTAGAAACCAAATTCGCAATTTGATTCTTGTAATTTAATTTCAAAACTCACACACATCTTAGGATTAGATTGTCTCATAGCTTCCCATGGATTCAATATTTATAACTTGGTCAGCTTACCACTACACGATCCTATATACTTGTAGGAAAGTGCATTTGTGTGCGAACTCAAATCGCTAGTCAATGACTCATGTATAGGCTAGACAGTAAGACCCCCGTCCACCACCAGATTAAGGCCCGTGACAAAAGCCGACTCATCCGAAGCCAAAAACGCCGCCTCCTCGGCCAGATGGTCAACCGTCAACACCACCCCTTTCAACCTAATCAATGGCCCATTAGGCCTTGATTACTTGACTTGATCATGTCCAGTTCGCCGTAGGTTTTGACGGTCCAGTCTACCAGAGACTTGACTTGTTCCTCGTCGGCGACGTCGCAGTGGACGTAGCTGCACTGCCCCGAACCGATGGATGCCGCCACGGTGGCGCCCTTGTCGTCCTCGATATCAGCGATCACCACCGCCGAGCGCCTTATTTGGCGAAGAGATGAGCGGTGGTCTCGCCGATGCCACTGGCACCGCCGGTTATTATGACCACTTTGCCGTCTAAATGAGCTAAATGCCTACATTGGTTTGTAAAATTAATATTGGTAAATTTAAAACTAAACTATTTTTAGAAGAATTCAAACGTAGAGTGGGGAAGTTAAAACACCCCTCCAATCTGTAGATATAATTCAAATTAAGTAAAACATGAAATGAAATAATAGCATGCATACCTAGGATTACTCGTTGGGTCCAACCTGCCCAACTTGTACATTACTTTGATATATAGTAACTCACATTATTTATTTATTTTGACTGTACATAATTTAAAATTAAAATATACATTTGATAAAATTATTAATAATTTCATACTACCTCCGCTGCACAAGAACTTGTAGATTTTTCTTTTCGAAACGTTCCACAACACAACTTGTAGACTCAAAAAAATTGTTTCATAAACTTCAAACAAAAAAAACAAAGTGAGAAAGATCTTATTAAATTAGAGTGATTTTTGGGTGCACCTGGGTGCACTGCATGCACCCAAAATTCAAATTAATTTCGCCGGTAATTAAACCATTAGCCTCCCCAGCGTTTCACCCGCGACCACTACCAGTTTCATTACCAGCTCTTCCTATCACTCGCTAGCAGTTGATTAGCCGTAACCGTTGTCGACAGCCGCCGGACACCCATCTAACTTTCTCAGTTATGGTTTTAATTATCTTTCTCTCAATTCCATAATTCACACACTTATGAATCTTTCTTTCAAATTCATAATTTACAGTAGCTGCTTATATGTGTGTATATATATATATGTGTGTGGATGACAAACACACCACCACTTTTAAGATTTTTTACTTTGCTTTCTGCATTTCTATTCTTATTTTGAAATGGTCTGCTCGATCTTTTTTCTTTTTTCTTCTACTGCCACAAAGAACAATTTATAATTACTCGAAGAACAACTCATAATATCCCAAGAACAATTTACAATACCCCAAGACCAATTCACAATACCAAAAAATAATTTATTTAAATTATTTTAAATTTATGTATTAAATGTTTGCTCTTAAATTTTTTATTAT
>JAPKLY010000001.1:212312-227810 GCA_026898435.1 Prunella vulgaris
CTTTTGTTTAGAATTTAAGCACATATGAAAGTGGTTATCTTCTTCATAATAGTTAAGCGACTTCAAAGACTGTTTCTTCACGGTGGGCGACGAGCGAACAGAGTTGAGCTTCAAACTGGTGGCCGGCTGTTGGATGGTGGCGTGGGGCTGCAATTTCCGGCCGGGGGCGAGCGGCGCTTCTTCATCTCTGTTTCACGGTGGTGGGCGATGGCTTTTCCGGCATTAAGCTTCAGGGGCGGTGGTTGGATATTGAACTCGGCTGCAATTTCTTCCAGCTTAAATCAAGTGGTGGTTTAAGAGAAGGCGCTGCTATTTTGCACTTTCTCTTTTAACCCATCAATTCAACTGGGCCAAACAAATTAATATTTAATATTTTTGGGCTTTAATTAACTCCTTATATACGTAACAATATTTTACTTGGACCCAAATAACATCTCCACAATTTAATTCATCAATCCATTTAATATTAAAAAAAAAATTGTAACACAATTAATATTTTCACACTTAAGCTCAATTACTCAATTTAATGTATATAATGCAAGAAATCATATCAAAATAAGCTAATAAAGCACAAGAATTTCGAACAGTTTTCACACTAATCATTTTCATTATCTTATTTATATTTAAGTGACTTATCATGATTAATATTTTTAATTACAATTAGGGCCCTATATATTGGTATCAGTGTCACGACACTAAGAGCATAATCACACTATTAATTTAATTTTATTCTTTTTTAAATTCTACATTCAGATAATTTTATTGGTATTAATGAATTGAGATAATACTCACACTTTATGAGACAATTAATAAAGGTAGCGGGCAACTCATTGAAATGGATCAACAGGTGACGAGTAACCCTCTTTCCAAGTTGCTCGCCACCCTAAAATATAAGAAGTTGTTCACCCATCAGTGTACAAGCAAGATATTGATGTTTATTTCAAGGCTGAGTTGACCATGAGTCACCCAAGGAGCCCGATGAACAATCCATTAAAATAAGATTACTTAGTGATTAAGCAATGCTTAATAATTAGCAAAGGAGGACACTTGTCTTAAGCATGAGTTACATGACCTAATTAGGCGCCACATCATGCTTAGAGACTCCTATAAATATGTAAAGCCACCATTATGAATAAATTAAAGCTAAATTCACTGAAATAACAACGCGCTGCTTGCATTTTGATTCCCTAATTCTTGATACTAATTGTCCTACTGATTTTCATATTTTTGTTTGATAACCTTGTTTAATTAAGCCACATAATCACCGATTACGAAAGATTATCAACATAGGGTCAGTACATTAAAGAAAGTGAGTGTATGTAATAAGTATGATTGGAGTATATAGTTTGGGCCTTAACAAATCATAACCTAACTAAAGGCCCATGTATTTATAGTACACACACTTAAATTTAATATTATGTGTAATAATATATAAAATGATCAATATACCCCTAATAACTTGAGAAACTAAATTGATACACTCACCACCTTTCTTTCAAAATTCCGAAGTTTTTGCAGCAAATAACTCCACATCGAGAACTTCACGTTTGTTGAAAAGTAGATGAACTCCACATCACAATTGTGGTCATTCGTCGTCGTCACCCCTCACTTTTTCTACCATAATTCTATAGATCTAGGTTTTATTTTGATTTGTTGCTTGTTTGTGATGATTATATGAATAAATTTGTAGTTACTTAATAAGGTTTATTATACAATGAGAAAAATATTGTATATTTATTATTCGCATAATTTGAAGAAAAAATTGTACGAAGAATTTCGACCTTAATTTGCTGAAACATTGATACATTTCTGAATTTTTTTTTTGAAAATTGAACTAAATTTCGACTAAATTTTTTGATTATTTTTAAAATTTTTGAAATTAAACGATCCCAATAGTTAAATTATTTTGGTGAGTATACTCAACTATGCGTTTGTTTGCCCATCGAGTTGGGCTAATATTATTATAATGGCCGGCCTACCCAATACTTAAATTGGGCTGAGCTTGCTTGTTTGGGCCAGACAAAAATGCCGATATATTTCAATTGCCTAGGTTATATGCACCCACGGTTGTTTAAAGTACACACACGTATTAAAAACACTCATCTAAAATTCAGTACACCCATATAATATTTCCACGGATTACCCTCCCTCCTTTGTACCAAAATTGTGCACCCACTACACATAAAAAGAAATTCAAACCCTAAGCCAGGAACCACTACGGCACACGACGACGCCAGACAGATCGGCGGCACGAAGCCACACGTCACTGCGGATGTGCAAGAACGCCGCCAAAAATTTCTCCGTCGAGGTCAACGCTTCTCTGCGCGAGGTCGGCACCCCTCCATCGCGAGATCGGAGCCGAGATCTTCGTGCAAAAGATCAACACCAGAAATTAGACTAAAACATATCGAGATCAGAGCGCAATTGAAGACTAAGTGACGGCGGCGACCACGGCGGTTGAGCGACCTTGAGATTTTATGCGGCGCTTTTCGACTATGAGAGACACCAGATTTGGGATTTATTTTCAGCGCGTTAAAGAAATTAGTGATGGGCACATTTAGGGGTGAAACCGGGACATGACTTCGACGGAAAACAGGTGGCCAGTGGTCGAGACTATGGTGGGGAAGACAACAGTAATGGCGACGACGGCAATGTTGAATTTTTAATGAGAGTTGAGAAGTTTTTCTTTTTGGTTGAAATGGGTGCACGATTTTGAAGGAAGGGTATTTATGGGAATTTTACGTGATTGTACTCTAGTATTAGATGAATTTTTTTAATTAGTGTGTGTACTCCGAAAACTAGTGGGTGCATATAACCTGGGCCTATTTCAATTTGGACAAAGATATTCAAAACAACCCCTTCTAATTATTTCACCCCCACACTTAATTTTTCCATTTTAAAATATATTTTAAAGACCAAAATGCCCTTTTATTATACTTTCCTAATTTACAAATGGATCAATTCATCCTCATGTTCTTCATATGAAAACTCTATTAATGATTTTTGAAGGTTTTTTGGAAAAAATAAAAGGGGTAAACTGAAAATTTAGGATGATGAAGTGAAAAAAGGGGTGAAGTAATTAAAAATGGGGGAGAATATCCGCGCCCTTTTAATTTTTCTTTATTATCAATTCTTTTTCCAGTGAGAAATTTATGAACGTTAATATTGTAGTCTATTTAAGCACAAGATAAATATTTTACGTATTAAAATCGTCTAATACAAAGTTTTTATTTATGCACAATAGAACACTTCTTACAGTTCACTCATTAAAGGATGGTCCTACTGCTACACATGGTATAATGTTAATTAATATTTGTGCTAAATGAAAGACTTTGAATTCATGCTTCCCACGCTCTTGCCCATTCCAATTAGGTTGTAAAAGAAGCATCTTTTTAATTCAATGAGGTATTCAAATTCGATAAATTAATTAGGATGAATAATTAAATAAAATAAACTAATTCCATCAAGAATTTTGCAAAACATAAAATTTGTTCTCAATTATCTTTACAATAACACGGGAAAAATATACAAAATATTTTATTATAGAAACACTGTATAGAGAAAATTACGTTATTAAATGAATAATATATACCAGTTTTTAGATAAAAGTAAGTGACTCAAATATAAATTTTAAAATAGGAATTTGAAAATAATCTCGAATATATTTTTTGATTAAGAATTATATTCAACATTATAATAATAAAAGAAAGAGAATAATTCAAATGTTTTTCAAATACGACTAAATATCATAATATTCATTCGGTTCTATCACAACCCTATAAAAAGTGTGGTGCTTATATAATGATGCTGGGGCCTGGGCCAAGTGGTTCAAGCCCAGCCCAGCCATAAAAAAGGCCTGGGTTCAAACCTCCTTTGCCCCAATTTTTTTTTTCACGAAAATGTATAGCTACCGCCGACACGGTCGCTATATATAAAATAGCGACCGCTTTAACAGTCGCTAAATATAATATAAAATTTAAATATAAAATAAAGTTTAAACTTTGCGACCGCCACGACGGTCGCTATTTTAAAATTAGCGACTGTATTTGCGGTCGCTACATAAAAAAAAATTAAATAAAAAATAAAAAATATGATTTGCGACCGTCTCAGCGGTCGGTGATATATATTTACCGACGCAAAATTCTCTAAAACGGGTCAAGACCCGGTTCTTTTACCGACCGTTAGGACGGTCGCTAATTTAGCGACCTCCTACAAATTCGGTCGGTAAATATTAGCGACCAACGGTATAGCGACTAACCTTATCGGTCGGTAAATCGGTCGCTAAATATGTTTAGCGACCACTAAATGGTCGGTAATTCGGTCGGCAATTTGCGAATTTTTTTGTAGTGATGGGGGATTTACTATCTGCTGGATTATGTATTTGATCACTACAAAGAATTGAAGGAGCTTTACATCACTGAAAACGGTAACAATTATTAATTTAATTAAACATTAAAAGATGATTTTACATAATTAATTTGTACATGGCAGAGATTTCTACTAAAAACGATATGAAACTCACAACCAAAAAAGCTTGCAATGACGACACTCAAAGGACTAAATTCATCCAAGATCATCTTGCCAATATTCTAAGAGCTCATTTGGTTCGTAAGATAAAAATATATATATCCGTACGGATAGATATTGTTTTTAATAGATAGATATTTTTATCTTACGAACCAAATGAGCCATAAAAGTAATTAAGTACAACCAGCTTGTTATATATATATAATAATAAATTAATTACAAATAAGTTTGTGCATTTACACCATATATAATTAATACGATTAAACTTGCAGAGACAAAAAATAACAGATAATATTTCCACTGGTCGTCATGGTGCGACAACTACGAATGGACCGACGGATACACGGTCCGGTTCGGTTTAATTTATGAGCAACACTTAGGTAGAAATTTCTACCGTAGAAATTTCTAAATATATAAAAAGAAAAGAACCATATCCACACGCGGCCTTCTCGCTGCTAACACAGACGCATGCCTATCAAATAATATTCCCTCCCATGCATGCATTTTAAATAGGAATTCTCATGCATACTGCTAATCTTCCCTCCCCCCACTGTTGGCGGTTATTTTATTTTTTTAACTTTATTTTAATTTTTTTCCTAAAAATTATTGGATTGACTAAAATATATTCAATTAATAATATAAATATATATTTACACATATAGTAATACATATTTGATTTTACAGTAACACATATTTATTTTAACAGTAACACACATTTGTCTCCCAATTTATGTTACTATATGGGCAAATGTGTGTCACTATAAGGATAAAATATATTTTTATGAGAATAAATATGTATTTTTTAATTTATTCATCATCCCTTTAAATCTAGCTATATTGTTTCATTTAATATATATGTTATTATATGGAAAAAATAATTATTTGTATAAAAATAAATAAATATTAGTGAATAATGAATATTTGTTCTTATAGTAACAAACATTTTACTCTTGCATTATGTGAAAAATTATTTATTCTATACAAACAAATGAATATATGTAAAATAACAATATTTTATAAGATAGTAACACACATTTGTCTTCTAGTGTTACTATATGGAAAAATGTGTGTTACTATGTGGACAAAATATATTTTTATGAGAATAAATATGTGTTTCTTAATTTATTCATCATCCATTTAAATTTAGGTATATTGTTTCATTAAATATATATGTTATTATATTAAAAAAATAATTATTTGTATAAAAATAGATAAATATTTGTGAATAATGAATATTTGTTCTTATAGTTACAAACATTTTGCTCTTGCATTATGTGAAACATTATTTATTCTATACAAAAAAATGAATATATGTAAAATTATAACAACATAAGATAGTAACACACATTTGCTCTAATAGTAACACACATTTGTCTTCTAGTTTGTGTTACTATATGGACAAATGTGTGTTACTATATGGACAAATGTGTGTTACTATGTGGGCAAAATATGTTTTTATGAGAATAAATATGTGTTTCTTAATTTATTCATCATCCCTTTAAATTTAGGTATATTTTTTTATGAAATATATGTTATTATATTAAAAAAATAATTATTTGTATAAAAATAAATAAATATTTGTGAAGGAATAATATTTGTTCTTATAGTAACACACATTTTGCTCTTGCATTATGTGAAAAATTATTTATTCTATAAAAACAAATTAATATATGTAAAATAACAATATTTTATAAAATAGTAACACACATTTACTCTAAAAGTAACACATATTTGCTCTCCACTTTGTGTTACCATATGGGCAAATGTGTGTTACTATATGGGCAAATGTGTGTTATTGTAAGGACAAAATGTATTTTTATAAGAATAAACATGTGTTTTTAATTTAATCATTATTCCTTTAAATTTAGGTATATTCGATTAATGTAATAACACACTTTTTATTATTTTATATGTTATTATTTGAAAAAATATTTATTTTTATAAAAATAAATAAATATTTTTGAAAAAACTAACTTTTTTTTATATTAATACACATTTCTCTTATATTCTATGAAGAAAATATTTATTTTATACAAATAAATAAATTTATATAAATTAATAATATTTAGTCTAAAAAGTAACATACATTTTTCTTTATAGTATCATCCATTTATTGATATAATTACACAAATTGAAAGCAAAATTATAAATTTATAACATATTATTTAATTTTTTTATAAACCACAAAATTAAAAAAAATATAAAAAACAAAAAATATGGGGTTAACCTCTGAGAGATGGTCATACTCATGCGGATATTAGTTGCCAAGTTATGAGGATGTTAGTTGGCTAATTGATGAACTCTCCGCAGACGCGCGCGGGTTAAAAATATTTTATAGTTTATTTTTAGTAATTTTTACCGTAGAAATTTCTATATAAGTTTTTGTCTTAATTTATATAGACTACATGAATGATCTCAGTAGATATCCAAAAGATTCAGCAATATGGTTCGCAAAGTTCTTGAAGAGATCAAACAAGGAATTAAGAGAATGAATCCAGCTCAAAAAAGAATTTATCTAAATTGAATCAATAAATAAAGTGTTCAATAGTATTATATATATGCATGTGTCTCATGCTTATAATGTTATAAAATCAAAGTAATTTAACCTTTTGCAATTGAAAAGCCTAAATTTTCGTTTGCTAATGGAAACAAATCAAAACCAAAGAACAAAAGCCTATGGGGCATAAGCCCAAAGAACAGATATTGGGCATCCAAAATGAACTCTAACCAAGACCTCCAAAATATTGGGCATAAGCCCAAAGAACAGATAACGATGAAGTGAAAGTCGCCGGTGACAAAACCAGGGCAAAGTTGCACTAGTCGGAAAAGAAAGAGTCACCAAATTCTTCATAACACGTTTAATACGATAGGTTGAATTGTGGGGGTTTGTATTTTAAAGTTGATTTTTTAAATGTAAAATGGAAATAAAAGAGTTACTTGGATTATATGTTTTGGGATTGAAAGAAGTGAGTTGGGCTAAGGGTAATAATGTCAACTAAAGTCAACAAACAGCAAAGAAAGATTTTTGGGGTTGGAAAAAGGGTAAAATAGATATTTTCCCTTTTAATCACTGTTTTCAGAACTGGACCGAATTGGCCGGTTCAACCGGTTGAACCGGGAACCGGTCACGGAACCGGTCCGGTTACACCCAAAAAACCGTTTTTACTGTTGAACCGGTCAAACCCGCTCAAAACCGGTCAGAACCGCTCAAAACCGGTTAAACCAGCTATTTATAAAAAAATATTAATATTTAATTTTTTTTACTTATTTTTATTTGTCTTCTTAATCCTAATCAAAACCCAAAAACTTATTTTCCACAAAAAAAAAAAATTTTAACTGCTGAAGAACTATAAGAAATTAAAGAAAACTTATTTTGATTGAGTTATTTTGTCTCTTTTGTATTTTGTGTAATTATTTTATGACTCTATTGTATTTATTTAATTTTATAAGTGGATATTTATTTTATTTAACATATAAAATATTAAAAAATCGGAATAAATTATTTTAACGGTTGAACCGCCGATTCAACCGGTTGGACCGATTGAACCGTGAACCGGTTTCTTGTCCGGTTTGATCACCAGTCCAGTTATGAAAACACTGCTTTTAATTATGTCTTCAATTCGTTTGTGTATGCTTCCACAACTTTTATATAGTTCCGTACAAAATCATCTTACCTACTTATTTCCCGACCAATTAAAATATAGCAAAAATTTTAATTAGTCACTTTTCTTTCTCAGCTATTTTCTCACAAACCACAAACGTAGCCAAAAACACCTACTTTCTCACCTATTTTCTCACAGACCACAAACGTAGCCAACAACACCTAATTCTAACCTAAGTAAATTAAGGCTAAACTAACACCAAGTAACACATGCATAGCAATAAACACTCACGCATGCTAAAATTTAAGAATGTCACAAACCAATCAAGCATACAGATTTTTTCAAATGGAAGAATAGTGTACAATCAATATCCCCTGTATATATCCTAAGAAATTCAAAACAAAAATTATAAACCAAACATCCACTAAGGTGATTTCTTACTGTACGAAGGCCTAATTTTACACTTAAAATCTAGGTTGTAAGTGAGAGGATTGTCCAGACTTATAAGCCCACCCAAGACCACTCACTACCGATATGGGATACCTTAATACTCTCCCTCACGTAAGAGACTCATTAGGCTCGACACGTGGTTCCACGGGTGGATCCACACATTGAATAGAGAGGTGGCTATAATACCATGTATTAAGGTCTAACTCTACACTTAAAACCTAGATTGTAAGTGAGAGAATTGTCCATACTTATAAGCCCATCCAAGACCACACTCACTACTGATGTGAGATACCTTAATACTAACCAACCTCGTTCTTTGTCAAGAGATTGATCGAGCTTTACTAGGATGCTCATATATATGCCATAAAAATTCATCATATTTGAAAACAATTACATAATAAAAATTAAAACTCGTAACCCCAATTTAACAATTAACAGAAACAGTGACATTTAAGAGCAATTTTACAATATTCGAACTTTACAAAATTATACTTAAATATTTTTACCAAATTTCAAAATTATGAGCCATATATATATATAGTCTCAAGAATATTTTGATACTTCAATTTGCTTGCTCAAATCTGGAAATTACGTACCTAGAAAAATATATATATATATATAGGAAACATAGATGTAATTAATTAATTACTGAAATAGAATAGTGAATGAAAATTCTAACAAATTATAAAATCTCAAAATTTATTTAAATATTGAATGTTGACATGCAGCCTTTATTCTTAACATACATATATACATTCTGTACAATTGAACTTATTTTGTCGAGATTCCAACGCCAATTATATTTCTCAACTCAAAGTTGCATGCATAATATATAATTTTATTCTCATGAAATTAATTAATATATATATATATATATATTAATTAATTGTCATGACTCGTGTGTACGTATGTGTATATATAGAGGCTAGACAGTAAGACCCCCGTCCACCACCAGATTAAGGCCGGTGACAAAAGCCGACTCATCCGAAGCCAAAAACGCCGCCACCTGGGCCAGATGGTCAACCGTCAGCACCACCCCTTTCAACCTAGTCGAAGGCGCATTAAGCCTTTCCAACTCCTCGGCGTTCTTCGTAATCTTTTGCATCATCGGCGTCAGGACCGTAGACGGAGACATACAGTTAACCCTTATCCCATGCACCCCAAGCTGCACACTCGCCGACCGGACTAGCCCCAACACCGCATGCTTCGACATGAAATAGTCCGTGAAAATATATCCTCCCGTCGTCGCCGTCATGCTGCCGGTGCACACAATAGCCCCTCTGCTCCCCAGCTCCACCATCCCACGCGCCGCGTGCTTCACGCACAAAGCCATGCTCCGTGTATTCACCATCATGAGACGGTCGAACTGCGAGATGTCGAGGTCCAGAATGGTCTGATCGGAGACGCTGATGATGCCGGCGTTGCTCAACATGATGTCCAGTCCGCCGTAGGTTTTGACGGTCCAGTCGACCAGAGACTTCACTTGCTCCTCGTCGCTGACGTCGCAGTGGACGTAGCTGCACCGCTCTGACCCGATGGATGCCGCCACGGCGGCGCCCTTCTCGTCCTGGATATCAGCGATCACCACCGCCCGAGCGCCGTATTTGGCGAAGACATGAGCGGTGGCCTCGCCGATGCCACTGGCGCCGCCGGTTATTATGGCCACTTTCCCGTCTAGCTTTTTCTTCATCGCCATGTGCTTTATTTTTGTTAATGAAAATTATGCACACAGATTGATATATCTAACTATGAATATTTATATCAACAAATATTTTTGATAGAATACAAGTATGGCATGCATCCGGTGTAATGAGCTAAATGCCTACATTGGTTTGTCAAGTCTCACTCCAAGTTTCCTTGACTTGAAAACGCATAGTTGACTACGGTTTCTTCCTCTTAAATTTTGAATTTTTGTTTTCGTCCTTTAACTTATAAAAAAATATGATTTTCGTCCTCTTAAGTTTTTAATTTTTGTTTTCGTTCTTTAACTTACCAAAAATTATGGTTTTCGTCCTCCAACCGCCTATAATCAGTCATACAACTGTTAATAAACACGTGGATCCATTTGGAGGAAACTAGGTCTTCACAAAATACACTTTTAACCGTAAATTCCCTCTCAAATACCGTTCAATACTTACATTCATAGAATCTTCTGTCAGGATTCATTTTTGAATATGATGTACAAACCGTGCAACGAAACCACAATAGCACTTAATATTGCGCTCGAAACTCAGTGATTCATACAAATTTCTTGAGGACATCCCTCTTCCTTTCCGTACAGTGAGTATGCACTCAAAAAAATTTAGGCTTTTGGATGTTTTGATTTGAGGATTTTAGTTCCTTTCTTCCCTAATTCTCTCAAGCCCCATGCCTAGAATTGATCGACTAAGGTTTTGATTTTGGAGAGAATTTACTGTTAATCCTGTATTTTATCCATCAAGACCTAATTCCCTCTAAATACCCCCACGTCAGTATTTCACTTAAAAAAATAGAAAAAATTGATCTACGTGTGGATTACCGGTTGTGTGACTGGTTATAGGTGGTTGGAGGATGAAAACCATAATTTTTGGTAAGTTAAAGGACGAAAACAAAAAATCAAAACTTAAGAGGACGAAAACCATAATTTTTGGTAAGTTAAAGGACGAAAACAAAAATTCAAAACTTAAAAGGACGAAAATAAAAATCAACCGAAACTTATAGGATAAAATATATATTTTCCCATTAATTTATTAACGAGAATAAATTTCAATGAACTATTTTTTTCTCTTGATTATTAAAATTTAATTAGTTCTTTATTAATTAAAAAATTTAACTTTTTTCTTATTTTTCTTTCTTTATCTTTATAAAATTTTGATTTTTGTCTTTTCAAAAGATAAAAGACTAAAATAAAATTTTAATAGTCAGAGAATCAAAATTATAATAGGTGAAAGATAAAGAATTAAAAAAATTTCTTAAATTTCAAGACTCGTGAGCCAACTTGTAAAATTAATATTGGTCAAAGTTGTAGAGTCGGAAGTCGGTAATCGGGCGTTTTTTGGCCGCCTAGCAGCGACTGCGCCTAGTTTTTTTTTAAATTTAAAATAAAATAAAATATATATATATATATAAAAATACAAAATTTGGGCCGCTTAGAATCGCCTTGAGACCGCCTAGGGCCGCCTAGACACGAAAACGCCTAAAATAGTCAATTTTGTTGAAATCGGATCGGCAAGGAGCCGCCTAGCGCCTAGGCAGCAGCCTAAGCCGATTTCTGATATTGGTAAATTTAAAGTTAAATTTAGTTCACGTGTTTGACATGTATAATTGTACAAATATTACACTCTTTAATTAATACATTAAAGAGCTTACGTTCACAAAATCCATGTAAAGTACTGCATCAATTAATTTAAAACTAAACATATTTAAGAAGAATTCAAACGTAGAGTGGGGATGTTAAAACACACATGAAATGAAATGATAGCATGCATACCTAGGAACTCGTTGGGTCCAACCCGTCTAACTTGTACATTACTTTCATATAACTCGTTGGGTCCAACCCGTTCCCCTGCCACCAACACAACAGTCACACCTCGCGCAACCACCATCTCCTACAACTGCCCTTACCGGCAATTGCTCACTGCGACATCCGATTCCTCGATTTCACCGGTGACAACCACAGCAAACCGCCGGTCATCTCAGCCGTTTCAACAGCTGTCGCGACAGCAACCGTCACACAGTCGTCGGAATCGATCCCTAAAAACTTTTTTATGGTTCAACCGGAAAAAACCGATCAAAACCGGCCAAAACCCAAAAAAACCGGTTGAACCGGTTCATTTTTTTATTTTAATTTTTTATTAAATTAAATCTTGAGATACGTCCCAATACCAAAATTATTTTATTCTACGATTTATAATTTTTAAATGTACATTGTAATATATTAATTTGAGACTTTACTACGAATGAGTTATAAAACATGTCATGAATTACAATTTGATATTATAACTTGAGTTATTTTGAATATTTTAATTTTGATTTTCTACGATTCTATTATGTTTATTTCAATATGTAAGTTATAATTTATTAAAATTTTATATTAGAATATTTAACTTATTTTATTTTGTAGTGTAACATATATAATATTAAAAGAAATAGGTCAAAATAATTTTAACGGTTAGACCGTCGGTCCAACCGGTTGAACCGGGAATCGTTGTTCTGTCCGGTTTGATCACCGGTTCGATTATGAAAACACTGATTTTAGGGGAGGTAATTCACGAGAAATGATACCAAGCACACAATTAGGAATTAGGGCAGTAGGTTTTAGGTAGAGAATTAGGGATTAAACAAATTTATTTTCTGTCAATTTTAATTCATTAGGATTAGAAATTATTTTTTCTACTATACTTTCAATTACTGTTTTGGAGATTTTCAGAAATTATTTGTTCTTCGTTTAAATTTTTTATTTCAAGTTCTAATTAGGATTTATGCTTATTATTTCAATTGTTCCTACTATGATTTTCTTTTTGTTTGATTTATTTATTGGAATGATTCTTTTTGTCTCAATTATGCATGTTGACCCATTAGCTATGAGTTAGGCCTTTTCATTTGGGTTGACTTTAGTTTCCTTTGTAGGTTATCTGATGAGATGAGTCTTTTTAGTAGGTCATTGAGACACTTGGGGTTTCAATTTTTATCGATTAATATTTGAGTGCTAATCACAACAATACGAGAGTTGAGTGAGAAGGATAAGGATATTTAATTGATATTAATAACTTCTAGGTTTAAGGGTTAAAGTTCCTATAACATTGAGAGATAGGATATGAATGTGATTTCTATTTCAGCAGGACATTAATGTCTGACTTACTCATTAGATAACTTTTATAAAGGAATTTTAGGTAATTGATTGTAATTTGTACATCACGGAATTCATCCGAAGCATCTCATTATTTCTGCACATTTTTGTTTACATTGTTATTTTCATATTCTTGATTCATTTTAATTTCTGCATTTTAAGTAGTACTACCTCCGTCCCAGGAAAGTTTGCTGTACTTTCCTGGACACAGGTTTTAAGAAAAAGTGTAATGAGTGGAATGTGTAGGGTGGAGATTGTGAGGTAAAGATTTTAAAGGTGGAGATTTAAATGAATATTTCCATTTTGGGAGTATGCAAATTTTTCTGGGACAAACTAAAAAGGAAAGTATGCAAACTTTTGTGGGACGGAGGTAGTAGTAGTTAGAAACCAAATTCGCAATTTGATTCTTGTAATTTAATTTCAAAACTCACTCACATCTTAGGATTAGATTGTCTCATTGCTTCCCATGGATTCAATATTTATAACTTGGTCAGCTTACCACTACACGATCCTATATACTTGTAGGAAAGTGCATTTGTGTGCGAACTCAAATCGCTAGTCAATGACTCATGTATAGGCTAGACACTAAGACCCCCGTCCACCACTAGATTAAGGCCCGTGACAAAAGCCGACTCATCTGAAGCCAAAAACGCAGCCGCCTCGGCCAGATGGTCAACCGTCAACACCACCCCTTTCAACCTAATCAAAGGCCCATTAAGCCTTGATTACTTGACTTGATGTCCAGTCCGCCGTAGGTTTTGACGGTCCAGTCTACCAGAGACTTGACTTGTTCCTCGTCGGTGACGTCGCAGTGGACGTAGCTGCACCGCCCCGACCCGATGGATGCCGCCACGGTGGCGCCCTTGTCGTCCTGGATATCAGCGATCACCACCGCCGAGCGCCTAATTATTTGGCGAAGAGATGAGCGGTGGCCTCGCCGATGCCACTGGCGCCGCCGGTTATTATGACCACTTTACCGTCTAAATGAGCTAAATGCCTACATTGGTTTGTAAAATTAATATTGGTAAATTTAAAACTAAACTATTTTTAGAAGAATTCAAACGTAGAGTGGGAAAGTTAAAACACCCCTCCAATCTGTAGATATAATTCAAATTAAGTAAAACATGAAATGAAATAATAGCATGCATACCTAGGATTACTCGTTGGGTCCAACCCGCCCAACTTGTACATTACTTTGATATATAGTAACTCACATTATTTATTTATTTTGACTGTACATAATTTAAAATTAAAATATACATTTGATAAAATTGTTAATAATTTCATACTACCTCCGCTGCACAAGAACTTGTAAATTTTTCTTTTCGAAACGTTCCACAACACAACTTGTAGACTCAAAAAAATTGTTTCATAAACTTCAAACAAAAAAAACAAAGTGAGAAAGATCTTATTAAATTAGAGTGATTTTTGGGTGCACCTGGTGCACTGCATGCACCCAAAATTCAAATTAATTTCACCGGTAATTAAACCATTAGCGTCCCCAGCGTTTCACCCGCGACCACTACCAGTTTCATTACCAGCTCTTCCTATCACTCACTAGCAGTTGATTAGCCGGAACCGTTGTCGACAGCCGCCGGACACCCATCTAACTTTCTCAGTTATGGTTTTAATTATCTTTCTCTCAATTCCATAATTCACACACTTACGAATCTTTCTTTCAAATTCATAATTTACAGTAGCTGCTTATATGTGTGTATATATATATGTGTGTGGATGACAAACACACCACCACTTTTAAGATTTTTTACTTTGCTTTCTGCATTTCTATTCTTATTTTGAAATGGTCTGCTCGATCTTTTTTCTTTTTTCTTCTACTGCCACAAATTATTGTTTCTTGTAATGCATTAAGTTTTTTTGAAGAATTGTCATTTGTTTCCCCTCTTTACCTAGAGGGATTGCATCCAATATATATACCCAAAGAACAATTTATAATTACTCGAAGAACAACTCATAATACCCCAATAACAATTTACAATACCCCAAGACAAATTCACAATACCCAAAAATAATTTATTTAAATTAGTTTAAATTTATGTATTAAATGTTTGCTCTTAAATTTTTTATTATTTT
>JAPKLY010000001.1:256319-382614 GCA_026898435.1 Prunella vulgaris
TAATAATATAATTAAATATAATAATTAATTATAAAATAAATATAATACTCCCTCCGTCCACGAAATTTATGCTCACATTTTTGCACGTGGTTTAATGCAATATGTCGGAAGGTATTATGAGATATTGTGAGGTCCGTTTTGAGTAAAGAAAGTATTTATGGAAAGTACATATGATATACTTTTCATAAATATTCTCTTTATTCAAAACGGACCTCACAATATCCCGTAATACCCTCCGACATATTGCATTAAACCACGTGCAAAAATGTGAGCATAAATTTCGTGGACGGAGGTAGTAATTATTTTCACCTTTTTTTTTTTTGTCCACAATTTTTTTTTTCCATTTTCTTATTTGAAAATAACACACACTCACAACTAAAAGTTTGGGCCCCACAATACGTTGACTTTTTTCTTACTTTATCTATCATTTCAATATAATACTAATTTTCATTAAATCTCGTACCACTTCACAAATGAGAAAAAAATTGATGGACAGAGAGAGTATAATACATGTATACATATTAAACACATGTGTTAATTACTTTAAAGATGTGGTGATTTTTTTAATATAATATAACATAATTAGGGGCATAAACCTATTGTTCTATTGTGGTAAATTATAATTTTGATTTCCAAGAGAATGAGTGGTCCGGATAATATTTTTTGACATTTTTGGCCCTATAACTTTTTCAAGAAAATTGTAGCTTTGTCTCAAAAGAATGAGAATAAAACTGTAGTCTAATTAGTCCTAACAATTAATGGATCGATAAGACCGAATTTTTTATATCAATAAAGTACCTAAAATAATTTGGGCTCATTCTCTCGACACAAAACTTGAAATTTACCTTTTGCTTTGATAAAGTTTTACCTTTATAAAAATTAAAGGGTTTATGCATGATATCTAATTATTATTAATTATCAGGAAATTCAAGAAGGCAAGATTGGTATAGTACTTAATGTAAATTGGTTTGTACCTCGCGATGGAACTTCAGAGGCAGACAAAGCTGCAGTTTATAGGGCAATTGACTTGTGGCTTGGATGGTACGGACATGAGCATCAGAAATATTTTTAGTTTCATAACTTTTTAATTATTTTTGCAAATTGTTGAGAGTTAAAAGGTATTACTCCCTCCGTCCCTAACCAATTTGCACACTTTTTATTTTGGATTGTCTCAAATTAATTTGCACACTACTTAAAAAGGAAACATCGATTTGCATGCACACTCACAAAACTTTCCACACATTTACCCATATACCACAACTTTATTTAAAAAATACATTTTTCTTAAACCACGTGTCATCCCATGGGTGCAAATACCCCTGGGACGGAGGTAGTATAATTTAGTTCCCGAACTCAATATTTTTTTGCTATTAGTCCCATAACTTTCACTAGGTGGACCATCATGGAAAAAAATAAAACCATTTTACATAATTGCACTTAAATTGGACAATGTACAAACGTACAAGTGAAAATTACAAAGCAAAAATATTTTTAACTCATGAACATTATTTTTTAATAATTTTAAATAGTATTTCATCTCACATTATTATTTTTTGTTTGCTCTAGGTTTTTGGAACCTGTGCTGTACGGACATTGCCCAAAAAGTATGATAGATAATGTGGCCGGAGACAATTTGGCACGTTTTTCAGATGATGAATCGAATATGCTGAGGGGTAGTGTTGATTTCTTGGGTTTGAATTATTACACAACCCAGTATGTTGCTTACGATCCCCACCCTCCTAATTATATTTATGGCTATTTTGTGGATCAAAAAGCCATTTTCTCTTGTAAGTAATTGCTTTTATTTAAAGGGTGATTTACATATTGGTTAAAAAAATAACTATATTTACAAATTGGGTCATAAAAATTTGCACGGAAGTATTTTTTGTGTTTGCACGGAATTGTTTTTTTTTTTTGCACATAAACTAATTTGTAATTTGTGTGAATTTATTGAACCAATTTGTATTTTTTTCTTATTTATTTATTTTCTTTCAAGAATTATTATATACTCTAGCATTATTTTAATTGTTGCTCTCGAATTTTCTTTTTCTTTCTTCCAGGAAATCATAATTTTTTTTTCTCATTTTATATACAAATAATTAATCACTGGTATCAGATGGTTTTTTTTTTTTTTAAATGTGTTAAAGACTGTTAAAAGTGGAACGAGGCTGTACACAAAGATAAATCCATTTATGTTTTCTTCTTTAATTGAATTAATGCTACTAATATTATGTTTTATGTGTAGTTGATCAAGACGGTGTATTCATCGGAGAATCAGTAAGATTTCTCGTATACAATTTCGTAATTAATTAAAATGCCTTTTGTTGGCCTATTCGGGTCATGACCTCGATGGATCAGCGAACGGTTCTCGACGGTCGCTAATATTAACTACATGTATTTTAATGACTGTCTCAAATCGATCGCTAATCCATCTCAAAACCTGTTTTGTGATTAAAATTGATCGCTTATTAATTTGAGATTTTTGTATAGTGTTTATAGAACTGTTACTACTATGATTGAATTTTTTAATAGTATTTTATACATTTATTTGTTTGTTTTAAATATTATTGAGCTATTCTACCTCATTTGATTTGTCGTGGTATTTAATATATATATTTTAATTAATTAATGTAGAGTGCACAATCGTGGTTGTACGCAGTTCCATGGGGATTTACTATCTGCTGGATTATGTATTTGATCACTATAAAGAATTGAAGGAGCTTTACATCACTGAAAACGGTAACAATAATTAATTTAATTTAATTAGTTATGATATATAAACATTAAAATGATGATTTTACATAATTAATTTGTACATGATAGGGATTTCCACTGAAAACGATATGAAGCTCACAGCCAAAAAAGCTTGCAATGACGACACTCAAAGGACTAAATTCATCCAAGATCATCTTGCCAATATTCTAAAAGTAATTAAGTACAACCTTGTTCTAATAATGTTTTTTTTATCGATAAATGTTAGTTATTAGTAGTTAGAAGTTAGTTCACCAAATTCCCAAATATTCCAAGAATTATCTCCAAGTCAACCTTATAATATCTCACTTAATTCGTTTTCAGAAAAAATCGAATACCACTAATTAATACGATTAAACTTGCAGAGACAAAAATGAAATGGACAAGTTGAAGGGTTATTTCCACTGGTCATGGTGCGACAACTACGAATGGACCGACGGATACACGGTCCGGTTCGGTTTAATTTATATAGACTACATGAATGATCTCAGTAGATATCCAAAAGATTCAGCAATATGGTTCGCAACGTTCTTGAAGAGATCAAACAAGGAATTAAGAGAATGAATCCAGCTCAAAAAAGAATTTATCTAAATTGAATCAATAAATAAAGTGTTCAATAGTATTAAGTATGTGTCTCTGTGCTTATGTTATAAAATAAAAGTAATTTAACTTTTTGTAAACATATATATATATATATATATATATATATGTATGTGTGTGTAAAATTTATGTAACCCGGCCTCAATTTTAATGTGCATTATGGACCAAAAACAGAGTTCTAATTTTTGTGTTCTTCCAATTTTTTTTGGATCAATTACATAGCAATACAATTTATAAGACATATATGCATAAACAAAAAATATAAACTAAGTTTTTTTTACTCTTATTTCTTTTAAGTCATTGCTTCTGCTGCCAATTTTTAATTATGTCTCTAGTTCGTTTTTGTATGCTTCCAAAACTTTTAGTTCCGTACATTCTTGTCTTCCCCACTTATTTTCTAACCAATCAGAATATAGCAAAAATTTAGACCAATCACTCTCCTTTCTCACCCATTGTCCCAAACCACAAAGATAGCCATCAATTGTTGTTTAAACATGAGTAATGGAGTTAATGATAGGTTAGACATACCGAAAAATGATGTTATTTTTAAAGGGGGATTAATATCAAAATCGTCCCATAACTTTTTTACTTTTTGATTTGGTCCCATAATTATGTAATGTTTCAATTTAGTCCCATAATAATTCAAATCTAATCAAATTAGTCTCATAACTACGTAATGTTTCAATTTAGTCCCATAACAATTCAAATCTAACCAAATTAGCACCATAACTATGTACTGTTTCAATTTAATCTCATAACAATTCAAATCTAACCAAATTAGTCTCAAATCGTCGGAAATGACATAAACAAATTTGGGACTAATTTGGTTAGATTTGGATTGTTATGAGACTAAATTGAAATATTACATACTTATGAGACTAATATGGTTAGATTTGAATTGTTATGAGACTAAATTGAAACATTACATAATTATGGGACTAATTTGGTTAGATTTGAATTGTTATGGGACTAAATTGAAACATTATATAGTTATGGGACCAAATTAAAAAAACTGAAAAGTTATTGGACAATTTTGGTACTAACCCCTCTTTAAATGTATTAATTCCTCCCACATAGGTGTAAATGGTTCTCACAAGGAATTGACCTTCCAGACTACAAAACCTATTTTCACAGAAATTCGATAGTTACACTCCCACGAATTTCAGAAGTAGAAATCACAAGTGTTTTAGTAAAATAAAAAACTCAAAATAATATACAGAGAGACTCGACTTTTCAGTAGATTGAGAAACTCTAGTTCTCAGCTTTCAGTTGGATCTACTTTTTTTTGATTGATTTCGAACTCCACGTATCTTGAGTTTATATAGAGATCCAAGAGTTGCAACTCTTATTGAAGAGTTATACCAAAAGGTTGCAACTTCTCTTCAAGAGTCATAAACCGAATGGTTGCGACGTTTACTCCAAAGATACCTTTACGTGAAGAGTTCTTTCGACTCTATTTATATTATGTAAATGCTAAAATAAACCACAATGAATGCACTCGTCTACACTAGCTCAACTCTCGCTTCTTGCTAATGAAGTCTAATACACCATCTAATAGATACAATTAATTAACACTCAATAAACACGTTATCAAAGAACCCAATCAACCAATTTCCACAAAATCACAACACAAACCTCATTAGATATAATTAAATCTAAGACCTATTATATACATGCATCGAAAACCAACTCATCAAATGATCGGACTAGGATAAATCCTCACCTAATTGATTAACTCGTTACATCAACCTAGTGTCTAATTGTGGGTGTTCTCAACGATCTATCCCCTCTCGGTGTAATAAATGTATCAACAATAGCATTTAAAAAATCATTCAACTCAATTAAACACTCAATCGAACAAGTTCAACTCTCATTTTTTGCTCACTCAATCAAAATGCATAAACGACGAAGAACAATCAATTAACACTCAAGTAAACCACCAATATAAGAGCTCGATCACTAAACAAATTAAAATCCAAGCACATACACAATAGAATAGTCTATTCTCACATAATATCCAACATCCAAAACTAAAAAATATTAGCTCATGCTCAAATCAAATAAACTCATAACAAAAATAAAGCAATAAACCAAGAACATTAGAATTAAACTTCCAAATGAAATATATAGGAAAAATATCATCTAAATGGAGTTCCAATAGCTCAATTCCTGCAAAAAATTAAAAATCTATACTAAACTATAACTAATAATTGAAGAAAAATAGAAACCCTAGACTAGTGTGTGTGATGTGTGTGGGGAGAGGAGCTCCCAACAATCTTGGAGAACAAGAAGTATTCAGATGTGAATATGTTGTGTGTGTTTCTCTCTGCTGAATTCCTTCTCTTTATACAATGGGCTTAGGAAAATAATTGTCAATTGGGCTGTGGGCTTAGAAAAGCCCAAAATAATTTTCAGAAATTTCCACTAGCATGGTTTCTGTTGAAAGTGGCACTGACGGTGCGAATTTTTGTGAACCGTGCGAATTATTTCGAAGGGCCCAACACGGTGTGTATTCAAGCATAGCACTGACAGTACGAATTATCACAAACCGTGTCAATTACTTCAACATACTCAGCATGGTTTCTTCACAAAGTTGGCACTGACAGTGCGATGTTTCGCAAACCATGCCATAAAAAAGAACGTTTTTTTACCTTTTAGCACTTCTTCTAAATCTTCAACACTTTCTTCTTTCCTGTTCTCTCTCATTCTTCAGTTACCATTTCCGGCGGCTTGGCTTTAAATCCGGCGGGCTGAAGCTTCGATTTCAGGGGGTGGGCGATGGCAATGTCGGCGGCGGCAATTGGTGCAGCGTGAGTAATAGTGGCTTGGAAGCTTTGTAATCTCAGAGCTCCGGCGTGAATGAAGAAAAGAGGTGGGCTGTAAGTTGCAGACTGAGGACGATGGGCTGGGCGTGTGGCGGTAGCGGGCGATTCATTCCGGCGAAGGCGCAGACAAATTCTTCCGACGTGAATTTAGTAGTGAACAGAGTGTTTACAGAAATTTGGCTTCTAACATGGCTGTTGAAAGAGATGTGGGCGTTGGATTTCTTCAATTCCCAGTGGATTTTGAGTTTCCAGGCGGCACTTGCAGCTGTAGGTGGTGGCTATGGCAAATTCCGGCGAGGTTGGAGTGGTGGGCTTGGCGCATTCACTGGTGATTCTAAATTCCGGTGAAGAATTTTGGTCGAAGCTTGTGGCAGGAGGTGTGAATTGTGTTTGCTTCTTCCATGTTGTGAGAATGGCCACGTTGCTTTTCTTCCCCAATTTCCACACTTAGTCAAAGTCTACAGCAACTGCTAATTTCCTTCCCAAATTAATATTGCAATTGGACCAAAAATGACTACCATTGGGCCTACAATTATCATATTAAATATCAAATTAATTCACATTTTTGGGCCTCATTAATAATTTCACAATTAAATTCATAAAATCATCTTAGATTCCAATAAAATTATAACACAAATAATTCTTTAATTAATCTCAACTGCCCAATTTTAGTATGAAAATGCATGAAATCCAATTAAAATAGACACTTTAAACACATGAATTTCGAGTAATTTCACACTAATCAGAGGTCTTATTTATAAACTCTGAACCACTATAAATCTTATTTATATACTGCTTTATTTACTTATTGTTTTTCATTAACACACACTTTTTATTTCCGCTGCACATTAGATGTTTTTCAATACACTTTTAAGTGTGAAAATCCCTCTAATCTTGTCTACAAGTTGTTAGTTTTATTTTGCAAAGTTTTTCTAACTTTGCAGTTGTAAACTTCTATATATCTACGGCTGTAAACTTTTATAGTGTACACGGTAAACTTTGTTGTCCATACTCTTGTAGACTTCTCTTTTTAAACTTATAGAAGACATCTGTAAGGTTCTAGAACTCTTTTTGAAAAAAATTAAAATTTGTTTTAAAGATCTATTTATCCCTTCTAGACCTTTGCCACGTACAAGGGACCAACACTCCTCTTCAAACCATATTATTGCAGTTTGCTTTTTTGCTTTTTTTTTTCTTTCTTGTTTTAAGAGAGTGAAATTTTATTATTTGAGTAACAATAGAGAATTTAAAATAATTAATCTGTAAATTAAGAATATGCTGGTGATATGGAGACATAAGACCTGATTAAATTACAAATATATTACTCACTACATTTAGATGCAGGATGAATCAAAATTTAATTAAATATTTCCCCAAGAAAATGAAATTGAATACAAAACTCAGAATTTATTTTAATATTGAATGTTGATATATACTCTTTATTGTTAACATACATATATACATATGTCTTAATATTCCAATGCCAATTTCTCAACTCAAATTTGCATAATACATAATTATTTTAATCTTATTCTCACTTTTATATATATATATATATATATATATAGGCTAGACAGTAAAACCCCCGTCCACCACAAGATTAATCCCCGTCACAAAAGCCGCCTCATCCGAAGCCAAAAACGCCACCGCCTCCGCCAGATGGTCAACCGTCAGCACCACCCCTTTCAACCTAGTCAACGGCCCAACAATCCTTTCCAACTCCTCGGCGTTCTTCACTGCCCCAAAATCTAGCGTCATCGGCGTCAGGACCGCCGACGGAGACATACAGTTAACCCTTAACCCGTGCGCCCCAAGCTGCACACTCGCCGCCCTCACAAGCCCCAACGTCGCATGCTTCGACATGTAATAGTCCGTGTAAATATCTCCGCCGGTCGTCGCCGACACGCTGCCGGTGCACACAATAGCCCCTCTGGTCCCCAGCTCCACCATCCCACGCGCCGCGTGCTTCACGCACAAAGCCGTGCTCCGTGTATTCACCATCATGAGACGGTCGAACTGCGAGATGTCGAGGTCCAGAATGGTCTGATCGGAGACGCTGGCGATGGCGGCGTTGCTGAACATGATGTCCAGTCCGCCGTAGGTTTTGATCGTCCAGTCGACGAGGGACTTCACTTGTTCCTCGTCGGCCACGTTGCAGTGGACGTAGCTGCACCGCCCCGACCCGATGGACGCCGCCAGGGCCGCGCCCTTGTCGTCCTGGATATCCGCGATCACCACCGCCCGAGCGCCGTATTTGGCGAAGAGATGGGCGGTGGCCTCGCCGATACCACTGGCGCCGCCGGTTATTATGGCCACTTTGCCGTCTAGCTTTTGCTTGATCGAAACATCTGCCATGTGTATTTCTTGTGCTTTATTTAATTTTATTTAGACAAATTTGTATATTTTATATCTATATATAACAAATATTATTGATAGATTAATAGAAGTAGGGCATGCGGTGTAAATGAGCTAAATGCCTACATTCGTTTGTCAAGTCTCACTCGAATTCAAATATATAACAAGCGGCGCATATTAAATGTAACAAATTTCAGTGAAATTGGTTTTTTCCGTCTTTTGTTTTTCGGCCGTTACGATTTTGGTTCTACCTTGACTATTAAAATTAAATTTAGTTCACGTGTTTAACATTAGATATAATAAAAATAGAACTATTTCAATTAAAATTATTGTTTGTCCCTTTAAAGTGGTGAAGGTCTAGAGGGAGGTGTGAATAGACCTTCAAAAATAAATTTTGAACTTTTCAAATTGGGATACTAAAATCTTTAAGTACCTCTTCTAAATAGACTACAAAATTTACAGCTGTAGATTTATTAAAAACTTTTAAATAAAAATCAAGCAACTTGTAGATAAAGTCAGAGGGATTTTTCACACTTAAAAATGTATTGAAAAACTTCTTAATGTGTAGCGGAAAATAGTGTAAGTGTTAACGAAAAATAATATGAAAGATGGAGTTTATAGCTAAGTGACTAGAAAGTCTACAACTGTAGATTCCAGTTTCTGAAAAAACAAGTTTTATGCAATTTCAAAACAATGGTGAATGTAACAGTTAAAAGTAAATTGTATGCAATAAACAATAAAATAAGCAGTATTTATAGTGGTTCAGAGTCTATGAATAAGACTTCCTACATCCACTGTTACACCACTCAAGTGTCAAATTCACTAAGAATGGATCACAAAGATAAAAAATACAAGTATTTTCCCCTCAGAATCAGATGTCACTCAAATCACTAATCTAAGAAAAATACTTATCATATTCACTCAAAAAAACAGACTCACTAAGAGCCTAAAATAAAAGCCTCACAAAGAGTAATCTACACACTACTACAATATTGAACTTGCATAGCTCTACTTAGAGAGCTCATTGACAAGTGAGCTCTCTAATAAGGTATTTTGATGAGATGAGTCGTTTTAGTAGGTCACTGAGGCATTTAGAGTTTTAATTTCTATTGATTAATATTTGAGTCTTAATCACAACAATACGAGAGTTGAGTATAAGAGTATTCAATTGATAGTAATTGATTCTAGGATATTGAGTTAATGTTTCTATGGCATTGAGTGATGCTTGGAAACTGACAAGATTAATAGGGTGTTGACATATGAATGAGAGTTCTATTTCAGCAGGGCAATAATGTCTGGCTCACTCATTAGATAACTTTTACAAAGGAATTTTAGGCGTTGATTGTAACTGGTACATAATGGAATTTACCCGAAGCATCTCACCATTATGCACACATAAGTGATAGTTAGCTAGTTCTTGATCCTTGATATTTAGTTGCTTTAATTTTTTTTTTTTGCTTCATTTTGTAGTTAGTTAGAAACCAAATTTGCAATTTCATTCTTGTTCACAATTCACACAAGTCTTAGGATTAGATTGTCTCATTGCTTTCCGTGGATTCGATATTTATAACTTGGTCAACTTACTACTACACGATCTTATACACTTGTAAGAAAGTGTATTTATGTGCGAACACAAATCACTAGTCAACTATCTCTAAGTTCCCCCTCAAAAGAACTTGTGCTAGTTTTCGGATCATTAACAAGACAAACTTCAGCATGGAAATCAATGAGGACAACATTATCTCTAAGAAATTTAGATATACTCACCAAATTATGCGCCATAGTCTCAAGAATATTTTGATTATTCAATTGCTTGCTCAAATCTGAAAATTAAATATTAGCTGCAACCTAGAAATATATATAGGTAACTAATTAAAAAGAACATTTTTTTATTAATAGATAAATGTTAGTTTTTAGAAGTTAATTCACCGAGATCCCAACTATTCCAAGATATTCTCCAAGCCATCTTATGGAGATAATTTTTTTTTTCGTCCCATAACTTATTGAGTGTCCGATTTTGGTCCCAAAAATTTTGACTCTACAATTTTGGTTTCGTAACTCTTTGAGTTTGTCCAGTTTTGGTCGTATTTTTACCGAAAGTGTAAATAATATCATTTTTTGTCATGCACAACGCATGTGGTGGTTGAATTTGGGGTTTTATGGCACTCTTGCTGAGTTGTGCGGCCAAATAATAATTTTTTAATTATTTTTTTATATTACTGAAACACTAATAAAAATAATAAAATATCAGAAAGGATGATGTAAAGTTTCAAAATCAACGACCATGTGTGCCGTGCACAAAAAATAATATTATTTTCACTTTATCGGTAAAAGTGAGACCAAAATTGAACAAACCCAAAGAATCACGGGACCAAAATCGAAGGGTCAAAGTTTTTGAGACCAAAAGTAGACACTCAATAAATTACGGGACCAAAAAAAATTTTCCCACCTTATCTCTCCCTTAATTTATTTCCAAAAAGAATCAAACATGGGTCACTCACTCAAGTTAATTAGGAGCCCAGTGGCCAAATAAGTTAGTCCAGATTAAAAAAAAATAAAAATAAACATACCAATTAACTAAAATGAAATTCAAACTTATAATGCTTAAAAAATCCAAACATGTGATAATCTTTGTGGAGAAGAGATCTAAGAGTTACAGATGTAATTTTCGAATTGTTAAATACTACTCTGTTATAATTCCGTTTTCATTTACCACCTCGTTTACCCTGCATATCCAAACCCATCATTCATATCACCAACTTCACGAGGTCGTCGGATTAATCCTCCTCTTCAACCATTTTAATTTTGTTATTTGATAGAGTTTAAAATAATTAATAAAGATCCGTGTAAATTAAGGGCTCATTTGGTTCGTAAGATAAAACTATCTATCCGTCGAAAACATGCATGTTTTCGACGGATAGATAGTTTTATCTTACGAACCAAATGAGCCCTAAGAATATGCTGGTGATATGGAGCCATATATAAGATTTGATTAATTAAATTACAAATATATTACTCACTAGATTTAGATGGATTAATCAAAATTTATTTAAATATTCCCCAAGAAAATGAAACTGAATACTAAACTCGGAATTTATTTTAATATTGAATGTTTGACACTCTTTATTCTTAACATACGTACATCTTAATTTAACTTATTTTGTCGAGATGCCAACGCCAATTTCTCAACTCAAATTTGCATAATATATAATTTTATCTTATTCTCATGAAATTAATTAATTAATTCTCATGACTTGTGTGCACGTACTAGACAGTAAAACCCCCGTCCACCACCAGATTAAGGCCCGTGACAAAAGCCGACTCATCCGAAGCCAAAAACGCCACCGCCTCCGCCAGATGGTCAACCGTGAGCACCACCCCTTTCAACCTAGTAAACGGCCCAACAAGCCTTTCCAAGTCCTCGGCGGTCTTCATTGCAGTATGGTTTTGCGTCATCGGCGTCAGGACCGCCGACGGAGACATATAGTTAACCCTTATCCCGTGCGCCCCAAGCTGCACACTCGCCGCCCTCACAAGCCCCAACACCGCATGCTTCGCCATGAAATAGTCCGTGTTAATATATCCGCCGGTCGTCGCCGCCACGCTGCCGGTGCACACAATAGCCCCTCTGGTCCCCAGCTCCACCATCCCACGCGCCGCGTGCTTCACGCACAAAGCCATGCTCCGTGTATTCACCATCATGAGACGGTCGAACTGCGAGATGTCGAGGTCCAGAATGGTCTGATCGGAGTCGCTGGCGATGGCGGCGTTGCTGAACATGATGTCCAGTCCGCCGTAGGTTTTGATCGTCCAGTCGACGAGGGACTTCACTTGTTCCTCGTTGGCGACGTCGCAGTGGACGTAGCTGCACCGCCCCGACCCGATGGACGCCGCCACGGCCGCGCCCTTGTCGTCCTGGATATCCGCGATTACCACCGCCCGAGCGCCGTATTTGGCGAAGAGATGGGCGGTGGCCTCGCCGATGCCACTGGCGCCGCCGGTTATTATGGCCACTTTGCCGTCTAGCTTTTGCTTGACCGAAATATCTGCCATGTGTAGTTCTTGTGCTTTATTTAATTTTATGCAGACAAATTAATATATCTAACTAGGAATATTTGTATCTATATATATATAACGAATAAATTTTGATAGATTAATAGAAGTAGGGCATGCGGTGTAATTAAATGAGCTAAATGCCTACATTCGTTTGTCAAGTCTCACTCGAATTCAAATATCGTTTGTTTAATTAATCAACGAGCGGCGCATATCAATATAATAAATTTCAGTGTACTTAATTTTTCTCGTCTTTTATTTTTCAACTGATTCTCTTGATTATTAAAATTTGATTTTTTTTCTTTATTTGTCATCCTTTATCTTTATAAAAAACTAATTTTAGTTCTTTATCTTTTTAAAATTTTTTTATTTTCGTCTTCTTTAAAAGGTAAAAGACTAAAATCAAATTCGAATACTTAGAGGATCAAAATTGCAAGTGAAAGATAAATGCCAAAAAAAAAATCCCTAAATTTCAAGACTCGTGAGCCAACTTGTAAAATTAATATTGGTAAATTTACAATTAAATTTAGTTCACGTGTTTAACATTTAGATATAATAAAAATAGAATAGTTTCAAGAAAAAATTATAAAATAGTTCACAAAATTGACAATAATTACAACTTAGTTCTGTGCATAAAAAAAAAATGCTTCTTTGCAAGAAAAAATTATACTTCTGTGTGAATATGATAAATCAAGTTATAATATAATCACTTTTTTGAACCAATATACAAATACCCCTAATTTCAATTACAATTATAATTTCAATACATAATTGCCCAAATATTACACTCTTTATTTAGTTAATTAAAGAGCTTACATTCACAAAATCCATGTAAACTGCATCAATTAATTTAAAACTAAACATTTTTAGAAGAATTCAAACGTAGAGTGGGATGTTAAAACACCCCTCCAGTCTGTAGATATAATTCAAATTAAGTTAAAGATGGAAATGAAATAATAGCATGCATCTCTCATTATAATTCGTACATAAACGTGAAATAGAAATGGGACAGGTCTGTTCCCGCGGCACGTCATTAAAATTTACGGACTCAGGATGTGGACTACCTAGGAACTCGTTGGGTCCAACCCGCCTAACTTGTACATTACTTTTATATTAACTTTAATATTCACATTATTTAAAATAAAATATACATTTAATAAAATTGTTAATAACTTCACACTCCCTCCATTCCACAAGAACTATGTAAATTTTCCTTTTCGAGATATCTCATAACACTATAGACCCAAAAAAAAATAGTTTCATAAACTTCAAACAAAACAAAAAAATGAGAAAGATCTTATTAAATTAAAGGAAAGAGGCACCGATAAGTGTAGAGTTTATAAAATCTCTCGGCTAAAAAAGAACAAATTTTAAACTCTTGATAAAATAAATTTTAAAAATAGAATTGACTAAAATAATAATTTTTCACTACATTTTTTTCTTATAATTAAGAAAGATCCCAATTTTGATTTACAAAAGGTAATTCGAGGGTAGCAATGAAATTTTTTGCCATTGTTTTGTTTATGTGTAAGAATTCAACAATGCAAATAATATAGGGCCTATTTAAATTCATTCTGCCACAAATCTAACCTGCGCGACTAATATTTTAGTCAAATGGATCTCAAAATAAATTTGAACCCGTTTAATCACGAATTCGTCGGATTCGAGACGAGTTCTGATATTAGTTGGACCCATCCCGTACACGCCCATTACATTTTAAAATATATATATTGTCAAATAATTATATATTATTACATCTGGGGTTCATTTAATTAATTTTCAAATTGAGCCCAGATGAGATGACAAAATTCATTGTAATATATATAATAATGTATTAATATATTATTTAAATTGTTAAGTATATATATATATGTATATATAAATATCATAAATTATTGAATTTGATAATTTAAAATTTGTATAATAGACTATTTTGCTTATTTGGTGTTGGTTAAATTATTTAAATTCATATTAAAAAATAATTTTTTTTTATATAATGAATTTGATATGGTGTAATTTTAATTTGAAAAAGAAAAAACACGATCAAAGGGTAGGGTCCTGACGTGGTAGGTCCTGAGATTGGACAAATCCATCCCAGATCGCATCCCTACACAAGATAGACGTGCCCCTAGTTTTGCACAAACTCCTAAATCCTAACACATCTAGCCAACAATCTTATGGAATCAGCAAATATTGTTTCAATTAAACCAAAATTGAGTTTCACTCGAAATATGAAAGTAAATATTTATTGAAACATCTCAGAATCTACTTTAAAATATGATATACGTACGTATACTTCTATTCATACACATTATGCTTTATTACCGGTTAAATTTAAATTTTGGTCAAACGAGAATTTATACTCAACAGTTCTCTTTTTGTTTATTTTTGTAAAGCATATTTAATTTCACCCCTTAATAAATTGCCACTATGACAAATTCGCTGATAGATAGCGGGTAAAACCCGCCATTAAAAGGGTGGAAAAAACGCTGTTGAACATGGTGATATTAAAAGTGGCGCCGAACAACAGCGGTTTAAAACCGCTATTATATCTAGCTTTAACAGCGGTTTTATAGACATATAAGAGCGGATTTTAACCGCTATTAAAAGTAGATTCAATAGCGGGTAATACCCGCTGTTATATATTAAAAACCGCTTTTATAAGTACTTTCAAGAGCGGTTTACTTAAGATATAAGAGCGGGTATTACCCGCTATTAAAAGTAAAAAACATAGCGGGTAATAACCGCTTTCTTTTCTCAATATTTTTCCAATATTTAATTATTGCAATATTATATATTTTTTTAATAAAACTTGTAGTACGATTTTTATACTTTAATTAAAATAAAAATAAATTTTAATATAAATAACATTAAATCTAAAAATTCAAAAGTTCATATCATTACTTGCTAATCATTGCAATAATCTTTAAAATGCATTACATCAATATAAATTCAAGTACTAATGGTGTTCAATAACTAAATTAATTAACTACTACATCATCATAATAATCAAATAATCTTGAGCAACACGTTTGATATTCTCTTGCAGTACCATATTCTCTTGATATTCTCTTGCAGTACCTCTGGAGCTGAGCCTTAGTTATGCCAACTTGATCTTGAGCAGTAACACTGTCATTATGAGTTCATATTAGGAGTTAATCAATAAGAATTTGATGCCTATAATATATATTTGAAGAAAAATGGCTTTACTCAACATGATTAAAAAAATTAATGCTACACATATATTATCACAAAATTATTTTTATCTCATTTGCACCGTGTACCAATAATACTTTAGTTTGTAATAACTAAAGTAGTACAGTTCTATATATAACAAATCAGATTAGAAAAGGCTTAATTCTGAAACTTCACGGAAAAAACATCAATGTTTATCAAGTCGAGTTTTCTTATTAATTTCAGAAATTGAGCTGCAAAGCTGCTACTAAGAAGTTTAAGAACAGAACTTAAGTACCCCACCAACTTTCTTGATTCGTGGCCCAGTTTAGCATAAATGAAATCATCAAGCCCACTTTTCCACATTGAGGAACAATAAAATAAAAATCACAACATCATAATCAAATTACCAAATGCACCTAAATTGTTGCAAGAATTTACCATTCAGTGGCATTCCTTGCTCTTGAATAGGGACGAAATGATCCCTCTTCCCTGATATGCTTGGCTTCAGTTCAACAACAGTAATAACCTTCTCCAATCACGTTTTCCTCAGAGAAATTGTTAGTTGCAGCCGCAATAGCAGCGAACTTGAACATGGGTAACTTAAAATCATCATTAGTCCTTTATCAATCAAAGCATAATAAAAAAAATTTTACAGAACTCATTACCCTATTCTTCTCGGCCTCAATTCTCTCCTCTTATATCTTCATTTCCCTGATAAAGAATCAGAAAACATCATACATAATTAATTAAAAAATGCTAGTTTCATAATACCAAGACTCTTTCTTCTATTGTCTCGGGGACTACTTACACAAGAGAATTACAATAAAAGGCAACATGATTACAATAAAATCCTGCAATGCAGGAAGCATAATGATGTGTTAATGGGCTACTCAAATATGAGACTTGTATTTCTCATTCACAAATCCATCTTTCTTTATGCTACTCACTCTCAGTTTTGTCCTACTTGTCTTTCTTTTGTTACTGAAAATGGAGGTGCAAAGTCAATACCAAATGCCCAACAACTGAGATAAGAAATCAATGTTCGTAATCATATTGACATGATAAAAACATGTGAACTAATCATATACAAAGCAAAAAACCAGATCTAAGTTAACACCTAAAATGATGCTAAAATAAAGGTTAGTTGTGTCACACACTTTCCACTTTCACTTAATAAAAAAGAATAGCAGATAATATAGAAGCACATCTGCAAATTTTAATAGCACTTTTACAAATGAAGATTTAGCATTTTTCAGTTCATATCTTAGTTTAGTTTCTGGTACATGTTTGATGCCATTTACCAAAGAGAGTCGAGATAATAAGTTGATATAAATGAGAAAGCAATAAAATTAGCATAATAAAAGTAAGCAATGACCACTCTATAGAGTAGACAACACACAAAAAAACCTCAAAATCATCATTAAGATAATTATCCCAAAGTATTTTTCTTACTTGTGCAGTGAGCGACTTAATACCTTCTTTTGCAGCTTTGTTTTTTGTTGTCAATTGCCAAATCAGCACCAAGCTTTTCACAAAATCCAACTTTGCAGTGCTGGGGAAATAACCTGAACACAAACAACATTAATTCCATTCACAGGGACGCCTAATTTTTAGTCCATTCACACAAACAATATTAATTCCATTCACAGGGACGCCTGAACACAAACAATATTAACTTTGTCCATTCACAGGGATGCCTAATTTTTAGTCACAAAATAGCAAATTGTTTGCAAAAAATGTTGAGCCCGCACTTGCAAAAAATAATTTTGAAACCCTAATAAAATATAATCCCATCAATTATACCTTCAGTTGACAGCGCGGAGGCGAGGCAGGGGGTGCGTCGCGTGTGGCAGAGCAGAGGCGAGGCTGCGACGGCAGGGGGTGCGTCGCGTGTGGCAGCGCGGAGGCGAGGCTGCGACGGCAGGGGGCGCGTCGCGTGTGGCAGCGCGGAGGCGAGGCTGTGACGGCAGGGGGTGCGTCGCGTGTGGCAGCGCGAAGGCGAGGCTGCGACTATGTCTGATGTAGCGCACAGGCGTGGGCGGCACCGGCGTGGGAGGAGGCGGCTGGAGGAGGCAGCGATGTCTGGCAGCTGAGAAGGAGAAATTTTTGGGAGGAGGCGGCTGGAGACGCAGCTGAGAAGGAGGGAATGTAATGTGAGTTCTAATTAGGGTTTAAATTAAAGTTGGTATTTTAATTTATTTAAATTAACAAATGCAAATTGATAAACAATAGTTAGCTTTGTCCAAATGGTAACTATGCACTTTATTTTTACTAAGGTCATGGGTTCGATTCTGGGGAGGGACAATTTAATTTCTATTGTTTAACTATTTAACAGCGGGTTTTTAACTATTTAAAAGCGGTTTTTAACCGCTGTGTTTAGAATAAAAGATATCATACTTTTAACAGCGGTTTTTATTACCCGCTATGTTATAGCTCCGCCTATTAACATATAATAGCGGGCACACTTTTAACAGCGGGTTTTTAAGCTTTAACAGCGGTTTAAAAATTACCCACTCTTATATATGTGCTATTAAAAGTGAAATTTGTCATAGTGCGCACATATTATCCCACGAGAATTTCTCAGCTCAACAGATTAATTTGATTTCACACTGATCCATTAATTTTAATGAAAAAATCTTATGGGATCATTTATATTTAAAAAAAGAACCGAATTTATGAACACAAATTCTCATGAGACCATTTGTGTAATTTACTCCTTTATAACTTCATATATATTTTTCCATCATATTCACTTCAGAGATGGTGTTGGACTTGAGCCAACTTAAATTTCGGTCTTAAGCCCACATATCTCTAACTCTACTTCTAGTTGGTAGCCACCATATAAATGCTATTGTACTTCTCCTTCAGAAGTGTGATCGACAGAATCGTGAGTGAGAGTTGAGATGCTTGTAGTGTGATGAGCAGTCCTACTGTGAGGAATTTTTGTGCCTTAATTTCATTCTCATCGGTTTTGTGGCCACAAAACGGGTGAATTGAACCCTAGTCCCTAAACCAAACACGTGAGTCATGCGAGAAGGCGGGTGACCCAACAGTGTTATCAGAGCCACGGGTTGTCTTCAACCATATTATTGGAATTTGCTTTTTCTCTTTTTTTTTTTGGGACCGGATCCCCTCCATTTACAACTTCCTCCATTTCCTCAATTTTCTTTCATCTCCACCCTCCATTTTAATATACGGTTTAAAAATAGCCACATAATGTATCAATTAATTTATTTTTAAAAGGAATCACATTTACACTCATTAATTTTCTTTGACTCGGTAAAAAAAAAGAATTCACCGAAAAATCATTAGCTTTGTTAAAGACACTGATAAATTGAAAGAGACAAAAATACCAAACAACCACAGATCAAACAATCGAAAATTACCTGTATAATTCGCAAATGTGAAATAAACCCAGCAATTATATAACAAGCAGGAAAAAATAAACCCAACAATTATATAACAAGCCCTCACAAAACCAGCAAGAAGAAAGAAGAAACGCTACACCTCAAAATTAATTCAATTCAAAATCACCACAATTACATTTCGAAATCGAAAAATAAACTATGACGAAATTGCCAACCCTAGCTCTACCTATTGCCGATCGATCACCAAAAAAGAGACAACATGCCAAAATCTTCATTTTGTATTGTTGGAAAGGATTTGATTTAGTGCAAAAAGCTAGAGGATTTGCTAAACTCGAAAGAGAAAGAGAGGGCTAAACGAGCAGATTAAAAATTTTATCTGCAAGGAATTTAAATTTTTTTGAATGAGTCAAAGGAAATTAAGGAATGCAAATGCGATTCTCTTTAAAAATAAATTAATTGATACATGATGTGGCTATTTTTAAACGGTAGATTGAAATGGAGGGTAGAGATGAAAGGAAATTGAGGAAATGGAGAAAATTTTAAATGGAAGGGATCCGACTCCCTTTTTTTAAAAAAAAAAATTAATAAAGTGAAATTTGTAATTTGAGTAACAATAGAGAATTTAAAATAATTAATAAAGATCCGTCTAAATGAAGAATATGCTGGTATGGAGCCATAAGATTTGAATAAATTACAAACATACTATTACTCACTACATTTAGATGGATTAATCAAAATTTAATTAAATATTCCCCAAGAAAATGAAATTGAATTAATATTGAATGAAAATTCAAACAAAGAACTCAAAATTTATTTTAATATTGAAAGTTGATATATACTCTTTATTCTTAACATACATACGTTCTGTATTTGTCTTAATTTAACATATTTTATCGAGATTGCAACGCCAATTAATTTCTCAACTCAAATTTGCATAATACATAATTTAACCTTATTCTCATGCATGAAATTAATTAATTAATTCTCACTAGCTCGATCGTGTGTACTTATAGCTTGGCTAGACAGAAAGACCCCCGTCGACCACCAGATTAAGGCCCGTCACAAAAGCCGACTCATCGGACGCCAAAAACGCCGCCGCCTCCGCCAGATGGTCAACCGTCAGCACCACCCCTTTCAACCTAGTCAACGGCCCAATATACTTTTCCAAATCCTCGGCGTTCTTTATTGCTGAATACTTTTGCGTCAATATCGGCGTCAACACCATCGACGGCGACAAGCAGTTTACCCTTATCCCATGCACCCCAAGCTGCACACTCGCCGCCCGGACGAGCCCCAACACCGCATGCTTCGACATGATATAGTCCGTGTCAATCTCTCCGCCGGTCGTCGCCGCCAAGCTGCCGGTGCACACAATAGACCCTCTGCTCCCCAGCTCGATCATCCCACGCGCCGCGTGCTTCACGCACAAAGCCATGCTCCGTGTATTGGCGATCATGACACGATCGAACTGCGAGACGTCGAGGTCGAGGATTCTCTGATCAGAGACGCTGTTGATGGCGGCGTTGCTGAACATGATGTCCAGTCCGCCGTAGGTGGTGATCGTCCAGTCCACGAGGGACTTGACTTGTTCCTCGTCGGTGACGTTGCACCGGACGTAGCTGCACCTCCCCGAGCCGATGGACGCCGCCACGGCGGCGCCCTTGTCGGCTTGGATATCCGCGATCACCACCGCCCGAGCGCCGTATTTGGCGAAGAGATGAGCGGTGGCCTCGCCGATGCCACTGGCGCCGCCGGTTATTATGGCCACTTTGCCGTCTAGCTTTTTCTTCATCGTAATATCTGCCATGTACGTAAGAATATGTATTTTTTGTGCTTTATTTCTGTTAATTAATTTAATGCAATATATACATATAATAATAATAATAATAATAATTTTGATAGATTAATAGAAGTAGGGCATGCGGTGTAAATGAGCTAAATGCCTACATTGATTTGACAAGTCTCACTTGAATTCAAGTATTGTTTGTTTAATTAATTACGAGCAGCGCATATCAAATATAATAAATTTCAGTGAAAATAGTTTTTTCCGTAATTTATTTTTCACTTATTACGATTTTGATTCATTTCGTAGGGCTTAATTCAACATGTTATTTTACTATTTTATTTCATGATTATATTGGCAGTTATTTAATGAATTAATCTCAATATTAAAGAGCAGATATAATTGAAAATAATTTATGATAAGTTTATCATGAAATTATTTTAAAGTATCAAATATTTGATCAAGTGTATCAAAATATGCATCAAGTGTATCAAAAGTTGAGGTTAATATATAAATTTAATTGACCTTAACTTTTGATACACCTGATGAAATTTTTGATACAATTAGTTAATTGTTTGATACTTTAAAACTGGTTTATGATAAGCTTATCATGAACTATTTCATACAAAACTTTGTCAAGCCTTGTGTAAATTATATTAGTATGCTGAACTGATTTTCATTAAGCCCTTTTTACAAGAACGAATAGTTTTGTTTTGCTCCTTCCTTAACGATCAATTCTTGTCTTATTTAAATCTCTCAAAGTTTGTAAGTTTATTATGATTGCTCTCTGCCTGATTTATGAGCTTTTACTTTGCGAATTGCAATTTTATCTAAATTTTTGAATTTTTGCAAAATATATCATCACCTTTCATATTTTTTACAATTTAATCTTCGGACAACTTGCACATTGCCCAAAAGAGGATGTAGACAAATAAATGTTTCATCATCCCAATAAGCATCCACATCATTAAATACTTAAAAATATAAATAAAATTATTAATATCAAATATATAAAAATAATTATAATTTTAAAAAGAATTAGCCATCTTTTTTTAAATTTAAAAGTTTGAATGTATTTTAAAAATAAATTAAAATTAGAAAATAATAAATTAAAAGTTATATTGCCTAAAAATAAATAAATATTTTATTATATTTAAACACATAAATAAATAAATATATATATATATATATATCTATATGTATTAACAATATAAAAATAAAAATATTTAAAAAAATAAAATGAAATGTTCCAAATATAATAAAAATATTAAAATTTATTTACAATAACTCTAAATTTGAATATTAAATTTTTAAGGAAAAATCTATAAATATATAATCTTAATTTTTAAATATATTTTTAGAATCATGAATTTGCGTGAGCTTTAAATTTTTTAAATATATATATAAAAAAAATTACTAGGTAGGGTTTTGGCATATTGGTTAAATCTTAAGCCCACTTATCTCTAAATTATACTTTGCGACCGCTGAGGCGGTCGGTAATTATATAATTCCATCGGGTTTCGCCATGTACGGTCCAATTGTAATAGTATTGAATAAAACCAGACATCACAAGATGAGTTTTAACCTCATCAATGCTCAAAAATCTCTTGTTACCGCACTTTTTTTAACTAGGACATCTAATCTGGTCATACCTATCCATGCATTGTGGATTACGAGAGACAAACTTAGTAAACTCAAGAATGTTCTCGTAAAATTCAGTGTTGATCGATCCTTGTATCAGACGAGGCATTTGATACATCCAACGACGATCAGGGAGTTCCATCTGATTTAAATTAGAATACATCACATTAGAATTATAAAAAAATTCGCCAGAGTTTCGACTGTACACAAGCATATCCGAATTTTTAAAACAAAAAATCCACTATATATAATCATACATCAATTACACAATTACATCAATTACACAACAATAAACTTTATTCAACAATAGAAATATTTAAACGGTAAAAATGTAAAAACGTACGGTGAAATTGAAGCAACGAGCACAATGTGACAATGGACCCGAACGATTGCAACCAACACGTTGAAACAATATTTCTTCACATTTGAGAGATTTTTGGAAGGTTGGGGGTGAATTTTCACGAATGAAAAGGAAAGAAAAGGGTACAAGCTGTTCTATATTCAAAATTTAGCGACTGTCAAATCGGTCGCTAATCATAAACATCGAATCGGGCAATAATTGTCCACCTACCCGCTTCCGGATCCAAAATTTAGCGACCGATTGGGCGGTCGGTAATATAAAAAAATATTAGTGACCGCATAGTCGGTCGCTAATTTGTTGACTGGCGGTCGCTAATCGGTCGGAAAATGGTCCTTTTGACCATTAGTCAAACTCGATCGCTAATTGCATAATTAGCGACCACCTTTAGGCGGTCGGTAAATCCCATCTTTTTTGTAGTGTATATATTTACCGACCTTCATGGCGGTCGCTAAATATTACAAACGGGTCAAGACCCGGTTCTTTTAGCGACCATTTACCGACTATTTAGGCGGTCGCTAAATATTAGCTACCACTGTTCTAGCAACTACCCTTTTCGGTCGCAAAATCGATTGCTAAACATGTTTAAAGACCGTCAGGCGGTCGCTAAAACCAGTTTTCTTTGTAGTGATTTCTAAACCAAACATGTGAGTCGTGTGAGAAGGGGGCCGGGGTTAACATTGAGTGGCAGGTTTAACACTTTTGAACCGTACGGTGGACTATTCGGTTAGTTTAAACAAAGAAATAATATTATAAATCATCACACCCCACATTAAAGACAAGCAAACCCCACATTCCTACAAAAATAACACTACTATACATATAAAAAAAATACTGCTCTTTCATGAAATATAGAGAATTCAAGTATATTTAAAAAGAAAAGTAAAAACCCACATACCCATGAGCGAAAGAACTTTTTGATAGCTACACCACTATCCACATAAATATATCTTATAAATAAATAAATAAACCAACAACTCAAAGTTTAGAAAGAGACTTACCATATTGAGGGTGATCCCTATCCATTGCATCCTTCCTTCGCAAAGAGGCCATCTTGCCCCTCTACTGCAAAGAGTGCACACAAACCCTAGATCTCCCGTCTGCTATGAACTCTATATTTTATCCCTTTTAATTTTTAAATCTTGACGTTGATTAGATGAGCAGGAACCCTAATTTCGGTTTCGTCCTTGAACGATGAAGAAGATGAAAGGTTGGTTCTCTCTGTGTTATTTCTATCTGTGTTTCTAATTATCCCTTCTAAATTAAATTACTTCATTCTTAATTAATTCACTTAATTAATACAATTATTATTTTAATTGCATAATATTTTAATTATTAGGTGGCATCCACATCAAATATTATTATTCAATTATTATTTTAATTGAAATAATTTAAGTTTAGCTTTACTAGGATGCTCATATGCCATACAAATTCATCATTTTTTAAAACAATTACATAATAAAAACTAAAAATCGTAACCCCAATTTAACATTTAACAGAAACAATGATATTTATGAGCATTTTACATTGTTCGAACTTTACAAATTAAATTATATATGTTTAAATATTTTTATCAAATTTCAAAATTATGAGCCATAGTCTTAAGAATATTTTGATTCTTCAATTTGCTTGCTCAAATCTGGAAATATAATTTTAGCTGCAATCTAGAAAAATAGGTAACAAGAATGGGTTATTTACATATTGGTTTAAAAAAGTACCTATATTTACATATTGGTTCATAATTTCTGCATAATAGTAGTATAATTTTTTCCTGCATAGAACCAATTTATAATTAGTGTCAATTTTGTGAACCATTTTGTAGTTTTTTCAACAAGAATAATTAATTAAACAGACCAACTAAATAAAATTCAAACTTATAATGCATCAAAATCCAACATTTATTGTTGGTGGAGAAGAGATCTAAGAGTTACTGATGTAATTTTCAAATTGTTAAATACTACTTAGCTATAATTCCTTTTTCATTTACCTCGTTTACCCTGCATATCCAAACCCGTCATTCATATCACCAACTTCATCGAGGTCCTCTGATCCCTTCTCTTCAACCATATTGGATCGAGTTTGCTCTCTTTGTTTTTTCTTTCTTTCTTTTTTTAAGAGAAAGTGAAATTTTATTATTTAAGTAACAATAAAGAATTTAAAATAATTAATAAAGTTCCGTGTAAATTAAGAATATGCTGGTGATGTGGAGCCATAAGATTTGATTAAATTACAAATACATTACTCACTACATTTAGATGCAAGATTAGGGGTGGGAATAGGTCAGGCTGCGCGATAGGAGCCTACGGCACGGCCTATTAAAAGTCTTGTTAGGCTCGACCTATTTAATTAATAAATAAGTCAAGTTTAAACCTTTTCAAAAGTCTATTTAGTTGAATAGGCCAGACCCGAGCTTTTTTAAAGGTTTTTTAAGTCCAACAGACCGAACTATTTAATCATATATATATAATATATATAAATATATAATTAAGATAATAAAGGGAAAAATGTTTTTTTAGGACCGTAATTATAGGGTAGTTGGAAAAGTAGGACAATATATTTTCGAGCTTGGAAAAGTAGGACAATATGTTTTCAAGCTTGGAAAAGTAGGACAATATGTTTTCAGGTTTGGAAAAATAGGACAATAACTTTGGAAATGTAGGAAAAATAGGACAATAACTTTGGAAAAGTAGGAAAAGTAGGACAATAAGTTTGAAAATTGGCCTAGATTTACAACTTTTCAAAGTTATTGTCCTACTTTTCCTACTTTTCCAAAGTTATTGTCCTACTTTTCCAAGCCTGGAAACATATTGTCCTACTTTTCCAAGCCCAAAAACATATTGTCCTACTTTTCCAAGCCCGAAAACATATTGTCCTTAAATTACAACTACCCTATAATTACGGTCCTAAAAAACATTTTTCCCAGATATTAATTAGAAGATATAATTTATCATTGTTATTATTAATTAATATATAGATGCTCTAATGGAACATAGTCGTGACCAGAAAAGGTGGTAAGTTAAAGAAAATATGAAGGAATATTTATCATTTATGTATTGATTTTTTGAACTACTTTATGATTATTATTTTTTAGTGAGTTGATGTAGACATTAAGATGTTATTTGTGATTTGATAAAATATTTTATATTATTATGGTGTTATTGAGACATTTGTTAATTTTATAGATATAGTTTTGAAATTTTCATAACGAATAAAAAATTATGAATTTTTTTTATTATGTAGGCCGGCCTTTAAAAGATTCTCAAGTCTGACCTATTTGCTAAAAAGGCCCAAGCAGAGCCTACTTAAAAGTCTTTTATAGATAATAGATCAGACTTAGGCTCATTAATAGTAAACCAGATCCATACTTTTTTATGATAGTCCTAACCTGACCTGGCCTGACCTATTCCCACCCCTATGTAGGATTAATCAAAATTTAATTAAATATTCCCCAAGAAAATGAAATTGAATACATAATGAAAATTCTAACAAATTAAATCTCAGAATTTATTTTAATATCGAATGTTGATATATATATATATATATACTCTTTATTCTTAACATACATTTTGTATTTGTCTTAATTTAACTTATTTTTATCGAGATTCCAACGCCAATTCCTCAACTCAAGGGCAGCTTGGTTGGGAGGGTGAGGAATGAAAATGCATGAAGATTAATAAGGATTCATTCTTATTAGTAATGTTTGATATTAGTTAATGTACCTGAATAAAATTATAAAAACATATTAAAAAAAAAAGGATAATCACTAACTCGGTTGTCACTCGGTTGCCACTAAATGATCATATCCATTACCGTTACCTTCTTAAATTTATACAAATCACCCCTCAAATTTGCACCATACATAATTTTATCTTATTCACAAGAAATTAATTAATTCTCGCTGGATCGTGTGTACATATATATAGGCTAGACAGTAAGACCCCCGTCCACCACCAGATTAAGGCCCGTCACAAAAGCCGACTCATCCAAAGCCAAAAACGCCACCACCTCCGCCAGATGGTCAACCGTCAGCACCACCCCTTTCAACCTAGTCAACGGCCCAATATGCTTTTCCAAGTCCTCAGCGGTCTTCAATGTCGAATACTTTATAAACGGCGTCAGCACCGCCGACGGCGACATACAGTTAACCCTTATCCCATGCACCCCGAGCTGCACACTCGCCGCCCTCACAAGCCCTAACACCGCATGCTTCGACATGAAATAGTCCGTGTTAATATCTCCGCCGGTCGTCGCCGCCACACTGCCGGTGCACACAATAGCCCCTCTGGTCCCCAGCTCCACCATCCCACGCGCCGCGTGCTTCACGCACAAAGCCATGCTCCGTGTATTCACCATCATGACACGGTCGAACTGCGAGATGTCGAGGTCCAGAATGGTCTGATCGTCGACGCTGGCGATGGCGGCGTTGCAGAACACGATGTCCAGTCCGCCGTAGGTGCTGATCGTCCAGTCGACGAGGCACTTGACTTGTTCCTCGTCGGTGACGTCGCACCGGACGTAGCTGCACCGCCCCGACCCGATGGATGCCGCCACGGCCGCGCCCTTGTCGTCCTGGATATCCGCGATCACCACCCCCCGAGCGCCGTATTTGGCGAAGAGATGGGCTGTGGCCTCGCCGATGCCACCGGCGCCGCCGGTTACTATGGCCACTTTGCCGTCTAGCTTTTTCTTGATTGAAATATCTGCCATGTGTATTAATTCTTGTGCTTTATTTTTGTTAATTAATTTTATGCAGACAAATTTATATGTCTAACTAGGAATATTTATATCTATATATACAACAAATATTTTTGATAGATTAATAGAAGTAGGGCATGAGGTGTAAATGAGCTAAATGCCTACATTCGTTTGCCAAGTCTCACTCCAATTAATTCAAGTATTGCTTGTTTAATTGCATATCAAATACTCCCTCCCTTCCTCTGTATGTTGCTCGTTACTTTTGAACACACAAATTAAGGTAAAAGTGAAAAAATATAAGTAATGTGATGGAAAAAGTAAAAAAGTATAAGTGATGTGATCACTACAAAAAAATAATGAAATAAAGAGCGGAGTTAGTGAGGGGGTTGGGATCCCTCTTTAATAAATAAAATTAAAGAGGGCCCTAAAGAGGGGGGGCAAAATTTAAATTTAAAGAGGGGTTGGAAGAGGGGATAAAAAACCCTCTTTATTTAACGAGAGCAGAATAAAATAACGAGCGCAAAATCCTCGCAAAAGTCGCGAGGGTTCGATTCCTCGTTAATTAGCGAGCGCTGACCCTCGCCAAGAGTTGAACCGGACCGAGACGAGGGCTTTTCCCTCGCCGGTTTGCGAGCGCGAAGGCCCTCGCCGGTTTACGAGCACTAAACCCTCGCCAACTTTAAAATGGACCGAGCCGAGGGTTATACCCTCGCCGGTTTACGAGGACCGGGTCCCTCGCTAAATAAAGAGGGTTCTGCCCTCGCAAAAAAGTACATATATTTGAATTATATTAGTAGTAATTATTTAATTAATTAGTTTGTTTAATTAGTTAATTAATTATTTAATTAGTAGTTAATTAAAATGTTAATTAAAGTTGAAATGTTAGTAGTACTTATTTAATTATTGGTTTTTTACTTATATAATTACTTGTTTAATTAATAAGTTAATTATTTAATTAGTGTTTGTTAATATAATATCTATGATATTTAATTATAATGTATATTGTATTTAATTAATAATGTATTATTATGATTATATATGATAATGTATCATGTTATGATTAAATTACATATTATATTAATGTGTAGCATTATTTAATTTTTTATTTATATTTTAATTAATACTTTAATTGTAGGTGCTATATATCGGCAGTTGAGAAAAAGGCTATACACTAAGTTGGAGGGATTACTTACAATCAATGTATGTATGCTTTTTTAATTTATCTTTAATTACTATAAATTAATTTATGCATATTATTATATTTATTTTACATGCTCGATATTTATAAATATACATGTTATATGATCGATGTTCGATCTAGAAATATTGTTAAGTTTGATTTTGCATGCATATCACATTATAGATGATCGACGTTCGATTTAAAAATATTTTATTTAGATATGATTATATACGGACGAAGTTGGAGTTGGGGTTGATGAATTGTTGGTTATTGTTTGTAGTTAGATTGTGCGTTTCGATTTGATTATTATTAATTAAATCGGAAATGGATGCACTAGGATCTTGATTGATTATTAATTTGGGATATGATAAATTTAAATGAAACTCTGTCGAATTTTTTTAAAAAGTATTAATATTTGCTTAGAATTTGTATAGTAACGAATATGATCATACCATGTTTTAGTTATAAGGGTCTGTCGGAGCCGGCAGGCCCAGGTACTGGCATCTCTCGCCATAAGGGTGGTTCCCGTGGAGCAGCCCAGGTTGCTTTGGATATTGTAAGTAATTTTTTTAATTATACTTTTTAATTATGATCATACCATGCTTTAATTATTTGACTTTGTGGACGTATGTTGGTGGATGATTAGGTACTAATATTTGTTAATGATGATGGATGATTAGGCACTAATATTTTTTTTCATGATTTCTATTTTAATTTGATTCAAGACCAAAATCATGAATTTCATAAGTGAAATGAAGTTTTGATTAAATTAGGACAAATTTAGATAGAGATCAATTTTGTGTGTAATAGTTTCATAAGTGAAATGAAGTTTCATTATTAATATTTAGGCCATAATTTCATTTAAAACATGATTAGTTTGGAATTTCATAAATTCACGAGTCATTTTTAATTTTAAATAAAATTTAAAGAATGAATATTTATCATATTAAATGAATTATTTTACATTAATGTTTATAATGATTTTAATTAGATTAGTATAACTACATAATATAACAATAATAAAGTAAATATATATAACACTTATTAGTTAAAATAAAAAGTATATATATTTAAAATGAATTTTAGAACAAAAAATACAATTTGTCCAAGTGGCAAGACACATGAACATACATTAGAGAGGTCATGGGTTCAAAACCCCTCTCATACGAAATTCGCGAAAATGCTTCCAGATTCGCGGGTTGGTCCCGGGTCGGGTCGGTCCGTGGGCTAAACCCGCGAATTTTTTTTTTTTTACATATTTGAAATCAGCGAGGGTTAAACCCTCGCCGATTTGCGACGGATATGTGCGCTCACCAATTTACGAGGGTTGTACCCTCGTTCAGCCTTCCGACGGACTTTCCCTGGCTAAGTCCCGCGAGAGTTCGAACCCTCGCCATTTTGCGAGCACCTGCCCTCGCCATTTTCCCGAGGGAGCCTACCCTCACTAATTAGCGAGGGCCGAGGCGAGGGATATGCTAGCGAGCCACTCCTAGGCGAGGGCCTTGTTCCCTCTTTAACTCCCTCTCTAACCCTCCTCCCCTCTTTAATTCTCTCTTTAATTCCCTCTTTATATCTGTATTTTTTTGTAGTGGATGGAGAAAAGTGAAAAAGTAATGAAAATAGTGTAAAAAGTATTGAAAATAATCATAAAGAAATGAATAGTAGTTTCCAAAAAAGGTAAAAAAAACAAAAGAGCAACATATAGTGGCACGGACGAAAATGACAATATTAGCAACTTACAGTGGGACGGAGGGAATATAATAAATTTCAGTGGAATTGGTTTTTTTCGTTTTTTATTTTTCACATAATACAGTTACAGTTTTGATTTTCTTGAATATTAAATTTTGATTTTAGTTCTTTTTTTAAAAAAAATGATTTTTATTTTTTATTTTCTATCCTTTATCTTTATAAAAAAATTGATTTTCATTGTTTATCATTTAAAAAAAAAATTATTTTCGTTTTTTTGAAAAATAAAAAACAAAAATTAAATTTTAATAATCAAATATAAAATTATAGTTGGTGAAAGATAAAGAAAAAAAAATCCCTACTCGTGAGCCAACATGTAAAAATAATATTGGTAAATTTAAAATTAAATTTAGTACGTTCTCGTGTTTAACATTTACATATAACAAAAATAGAACAGTTTCAATTAATATTATAATTACAATACATAATTGCATAAATATTACGTTAATTCTTTAATTAATAAATTAAAGAGCTTACATTCACAAAATCCATGTAAACTGCATCAATTAACTTAAAACTAAAATTATTTTAGAAGAATTCAAGCGTAAAGTGGGATGTCACCCACTGTTTTCAGAACCGTTCAAAATTGGTTAAACCGGCTGTTTTTTTTTTAATATTAATATTTATTTTTTTACTTATTTTTATTTATCTTCTTAATCCTAATCAAACCAAAATCCAAAAATTTATTTTCCAAAAAAAAAAATCTTAATTGCTGAAGAACTATAAGAAATTAAAGAAAATCTATTTTGATTAATTGAATTATTTTGTCTCTTTTATATTTTGTGTTATTATTTTATAACTCTATTTTATTTATTTAAGTTTATAAGTGGATATTTATTTCATTTAACATATTAAAAAATAGGTATAAATTATTTTAACGGTTGAACCGTGAACCGATGCCTTGTCCAGTTTAGTCACCGATCCGGTTATAAAAATACAGAAAACACCCCTCCAATCTGTAGATATAATTCAAATTAAGTAAAACATGAAATGAAATAATAGCATGCATGCATCTCATTAAAATTATGCGTACATAAATGTGAAATAGACATGTGAACTACCTAGGAACTCGTTGGGTCCAACCCGCCGAACTTGTACGTTACTTTCATATTAACTTTAATATTTACATTATTTATTTATTTTGACTGTACATAATTTAAAATAAAAATATACATTTGATAAAATTGTTAATAACTTCATAGATCCCTACATTTGAGAAGAAGCCACCATTTTCACCTCAACGGGGGGAAATTCGAAGCTCACCCCCGTTTGAAGATGTGAAAAAGTGTGACAACTTAAAGAGTTGCTGAGAAAGGAAAAACGTTTTTGTTGTTGGTTTGAGCGTGAGAGAGGAGCTCTTAACACATAATTTGCTCCTGGAAGATTCAAAGAAAAGAAGTCGTGAAAATTAAAATTGAAGAATTGCTTTCATTGCAAGAAACTATACGGAGGCAAAAATTAGGAAAATTGAATTGGGCCTTGAGGCCCAATTATCAGCCCATTTACTATTTTTCTTAGTTAGCCCATTTGAGATGAATTAAAAGAGGTAGCATCATATACTGAAGGAATTACATACACACACATTTGGCATACTTCTTTAAACACATTCAAATATTAGGGTTTAATTCTTTTGGCGATTTCCTAGTTAGATTTTAGAGGATATTTAATTTCTTGCAAGATTTTGAGCTGTTGAACTTCATTGAGACGATATTTATTTTGTCTTGATATTTTAATGTTTATGGTTTATTGTTATTTTAGTATCATGTGTTTGTCTAATTTTTTTGTGCTTTCGGTGATGAATATTGATTGAGATCATTAGTAATTTTATTGTGTTTGTGCTTTGATTTTGATTTGTCACATGATTGAACTCCTACTTGTGGATTACTCGTGTTTTAATTGATTGTTCTTCATCGATTATACATTTAGATCGAGTAAGCAACAAGTGAGAGCTGAGTTTGATTGGTTTGGTGTATTGTTGAGTGGAATGAGATATTAAATTGCTGTAGTTAGAACGTCTATTACACCGAGAGCAGATAGATCGTTGAAAACACTCCCGATTAGGTACTAGATTAAGTGGGCAATAAGCGAGAGCTGCATTTGCTTGATTGAGTCAGAGTTTTAAATATAGTGTGGTTGTTTGATGAATCAAGTAGGGCATAAATATAATAGGTTATTGAAACTCATTTAATTGAAATTACCCGAAGCACACCTCAAATCATCCTCACCTCATCTTAGTTGGTTTATTTAAGTAGTTTAATATAGTTGCTTTGCTTAAAACCCGAAAATATTTGTCGTTTTCATAGTTTTAGTGGCATTCCATTTCTTATTGTCTAGTTGCACTAGAACATCTCCTTACAGTTCGATATTTTTTATAACTTGATCAAGCTTACCATTACATTGATCCTATACACTTACACTTGTAGGTTATGTGAATTGTGTGAAAACAATTTGCGTATCAATAATATATGAAGTATATATAATGTTAAATAATTTATATTATTATATCTATGGTTCATTTAATTCATTTTCAAATTGAGCCCAGATGAGATGACAAAATTTATTGTAACATATATAATAATTAATTAATATATTAAATATGTATATATAAATATCATAAGGGTAACTTACATATATGTTCAAAAAAGTCACTAGGTGCTGTGCAGAAAAAAATGTGTTTGTGTGCAAAAAAAAATTGTGCTTCTGTGCAAATATTTTGAATCTATTTGTAAATATAGTGACTTTCTTGAACCTATATGTAAATCATCCATATCATAATATGTGTAAAATTTTAAATATTTGAATTTGATAATTTAAAATTTATAATAGACTATTTTGCTTATTTGGTGTTGGTTAAATTATTCAAGTTCATATTATTATCGTACTTTTAAAAATAAAAGAGTTTTATGTAATGAATTTAATATGGTGTAATTTTAATTTAAAAAAGAAAAAACACGATGAAAGGATAGAGTCCTAGTGTGGTAGGTTGGAGAAATTCATCCCAGATCCCGTGCACCTAGTTTTACACACCCTTATACAAACAATACTGCACGTCAAAGCCAACCATACTTACAGGATGTGTTTTATTCAACAGATTAAATAGTTAATTATCTGACACAGGATTATTTTTGTTAAAATAGAAAATTGACTATTTAGTTCATTAAATAAAATACATCGTTATGAAATCAGTAATATTGCTTCAATTAAACCAAAATTGAGTTAATAAATATTTAATTATTGAAACACACATATAATTTAAATTCATTAAAGTCATGCTATATATATCTAAATTTCGGAGTAATATTTCTGAGACATCTCAGAATCTACTTTACAATATGATATAACTAATTAGGATTAATTGCCTAGTGGTACAATATAAACACCATATTTTAAAAACAATACTATAGAAATCCTTTATTTAAAGTTAATACAATTTATATTTTAATAATATAGTTTACTATCATAGGGGCTCTTTTTTAGGTTATAGGTTGTACATTTACACAAAGGAGTTACTGCACAGCATCAGAGAGAGAAAAGGAAGGAAAGAGAGAGAGGAGAGAGAAAAGGAAAGAAAGAGAGAAGAAAGAGAGCAGAGAAAGAAAAGGAAAGAAAGAGAGAGGAGCGGCGCCGGCGACGCCGTTTAGAGGGCGACCGCGATCCGACGGGTAAAGAGGGGGAGAGAGAAGAGAGGGAGAGGTGGAGCGGCGGCGGCTAGGGCACACACATATTCCATGGGCAGCCGCCTTTGAGCTCGTCTCCGATCTGTGAGCACAGTGGCGGCTAGGCACGACGACGCAAGAGACAGAGATAAAGAGAGGGGCTCCTCCGATTCCGTCGGATCGTCATTGCCATGGCCACCCCTCGTCATCGCCATGGCCGCCTCTCTCATGATTAGGGTTTGCAGTTGCAGGTAAAGGAGGAGATGTGTTCAAGGACCAAGTTTTTTTTTTTACAGATCTGTGATGAAGCTTTTTTTTTTTTTCGCATCATACAATTTTATTTTGCATTGTGCAGACATTATTTTTTATGTATCATACAATTATTTTTCATGATGCAAATCCTTAAGCTCCTCGAAAATAAAATTTCTACAGAGTTGTATGATATTAGTAAAGAGAATTTCATGGGATGTATTATTGATTTTTGAGATTGTGTTAGATTCTGCAAATTTGACAGGTTATTATGCATTTATTTCTTCGATTATGCATTTTTGTTCAATGGTTATGCAAATTTGTATAGACAATTATTCATTTTTTTCAATGGTTATGCAATTTTTATTAGACGAATTATGCAAAAATATTTAAGTATTATGCAATAACTTTTAATACGTTATGCAATTTTTATGTAGGCATTTGGAAATATATTGTCCTGCAAAAATTTTGTTGGTATGCAAAGTTAAAAAGTAATACATTTAAATAATTATTGTAAAAAAGTTGTAAAAGGTATTTGTAAAATTTTTAAATCCATAAAAATATTAATTTTTTAAAGCTTTTATGTATAAAAAATTTTAAAAAAGGGAAAATAATAAAAAGAAAATAAATGTATAAAATAAAAAAAAAGAAAGGCTGCAAATCTGACTTTACGTCAGTATGATGGGAAAGGTGCACACAAATTGTCTAGGGTGGGCCCCACAAATTGTATCTACTTTAAATAAGAGAAATAAATTGTATTGCTTTTAAAATAAGTGGTTATATTTGTATGGTTATTTAACTAGCCCAACTAATTAAATACTTCTTATTCATACACATTATGCTTTATTAATACTTCATATATATATATATACATATATATTTTTCCATCATATATATTCATGTCAGGGACGGCATACTGATAAGCCCACCATCAACCACCAGATTATGCCCCGTGACAAAAGTGGACTCCTCCGACGCCAGAAGCGCCACCGCCTCCGCCACCTTCTCCGTTGTCAGCGCCACCCCTTTCAAGCAAGTATTCGGCCCAATGATCTTTTCAACGTCACCCACCGTCATTATTCCAAACGGAAACAGCAACGGCGTCGACAACAGCGACGGCGACACACAATTAACCCTTATCCCATATTCTCCGAGCTGCAAACTCGCCGACCGCACCAGCCCCAACACCGCATGCTTCGACATGAAGTAGTCCGTGCTCGACGGCCCACCAATCGCCGCCGCCACGCTGGCGGTGCAAACGATGACACCTCTCGTCCCCAGCTCAATCATCTTACGCGCCGCGTGCTTCACACACGCCGCCGCGCCTCTGCTGTTGACCCGCATGACGCGGTCGTACTCGGAAAGGTCGAGCTCGAGAATGGTTTGGCCGGAGCTGCTGATAACTCCGGCGTTGCTGAACATGATGTCGATTACGCCGTAGGTTTTGGCGGTCCAGTCGACGAGGGACTTGACTTGTTCCTCGTCGGTGACGTCGCAGTGGACGTAGCTGCACCGCCCTGACCCGATGGATTCCGCCACGGATCGGCCCTTTTCGTCTTGGATATCGGCGATCACCACCGCGCGAGCGCCGTGGTCGGCGAAGTGGTGGGCGGTGGCCTCGCCGATGCCGCTGGCGCCGCCAGTTATTATCGCTACTTTGCCTTGTAGCTTTTTCTCGGCGGAAATATTTGCCATTTTGGATGATTGATTTCCTGTTTTTTTTTTTTTTTTTTATCTTTTACCAATTACTCCCTCCGTCCCATAATTGTTTTCACACTTTCCTTTTTCGTCCGTCCCACAATTGTTTTCACACCTTATAAATGGAAACTATTATTTTAACTTTATCCTCACAATCCAACTAATCTCATTATTTTAATAATATAATTTTACACAATATTCTATTTTTTCTTAAAAGTTGTGCCATCCCAGAGGGAGTATATGATTTGTGTCGGAATATCAACACATATTTATATACAAAAATTTTGAGACAAAGGTTGCGTATCTGAATCAATATCATTAATTATGTACACTTCATAATTGTCACGGATCTCTCCCATTGCTGAATATTTGGTATGTACATTTTTATAAGTTTATTTCCATTTAGTTTTCCTAGTTTAGGTTTTCATCAGGATTGCATAGGTGCGGGACTACGGGTGCGGCTGCGATAGGATACGGGTGTGGGTATTCTATTTTTTAAAAATTTTAGGGTGCGATACGACTAGGATACGTTTATTTATTAATATTTTATTATATATATAATATATATACATATACATACATTAAGAAATTATTCAAATATCATCAACAATTTATCATAAAAGTCTTAAATAAAAATTCAATCAATCTAAAACTAAAATAAATCTTGCAATTTAAATCACTACTTAACTAAATTTAGAAAGTTCAAATAAAATTCAAATAATATATAACATAATTGACCTAATTCGAATTATCGTTCATCATTATTTGGTCACCAAATAAAATAGTCATGTTTAATAAATAACACTACTTCAATTTAAGTAAAACTTAAATATAAAAAAAAAATTCAAATTCATACTTAATAGTTCATATTCATATACTACGCACAAGTAAAAATTCAAAAAATTTGAAAAATTGTTCACAACTCCAAAATAAAATCACATATTAAAAAGTATATTTTAATTTTATTAATGAATATTAATATTATTTAATATTCTTTTGTTGTATCACTTTTTTTTTGTGATTTTAATATTATTTAATATATTGATTTTATTTATATTTAATTTTACTTTAAAAAATTAAAAAAAGAAAAGAAATAAACTTAATTTTATTTGAAAAATAAACCCTGCCGCACACTCCGCGTATCGGATTCTTCTATAAGACGTATCCGATACGCGTATCCTAAATTTTTTTTAAAAAAATCTCACGCGAATCCACTCGCACCCGCACCCTTCGCGTATCCGATACTGCATACTTATTTTTTTTTTTTAAGAATCCGTGCATTATAGATTAGCTAGCTTTTTATGCATTCTACATTGACTCTTCTTTTTAAATTGTATACAATTATGCATATAAAGTGTCACTAAATTTACATAAATATTTCAATCTTGTGGAAAAAAATTATTTGTCAATAGCATATAAATTTTACAAAAAAACTTACACTTCCGGGAAGCCGAGGCCACGGGCCATTGTTTTAGGCCCGTCGGGCCGCCTCGACAGCTAAATCGACGTCCTTCTTGTCCCCTTCCGAAACTTTTGCGATCACTTCCTCAGTTCTTGGGTCTATAGTCTCAAAAGTTTTTCCTATTTATTTAAATAAAAATAAAAATAACATGAAACTTTTCATCTTACAATCATTGTTTTATAACATTACAATGAAATTGATGAATGATTCTTGGTTACATTCCATGCATCCAAAATTTAATTCAATTTTGGGTAGAAATTTTCAATTACTGCTGTCGCTAACTGCATGTTCTTCAAATTCTGATTTTCTCAATTGAAAACATTATTACAGATATTCAAAACCATTTGACAATATGATGAAATTTCTATCGATTTTGTCTCTCAAATCTTGTTGAAATTCTGAGGCTGGCCTCCCAATACACAAAAAATATGCCTCTAAATTCATTCAAATCCAAATCCCTTCACACGTCTCTGTTTCCCTTATCCAAATCAATTGAACCTTCCATATTTCTCCTCTTTTTCTTTCTTCTTTGTTTTCGTTAGTATATTATGTTACTTTTACTTGTTTCGTGAATATTTCATTTTTGGAAAATTTAATGCTCATCACAACTTATAAGTAATAATACTAATACCCTAAGAATAAATTAGTAAAACCACAAAAACAACTAATAACTCAAAAATAAATATAAATAATACTTTAAGAACAACTTACCCGTGCCCAAAAAATAAATCAGTAATACCAAAAAAATAAGTTAATAACACTCCAAAAATAACTCACTATACCCCAAAAATAAGTCGATAATACCTGAATAACATGCTAGTAATACTTCAAAAATAACTCATTAATAGCCAAAAAATAAGTGTAAGTAATTGATTAGTGTAAAATTTGCTTGAAATTATTGTGCTTTTATTGTCAATTTTGATATGAATTCTTGTATTTTTTTACACTAAATTGATTTATTGTGCTTAATTTTGAAAAATCATTTGTGTTACATTTTTATTGGAAATTTGGAATAAATTCAAGAATTAATATTTAGAATTGTTATTTGGGTTTGCACATTTAATTATTTGAGGTTCATAGAATTTTTAATTACTTAGGCTAATGATGGATTAATAGAAGCCCAATATTTTGAAGGCCCATTTACATTAATTTGCTGAAGGGAGAATAAAGTCACTGGAAGGAAAAAGAACTTTGACTAAATAGTGGTGAGATGAAAACGTGGCATTACTCCCTCCCTCCCCAGTCCCCACAATTCATTCCACCATAACCTTTCTCAAAGCCCCTCTCCCCATCAATTTAAAGCCGCCTCAAGCTCTGCTGCTGAAATCAACGAAACCAGCCGCCGTAAAAACGTTGAAGCCCACACCTCTCACAGCCACCGTAGCAGCAGCCTTGCTCGGAACTCGCCGGAAACTGGAAAAAGAAGACGACGCCCGGAATCCCAGAAGCTGCTGCCTCTGCCGTCACACTCCATAGCCGGAAATGGCTGAACCCAAGACCCACCAATTCGAAGCCATTCGGCAGTCAAACGCCGGAATTAGCAGCCGCTCGTCTTCGTTCGATCCCAGCGCCGCGCCGGAAAATGAACCTGCAACTACCGCCACCAGCCCAGCCGTCCATTTCAATCACCGGAAAACCAGTCGAGAAGCTCCCTGTTTTATGGCCGACGCTCGTCAAAGCCCAAGACGCCGGAAACTGTTCTCGAAGACCGACACCATCTTTGAAGCTTGTTGCCGGAATCCGCTTCTCATCGTCGAAGAAGAAAGGAAAAAGCGTTGGAAAATCTGAAGAAGTGAAATAGGTAACACGCTTTCAATTAATGGTGCAACCCGTGCTTTCCTTTCTTACTGTTCGACCCGTGCTTCAAGTGTTAACTCGAACAATCAAATTCGAAGAATTATGCACGGGTTAGGAGTAAAGCATGATCCGTGCTTAAACATGCAAACCATGCTTGTGTAATTAATTTGATTTTGAGCGAGCACTCGGTGATGAGTTGGTGATGAGTTAGAGCACGAGCCGTGCTGAAGAAGGTTGCCCGATCAGGAGATGTCTGAAGAACCGTGCATTTCTGCGAACCGCGCAATTTAAAAATCTCAGAAGATGATTTGGGCTTGAGGCCCATTTCTTGCCACCATTTCAATTAAACATTTCAAAAGCCCACCCATTCTGAGAGGGGAAAAACAAAAAAGGAGGATTACTCACGTACTCTTGATGATCACGAAGGAACACACGCATGACACACTTCATTCTCAATTTTTCAGATATTTTCTCACATTTCTCCACACACACTTTCACATTTTAGTAGGTGTTCTAATTTTGTTGAATTTCTTACAAGCTTTTGAGGATTTTGGTTTTATTCAAGTTGTAATCATAAATTCTAGATGACTTCTATCCTTTAAACTCTTTTATTATTGTTGAGATTATAATAGTTTATGGTTTATTGTAATTTTATTGAGTATTTGAGAATGTTTTTATTTTATTTTGCATTTGATGTTATGGGTTTGCTTATTTTAGCCATGGGCTAAATTGTTTATGCTTTGGGTAATGGATATTGGGTGAGGATTGATGATTTTATTGTGTATGTGCTAGAGTTTTGATTTGTTGGGTGATTGAATTCTTAAATTGTGGTTTATTTGTGCTTTAATTGCTTGTTCTTCTTATATTATGAATTTTAATCGAGTGGGCTAGAAGCGAGAGCTGCGTTTATTTGATTAATTGCATGATTGGGTTGAGTGAGATATTAAATTGTTTTTCTTTGAACGTCCATTACACCGAGAGGGGATGGTTCGTTAAGAACACTCACATTTAGACACTAGGTTGATGTAACGAGAGTTAATCAATTAGGTGAGAGTTAATCCTAGTTCGATCACTTGATGAATTGGTTTTCGATGTATGTATACAATAGATCGTTAATTCAAACTCAATAGAAATTACCCGAAGCATTCCTCCACTCCTTGCACTTCTTTGGAAGTTAGAACTAGTTTTAATTTGCATGCTATTTGAGTTGCTTGTTTAATTTTAGCTTTAATTTTCATTTGTTAGTTTTAGCTAAAAAAAACCCCAAAACCCGGAACCTTTAAATTTTGTATCGCAACATGTGGATGTTTGAGATTAGATCCTTGGACTAAATACACCTCCCTAGGGTTCGATAATTTTTAACTTGGTCAAGCTTCATAATCAACGAACCTATACACTTGTAGGGTAGTGAATTTGTGTGTGAACACAATTTGCGTATTAGTAATACCTCAAAAATATTTCACTAATACCCGAAGAACAAGTGTGAGTAATGTTGATATGACGAACTAACACTATCGACATGGGGCAATTACGCAAGGCTTAGCAGGTCGCCAGGACCCACCAGGATCCTTGAAGATGCGGAGCTCGCCCACATGGAGGTAACTTACAAGCGGAGCTCGCCCAGAGCTCGCCTTTTATCCCTGGGAAGGTCTCGCCGAGCTCCATCATCACATAACGTTCGTGGACCACAAGGCACCAGAGCCCGCCCTGGAGCTTGCCCAAACCGCCTAGGCTCATCCCCGAAGCTCGCCGACGAGCTCGCCTATCAGTCGAATAGAACTCCGATGGTGTGCTCTTTTTCCCTCCGTCCGGTTTATCCACAAGGGTGGTTTACGGTGAGGTTTTTAATGAGGTTCATCTAGTCTAAGGCATAGTAGTAGGATGAGGCATGATAAAGGGAGCAGTGTGAGAGACCAAGACGAGGGTAAGGAACCCTCGTCAACACCGGAAGCCACATAGGCTCGTAAGGTGCCGTCTCACACTCGCACGCTTATAAATAAGACCTCTCTTGTACTATTCACACAACTCTCACAATCCTGAAAATCAATACTACTACTCTTGCAATATTTCTCTCTCTATTCTCCCTCCTCATATTACATCCAAGAACATAAAATCTTGGATTATTGTTTGATAGGATTAACATGATATAAGACCACATAAACAAACGTTGTTAATAAATTCTATCAACAATTTGGCGCTAGAAGGAGGGTCTGGCTCGAACCTCCGTTTACGAGAAATACCCAAGAACAAAAATTAGGGTTTGTTGAAGATTTGAAGATTTGAAGGTGTTCTTGACAAAACTCAAGAACACTTGAAGATACACACACATCTTCATCCCCTGAACGAAGGACCCAGATCTCCGGACAGAAACCCGAATTATCGGATTTCCCAAAATTTGCCCGGAACAAGTTTTCAAACGCACGCGTGCGCACGAATAAACCGAATTTCGGACAATTCGTCACACGCGAGGCTAGGCGAAAACTTGCACAGCTCCACCTAAGCTGGACGATAACCATTCAGGCGACCTCCATCACCCCGGTGACCTCCCTCCACTTCGACGCCCTTCAGCGAGTTACCCCTCCGAAACCCAAAAATGGCCAACACTCCAGCCGTCAAGGGACAGACCTCCGCAGCTGCGGGAAGGTCTAGAGGGGGCAATCAAAACCAGGTCGAAGTGGAGACCTCACACCAGGTGGTGGAGACATCACAACCGCCTCGCCAGAAGAGCACCGCAGCTCCGCGACCTCAGCGAACTGCGGCGACCCAGGAAGACTTAGCCCCCGCTCTGAGGGACCTGGTCAGCAATCCTGACGAGCTCAGACGCATCATCGCGACCCTACAAAGGTTGCAGCAGCGACAGCAGGACGAGCTCGCCCTAGTACCTAGGCGAGCTCCAGCCGCCGAAACCAGGGAGCAGACCAGGCCCACCCAGGGCACCCAGACCAGGGGAGACTACAGCGTACTCCCCACCGAGCAGGAGGCGAGCTCGGCACAAGCTCGCCAGCGCAGGGAGAGGACCGATAAAACCAAAATGGGGGAAGAGGGTCCCGCTCCTTACACCGGAAGGGAGCCGGCCTACACCGGGGCGTCTGGCACCCACCAATCTCAAAGGAGGGAAGTCCTCCAAGGCCGCCTGGGCCCGAGGTATGATGAGAATGAGCGTGCAGCAGCCCCAGCTGCATCCCAGGGGGACTCTGACCAACAGCCGCGCAGGTCAGCCCACGAAAGGCTGAGGAGGCCCGCCACTGACCGGCTAGGCCCCCACGGCGGACGCCAATTCCAGCCTGTCACTGAGAGGTCACCCCAGAGTGAGGCACCTCGGGGACGTGTGTCCGCGAGACGCACGACCTTTGAGCACCCTCCGCCGGAGGTGACCCGTGATGACGAGCTGGCCTCACTGAAAAAGGCCGTTGAAATGTTGCAAGCACAGGTAGCGGCCAAGTCTGGCGGACCTGACGCCACGACTCTCCCCACCTCTCCATTGGCACCCGCCATCCTTCACGCACCGGTCCAAAAGAAAATTCAATTCCCCGTGATGTCCGCATACGAAGGAGAATCCGATCCGAAAGTCCACCTGGCCAAGTACGCGGATTTCATGATTTCAGTCGGTGCCACCGACCCCACCCAGTGCCGAAACTTCCCGCTGACCCTAGGGGACCGAGCTCACCGTTGGTTCTCTTCACTCGCCCCGGGGTCGATCTGCTCATTTGGCCAACTCTCGCGGGAGTTCCTGGCCCACTTCTCTGGGTTTGGATCTTACCTTACCCAGAAGCACCGACTCGCCAACATCCATCAAGGTGAGCACGAGACAGACCAGCAGTACCTGGAAAGGTTCGACAAGATTCTGCTGGAAGGCGAGCCGGTAAGCGACGACACCAAGGTCGTCGCAGCGATGGGCGGACTCAGGAGGGGCACCGACCTCTGGAAGGAAATGCACCTCGCATGTCCCAACACTTATAGCGAATTTTGCCACAAGGCGGGGGTGTATGTGGCTACGCAGGAGGCACTACTGAAAGAAGTTGGTGCCCACGAGGAAAAGAAGCCCTACGGGAAGAAGTCTGGGGGCACCTACAAAGCCCCCCGGAACTTAAAGGCCTTCGGCGAGGGAGACGAGCTCAAAGAAAAGCTCAACCAGGTCCTCGTTGTCTCCGTCGACCACGTCTTCACTGCCGTCCAAGGCAAGGCCATGCTGGAGGAGCCAAGGCGGATCCGCCAGGACCGCACGAAGCTCAACCCCAACAAATTCTGTGCCTACCATCAGGCCATCGGCCACTTCACCAGCGAGTGCCGAGATCTCCTCAAGCAACTCTGGAAATTTTACGAGGAGGGGAAATTGGCCGAATTCGTGAAGAAGGCCCCAGCCAAGAGACCAAGGTTCGAGAGGAGGGCCACCTCCGATGACGAAGAGGAGGAGGGCGACCAACCTGGCCCCCATCACAGACGGAGGGCACCTCCCCAACCTCAGCAAAATATGGAGCCGACTCGGGAACTCTTGGTTCTTGAGGAGGAGATCGGAGCTGCAGGAGGCCTCCGGGACGGAGGATTCTCCATATCTAGGAGAAAGAGGAAGGCCGAGATCCGGGCCATAAATCAAGTCCAGGAAGGTAGCTCCGGCCCCAGGTCCACCTCGCAGCTCGTTGACGAGCTAACATTTTCTTCTGCGGACCTGGAGGGAGTACTGATGCCCCACAACGACTCGTTAGTGATAACCACCGACATCATGAACGTCCGAGTTCACAGGCTGCTTGTAGACACCGGCGCATTCACCAACATCCTCTTCAAATCCACCTTGGATGCCTTGGGTGATTTCGAGTCGTACCTGGAACCTAGCAATGCTAGAATAGTGGGGTTCGGAGAGGCTGTAACCGTCCCCCTAGGTAGTGTTAGGTTGAGCGTCCAACTTGTATCGGCTGAGGATCCCGCAAGGAGACTGACTAGGCTCATAGATTTCCTAGTTGTCGACCAGCAGTCCTCCTACAACGGGTTCCTTGGCCGCCCTTTTATTAATGAATTCAAAGCGGCGTATTCGACCTACTACTACTGTTTAAAATTTCCAACTCCGAAGGGTGCCGGAACTATAAAAGGTGACCAGAAAAAGGCCCGAGAGTGTTTACTCCAAATCAAAGATGGCCGGGTCAAGAAGTCCGTTACGCAAGTCCACGTCCTTGAAGAGGACGTACAAATCAACCAAGGTGTTGGACCTGTGCAGGACACACAATCGACACCAATGGAGGACGTGGAAGAAACCCGACTGTTGAAACCTGCACAGGGATCGATAGCTGCGCAGGGACAGCAACCTACTCCCATGGAGGTAGTTGATGAGGTCCCAGGTGGAGGACCTGCGGGAGGTCAAGAACCAACGCCCATGGACGTTGACCCAATCCCTCGAGTCACCATGTCATCCCAAGCTAACAGACCACCGGAAGAGTCCACAGCCGATGAGCTCGCCCAAGCTGAAAGCCAACCCGATGACCTCGAGCCGCGCATAGGCCACGAGCCTACGCAGATGTCACAAGGGGAGTGGGACGAGCTCATCAACGACCCGAGGTGGAAATGTCAGAAGAGAAAAGCAACCCCCATGGAGGAGTTGGCGGCACTCCCGGTGGACCCGGAAAGGGACTAAGAACTTTTCGTCGGTTCTGAGTTACCTGAACCGTACCGGTCGAGGATGGAGCTGTTTTTGATGTCCAACCTGGACGTATTTGCCTGGTCCCATGAAGACATGACGGGGATCCCGTTGGAACATGCTTGCCACAGACTTAACATAGATCCGACGAAAAGACCCGTACGCCAGAAGCGAAGAAAATATGGACCAGACAAGTACGCAGCTCTAGCAGTTGAGGTGGAAAAGTTGTTAGACAACCAGCTCATCAAGGAGGCTTTGTGTCCGCAGTGGGTCGCGAACCCCGTCCTGGTGAAGAAACACAACGGGACTTGGCGACTCTGCATTGATTTCACGGACCTGAATAAAGCATGCCCGAAGGACAACTTCCCACTACCTCACATTGACCAGCTGGTGGACAGCACTGCAGGCCATGAAATGATGACATTCATGGACGCTTTTGCAGGCTATCATCAGATAGCTCTGCACCCGGAAGACCAGGAACACACGGCGTTCTACACCAACAAGAACATGTACTGCTGGGAAAGAATGTCGTTCGGACTCATCAACGCCGGAGCTACCTACCAAAGATTGGTGAACAAAATGTTTGACCAACACATTGGCGAATCCATGGAAGTGTACGTGGACGACATAGTTGTCAAGAGTTTGAGAAAGGAGGACCACCTGGACCACCTGAAACAAACCTTCGACATACTGCGCCACTACAACATGAAGTTGAACCCCAAAAAGACCAGCTTCGGCGTACACTCTGGGAAGTTCCTGGGGCACCTAGTTAGCCAGCGGGGAATCGAGGTCAACCCGACACAAGTCCAATGCATAATTGAAATGGGGAGCCCCGACTCCATCCAAAAAATTCAAAGACTAACTGGATGCATGGCGGCCCTTAACAGATTCATCTCCAGGTCCGGCGATAGAAATCGTCCATTTTTCGAGGCGATTAAAGCAAACACACGGAGGTACAAAGAGGCGGCCAAAGCCAACGAGCTCCACCTCAAAAACCACTTCGTCTGGACAAATGAATGCCAACGGGCCTTCGAAGACATCAAAACATACCTGGCAGACACACAGATTCTGTCAAAGCCAATACCTGGAGAGAAGCTGTATCTGTACCTAGCCGCGTCGGAGGTGGCCATCAGCTCCGTCCTGGTCCGAGAAGAGGCGAAAACACATCTCCCAGTGTACTACGTGAGCCAAGTCTTACATGAAGCTGAGCTGCGGTACACCCCAACAGAGAAGCTGGCTTATGCACTGGTGATGAGTGTCAGAAAATTGAGGCCTTACTTCTTTGACCATCCGGTGGAGGTGCTGACAACGTTCCCGCTGCGTCAAATACTACAGCGCCCGGACACTGCCGGCCGCCTGCTGAAATGGTCACTGGAGATCAGCCAATACGGTATAACCTACGCACCCCGAACAGCGATCAAGGGACAAGCACTGGCCGACTTCATCGTCGAGCTAACTTTCCCACAAGATCCGACGAGGGGGCGTATAGCTCCGTGGCATCTCTACGTGGACGGATCATCAACTAGCATAGCAGCAGGCACCGGCGTAGTCCTGATCAGCCCCGACAGACAAGTCTTCACCTCCGCAATTCGGTTCGACTTTCGAGCAACCAACAACGAGGTGGAATACGAAGCGTTAATAGCAGGACTTAGGCTATCATTAGCTGTGGGGGCAACCAATCTTCAAGTTTTCGGAGATTCCCAACTAATAATATCCCAAGTCCGGGGGGAATTTGAAGCAAAAGATCAGCAGATGATGACCTACCAGAAGATTGCCGCGCATCTGATCTCGATGTTTACACAAGTTTACATCAATCACGTACCGCGGCTAGAAAACACACAAGCAGATGCTCTAGCCCGGCTAGCTACTAGCAACGGCGAAGCCGAATTCACGGAGGTTGTGATCACCACACTGAAAAACCCCTCGACGTTCGACTACAAAGTAAATCAAACCTCGAGTGGGGGGCAGGAGAAGAGTGAAGATAATGAAGATTGGTGCACCCCAATCCGAAAATACTTAACTGACGAAACAACCCCCGTAGACACCTGGGAAGCTAGCCGGTTAGTAAAGCAAGCTGCCAGGTATACGCTACTGGATGGCCAACTCTATAAGCGTGGATTTTCTCTACCCCTACTCAAATGCCTAACTAGGAAGCAGGGGTCCGAAGTGTTAGAAGAAATTCACGAAGGGATTTGTGGGAGCCACGCTGGGGGGCAAGCATTGGCATATAAAACGATCAGACAGGGCTACTACTGGCCCACTCTTCGCAAAGATGCCATCAGCTTCGCTCGAAGGTGCCGAAAGTGCCAACTTTTCGCACCTAACATCCACTCCCCAGCTAACCTGCTTAAGTCGGTTTTCAGCCCATGGCCTTTTGCGAAATGGGGTATCGACTTGATCGGCCCATTTCCACCTGGTAGAGGCGGTGTAAAGTTCGCTGTTGTAGCAGTGGACTACTACACTAAGTGGGCTGAGGCCGAAGCTCTCACAACCATAACCCAGGAAAGGATGATCGGTTTCATTTGGAAAAACCTGATCTGCAGGTTCGGACTCCCGCAGTCGGTCATCACTGATAATGGAAGGCAGTTCGACGGACAGAAGTTGAGGGACTTCTGCAGTTCATGGAACATCAAGAAGCACTACTCAACTCCGTATCACCCCCAGTCGAACGGCCAAGTCGAGGCGGTAAACAAGATCTTGAAACACATATTAAAGCTCCGCCTCGAGGAAAAGAAAGGAAGCTGGGCAGACGAACTCCCGGAGGTCCTGTGGTCTTACAGAACTTCCTACAGGGCCAGTACCGGGGAGACCCCGTTTGCCCTAGCCTTCGGGACTGAAGTCGTGGTCCCGGTGGAGATCCAGAACAAGACTTGGAAGGTGGTGGGGTATGATGAAGAAAAGAATGATGAAGCCTTGGCAGTAGAGAAAGATCTGATCGAAGAGACCAGAGCTTCATCAGAAATGAAAAACGCCACCTACAAGCGCAGAGCGGAAAAATATTACAACTCTCAGGTCCAAGACCGAAGGTTCAAGGTCGGCGACCTGGTGTTGAAAAAGAAATTGATGGCCCCACCAGGTGTATTCGGTTCAAATTGGGAAGGACCATTCCGAGTCACTGCAGCTTGGCCAAACGGTACCTATGATCTAGAAGACGCAGAGGGCAAAGCTTCATCATACACCTGGAGCTCGGCACACCTAAAGAAGTTCTACCAATAGACTAGAATCCTGTAATACCTGTAATAGACTAGTCGAAGGTTTACATCGGGAATATAGATGGCAACCGATGTAAATTACGTTGCAATAAAAAAAAAATTCAGAAAAATTCCCAAGTGTTTGGATCTGTGCAGCCCTCCGATCAGGCGAGCTGCACCAGGTCGCCCATTACGCTAGCTCGCCAAGCCCAGCTCGCCCACATGCTCAAAAGTCCGCAATGTGCAAGGACCAAGGTCCCAAACGTTGTAATTAAATAGCTCGAAGGCAAAGGCTAAAGTGCCCAAGGTCGCGAAGGTACCCTTCGTAAAGGGTTGCTAAGCACCTACTGCCATAAGTTAGAAAAATTCGCGAAAAAGACAAAAACGTCTGAGGCAAGGTTCATGAAACCCAATGGCCCAACGTGAATCAATCGAAGTGCAGTTCGCTGCCCTAAGTGGCCTAAGACGAACAATTCGCGGCCCTAAGTGGCATAAGACGAAGAATACACACTCTTAAAACAGAGGTACAATTCGTAGTCGAAAGTGACGTAAAACGAATGATTCGCTTCTCAAAGTAGAATAAGACGAACAATCATGTACCAGAAAAATAAACAAGAACGAGCTATTTAAGAAATTATAACATAAAAGCACAAAGACGTAAATAAAAAGAGTTGGACAAAAAATGTTCGACTTATATTCAAAAGATACTTAAGAAATTTTCAAGTCCAAAATATACTTGAAAAAATCCTAAGTATGAGTAGCAGTGCTGGCCACAAAGGCCGACCAGCTAGCCATCTTTGAACTACAAAAAGCCCCTTCTGGGCGAGCTGCATATGTCTGGCGAGCTAAGTCTACTTGGAAACTACAAAAATAGAGCTCCTTCTAGGCGAGCTACGGAGCCTGACGACCAACTACAACTTGGGAAATAAAAAGCTAATCTAAGAAAGCGGTAAAAAGCCTAAGTATCGGGGGCATCAGCAGGGGCAGGGGCGACCTGGGCACCGGGAAGGGTGAGTTCGGCCTCTGTGGTGATATTACCAGTCAGCCCGCTGGCATCGAACTCACCCAAATCTAGCATGGCATCCCCACATGCCTCCCGAAGTTGCTCCACAGTGGGCGGAGTCTGCTCCTCTTGGTTGGCGACCTCTGGTTCACCCAGATTCAGTTCCGGCACTGGGATAGTATTGATGATCTTGAACCGAGCCGGAACAAAATCCAATGGAATTCCAAGTGCGGGGAGGTCGCCAATATCCAGTTCGGCATCATCGGGGAAGGGGACCCTATCCAAGCACTCCTTGAACTCGCCCACTATGGCCTTCACCTCGTCATCATGGTGAGCTCGCGCCCACCAGAGGGCCCTTAGGACCTCGGCATAACACTGCACGAAGCCCCGATCCGAGGCCTCGGCTTTCGCAGCTACCAAATCGGCCGAAGTGACAGCACTGCTGCGTAGTTCAGCGACCTCAAGTGCCTTCGCCTCCAATTCGGCCCTATGCCTCTCGCACTCGGTGTTAGAGCTCTTCACCAGGCCCCGCTGCAGTACGAGGTCTTTCTTCATGACCAGGTGGCTGTCGACCTCCAGGGCGAGCTGGGCAGCGAACTCTTCTTCCTTCGCTTTTATTCTCGCCTCAGTCTCCTGTTCGAGCCGGGCGAGCCGGCGTTGGGCGGCCTCAAGTTGCTCGAGGGCGCTCTGCTCGGTAGCCAACGAGGCCGCAGCCCTCTCCTCGGCGAGCTGTGCCAGTTTCTTCGCCTTGTCGGCTGACTCCGCCAATGCCAGCATTCGCTTGTTCCTATCAGAACGACCCGCCTCCAGCTCGTCAATCTGCTCAAGAGCCTTCTGGTTGGCGAGCACCACCCTGCTCGCGTAGTGGGTCGAGAGAAGAAGATTCTCTCTCAAATCTTGGCTATTGACACCCGCCACCAGTGGAGTCGTCCAGTGCCTAGGCATCTCGCTCACAGCATTCCGGGCTATGCCCGGAGGGAGATTCCGCATCGATGTGAGAGAGCGAGACCGCTCAAAGGCATGCAGGGCCTCGTGGCGGTTAGGGAAGGCAATTGGGGCATAACTGCGAGATCAAAACAGATGGAAAATGTTAGAAAAATAAAACAATGACGGGCAAAAGGGAGTCAATTGGGCGAGCTACTTACTGAGCTCGGTCAGGGTCCCAACCGAGCAGTGTGTCATCGGTGGTTTGCACGCCGAATGGAGAGGGCGAGGGGGGCGAACTTCGTATGGGCGTGACCGCCAACGGGGCGGTGGATTGAACAGATCCCCCCTGCCCCGACCTCGCCGAGATCCTCTCAGCCCGGTCGGACTCCTCGTCGACCAGGCCCGTATACCTAGTCCTCTTACGAGCCTGGATGTTCTCCTCACCAGCTCGGGACCCATCACCCCGTTGGGGTCCTTTCTTTCCTCGACCCCGCTCTGAGGGGGCAACAGCTCGCCCGACACCTCGGCCGACCCTGGCGACCTCCGGAGCCTTGGATTTTTTGGGAGCTTTCTCCTTCTGGGCTCCCGACCGGCCTGCCTCGCCCCTTTTGGAGGCGAGCTCCGCCTTCTTGCTCGCCTCCAGTGCGAGCACGGACGGCGGGGCTAGTCTGTTGGGGCGAGGTGGGCCCATCTCGTATCGCTCCTTCACAGTTTGGTAGGCCTCGGGGACCTCGGCGATCGGGATAGCGACAAAGCTACCACCTGCACAAAAAAATCACAAGTGTCAGCGCAATGAGCGAGCTACATTCCCCCATAGGCGAGCTGCAAAGAGTTGGACCTGGGAGCTCGGGGCCTTGGATGTCAATGTGATGCGGCAGTGTGAGGAGCCCGGCGAGCCGCAGGCAATGGTGCGCGCACAGGTGGGCGACCTGTCTATCCTTCTCGCTCCTCAAATAGCAAATGGCGCGCACCACGTCGAACTGCTCCGACACTTTAGGCCTGCCCCGGCTGAATTTGTGTCGCTTCAGAACTGAAAAAGGAAAGGAAATTAGAATTAGTATATCTAATTCAACCCACGCACACCGAAATAAGCGACCTACTGCTGGCTTCCCCATATCCCTCGGGAGTGGGGATACGGTCACCCCGCCCATGATACGTGCTGGAGGCTCGCCAGTCACCTCCTATGAAGAAAAATTGTTTCTTCCAATCACGGATTTTATTGGGCAGGTCCCATAGAAATTTCTCCCCCGGACGTGCTTTCAGATAATAATATCCTGCGCCGTCCTGTGTCCGTTTGGTCACGGCGAAAACCTAGCCCAAGTCTGCTGAGGTCGTCGCATTCTCGTAACCTTCCAGCCCAAAAACGGACAGGGCGGCGATAAGGTTGCTCCACGCGTTCGGTGTAAGTTGGGTGATGGCCAGATTATTGTTAGCTAGATATTGGCCAATAATCGGATGCAATGGCAACGAAAGCCCGGCCCTCAGAACATCTACATTCAGGGCGGTCATCCCCTCAGGAGGTGCGTCAGCCCGCTCATCCTTCATTGGAGCGTACATGAAGATGTCCAGGGGGATGCGATACTCCCTGCGTATGACTGGCAGGTCGCATTCATCAATTAGGCTCACCACCTCGCCGGCTTTGAATTCGGAGGGGGCAACTTCTTCCAGGTCGGCGAGGTCTGGGCGAGGTACCCTATTCGGGCAAGGGAAGTTCGCCGCGTACTCGGCAATGTACTCATTCCAGTCAAACGGGTGAACCACCTGGGTGGGGACCTGGTACTCTACCAATTGGGGTTCCGGGAAACCGATACGGCGGAACCACTCGAGAGTAACTTCTTCCAGGTCGCCACCCTCCTCGCCGACCTCGGCACCACCCTCATCAACTTCCTCGGGCCCTTCATTGCCGCTAGCAACTCTTTCCTCTTGGGCGACCTCGCCACCCTCCTCCCATATCTCGCGGCACACAGAACTGGAGGCTCCTTCCTCCGGGTCGGGACGTAGCTCGCTGGGTAGTTCGCTGCGTGGCTCGCCGGACACCTGGCGAGCTACCGAGGTCGCCTCGGAGCTGGAGCCGATTTCCACATACGAAACCCGGGGTGGCTCATCCTCAGTCATTGGCCGTTTGTCAGGATTTCGGCCAGATAGGGTTCTACTTGAAGAGCGTGTCGACATTGTCTCAGAAAGTTCAAAAGTCCCGAAGTCCAAAATCCAATAGTCAAGGGTCAGGGAGATTCAAAGGTTCTCGGCGCAATCCACGGTCCGAAATACCGTAATGACGATGAACCAGCAGAAGAATCAAATAAAAGATAGAAGACAAGGGAAAGAAGATCGAATCCTACCTTGAAGAGCCTTCGAAAATCCGTCGAGCACAAGAAAAATCGGTCGCCGGGAAAGCTCTGGAATTCTAAATGCAAAAAGTGAAGAAATGAATCCACCTCACCCTATTTATAGACGTCGGGGCGAGGTGCAATATTCGCGAAATGCAAGGGCCTGTCTACAAAAATTCAAAAGATAGCATTATTGTGGGCGGGAACCGAGGTCTCAAAAGGCGTGCATGACCCCTGGATTCCCGCACCATGTCGGCCAGAAGCAACCACCTGGGTTGAGTTCGCTTGTCAACCCAACAATCATCCATAGGTAGTTCGCCATGTTTTAAGTTTTCCAGCTCGCTTGCACATTCGACAAGGTCATAGTGCATGCGAGCTGGGGGGCAAATGTTGATATGGCGAACTAACACTATCGACATGGGGCAATTACGCAAGGCTTAGCAGGTCGCCAGGACCCACCAGGATCCTTGAAGATGCGGAGCTCGCCCACATGGAGGTAACCTACAAGCGGAGCTCGCCCAGAGCTCGCCTTTTATCCCTGGGAAGGTCTCGCCGAGCTCCATCATCACATAACGTTTGTGGACCACAAGGCACCAGAGCCCGCCCTGGAGCTCGCCCAAACCGCCTAGGCTCATCCCCGAAGCTCGCCGACGAGCTCGCCTATCAGTCGAATAGAACTCCGATGGTGTGCTCTTTTTCCCTCCGTCCGGTTTATCCACAAGGGTGGTTTACGGCGAGGTTTTTAATGAGGCTCATCTAGTCTAAGGCATAGTAGTAGGATGAGGCATGATAAAGGGAGCAGTGTGAGAGACCAAGACGAGGGTAAGGAACCCTCGTCAACACCGGAAGCCACATAGGCTCGTAAGGTGCCGTCTCACACTCGCACGCCTATAAATAAGACCTCTCTTGTACTATTCACACAACTCTCACAATCCTGAAAATCAATACTACTACTCTTGCAATATTTCTCTCTCTATTCTCCCTCCTCATATTACATCCAAGAACATAAAATCTTGGATTATTGTTTGATATGATTAACATGATATAAGGCCACATAAACAAACGTTGTTAATAAATTCTATCAACAAGTAATACCTCAGGAACAACTCACTAACAAGAATAAATCTGTAATACCGGAAGAACAAATTAGTAATACTACGAGCCAAAAAAGTGCATAGTACGGTGTGTACTATGCATTTTTTAAAAATATAAAGTTAAAATTGAATTTAAAATCCAAGTTCATGGTATGAACACAAATTTTTGTGTAAATTAATATATTTATTTAATTAAATAATTAATATTAATCACAAAATCACACAAAATATAAACAAGTAAATTGATTCATATTATACTCTGTCAATTAATTTTATGCGTGACAAATTTATAAATCTAATGAGAACATTTATACCTATATATAGTAATAACGTTTTCTTAGACACATAAACAAGGAATAGTTATGTTTTAAGAAAAATATTTTTTGGGACTCGTGTACGTAGGTATTAACTTCTTTTTTACTAATATAATCTATTTCACGGGCTTGATGTGCAAAAATGGTTAATTTATCGCTCTAAATTTGAAAAAAAAAAAAACCCACGGGCCTACAATACATTTGCAGTTAATGTCCTACTGTTACAATTTCGAAAAATTATTGATCTTAAAACACAATCCATATAGGCCTATACTATGAGCCTTAAAAAAATATTTAAATGAAATCCTTTACAAAACTTGGATTTTATCATCACGGTCATTGCATTTGAATTGAAGTAAATCTACTGGGAAAAATATTTTTGACAAATTTTATATAATTGTATTTCTATAATAATACGTTTTTGGATTTGTGAAAATATGATAAAATATTTTTGGGTTTATAAAAATAAAATAATATTTTATCTGACACGTAAAGTAGGATAACATGTTTTAACGCTACAAAAAATGCAGGCGAGAGACATTTGATATTATCTCTAAAAGGGATTTTTTTTTCCCAAGGGTGCAAATAGCGGTTTGGCCGTCGAGTGGCGGCGCCAAGCGCCTAGACCGTCTAAGTTGTAACAAGATTTTTTTACTTTTTTTCTATTTTTTTAATAATATTGCTTTATGCTAAACATATATTAATAAATATGCACATTGTACAATAAATTATAAATTCAATACATAATTAATAATCAAATATATTTTTCACAAAATGTAACAAGTCAACAAAATGTTAAAAAACTACAATAATACAATATTGTCCAACTTCAAAATGAAATACAAAAATAGCAAAACATATAATAAAAATAAATTATGAGGTATTTCAATTAATTTTTATTTTTTAATAATTTAATAGTTTAGTTATCATTTTTTTAATTTTAACTTTGACTTTTAACTTGAAATAGAAATTTTTAAAAGTGAGTAATAGCTACCTATGGGCAAAAGATGCGGACATTTAGACGGTTTCGACAGCACCAAATATATTAGCGAATTTTTCTCAGGGATTTGGCCTAAGCGTTGACGATCCAATGCTATCAAACACCTAGGCGAACGCAATTCACATCTACAGCATCTGGCCTATAATAAATTTCATATCGCCAACATCCAAATTTAATATCAATATATTTATAGGCATTCCATGATTTTGGTTTTGTTGTTTCACTCCTGTAAGACTACATGATGAAATTGTCATTTTGAAGGAGAAGATTCCATCCACGATGAAGAAAGGGGCAACAAAGACTTTGTGAAAAGAAGAGGGTGATGGTATATGGACAAAAAGAAGTCCAAAAAAGAAAAATTGAAAAATAACTTATTCAAGTTGTTAGAACCATTGTTTTTTAAAAAGGGTTCAACCGGCCGGTTTAATCGGGAATTGGTCATAGAATTGATCCGATTATCCCCTTAAAACCATTTTTATGGTTCAACCAGAAAAAAAAAATCCGATCAAAACCAAAAAAAAAAAAAAGTTGAACCGGCTCGTTTTTTTATTTTATTTTATTTTAAATTTATGTTTTTATTTTTTATTAAATTAAATCTTGAGACACGTTCCAACCCCAAAATTAATTTATTCTACTATTTATATATTTTAAATGTTCATTTCATTGTAGTGTTTTAATTTAAAACTTTACTATGCAAGAGTTATAAAACATGTCATGGATTATAATTTAATATTATAACTTGACTTATTTTGATTTCGATTATTTACGATTCTATTAATTATCTCAATATATAATTTATAATTTATTAAAATTTTATATAAAAATATTTAATTTATTTTATTTTTTAGTGTATTATATATAATATAAAAATCGGTGCTTTGTCTGATTTGATCACCAATCCGGTTATAAAAACAACGGTTGCAACTTACAATTATCCATCACTTATTCAATTTAGTACATGGTAGTAAGCAAAGGTTACCCCGACTTTAAAAGATCTTAGTCACCCTATTAACGTTATCCATTTCCAAGACTCCCATTTACCCAACAAATAAATAAACCCTAAAATGTGCAAATTTGTATTTGGATGTAGAGATTTAAAAATATAAATTCACCCCAATTTTAAAAATAAAATACTCTAGTTCATAAATTTTTAAATCTCTTAAATTTGAAATGACTAATCCCTCAATCTGAAAAAATAATAAAATCGCCTCCATAAGACCACAAACAGTTTGAGCTAGATACATTCAGTGATCTACAAGAGCAAAACCACACATTCACTTTAGTGAACGCAATTTACAGAGTCCTACGCAGAGGAGAATCGTCGGTATCTCGTCGCACATTCCTCCCGACGAAAAGAATCCGATCATCGCCTTAGCATTTATCCGAATGAGACTCCTCATACTCACTAAGGCATGGAGACATGACTTCTTGTTCCAACAACTGCAGCACCTGCTGCATTGAGGGCCTCTCGTCTGGATTAGCTTCAGTGCATCGTCCCGCGATTTCAACGAGCACTTCCACCGTCTCAACATCTGCATCGCTGCACCTTTTATCGACTATGTCCACTACTCGATCTTCCCTCAAAAGGGTGTTCATCTGAATTGGAGTTGGTACAACAAAGAATGACAATATGAAGACTTGAGCAGCTGCAGCTACTAATATGAAGTAAGAAATTAAGCTTAAACTCACCCAGCCTACGACATTTAATCCCCTCTTAACAAATGTCGGATCAGTTGGTCTTTTACCGGTCACAAGCTCTAGCAGTAGCACACCAAAGCTGTAGACATCCGACTTTTCTGTAGCTCTACCACTCTGCAAGTACTCTGTTCCGATGAAAAAAGCAAACAACAAGGACGTTAAACAGAACTACAAAAATCTTGTGGTTTTGAATAAATATCAAAGACCAAAATTTTTATTTAACTTCAGAAGTGCAGAAGCATTTCACTTAATTTAGTTTCTTACAGTAGCATCGATAGAGTGTTTCGTGATTTTGATTTATACATTTGTTTATTTTGGACACATTTGTAATCTATAAAACCCCCTAAACTTACCAAAATTGAATGATCTCAATCTTGTAAGGATCAGTAAATTGTTAATAGACATAGCAAATAATTAACATTTACAGAATCTACAATCTTGTTTTAATTGAGATTGAGCTGGACAGTGAAAATAACAGAAACATGGATAATATGATAACTCAGGCGCAGTGCTGCAGAAGTGAAACAAACCTGGAGCAAGATAGCCGAATGTGCCTGCAACGACAGTTGTAACGTGAGCATCCTCATCGACCAATAATTTAGCAAGGCCAAAATCGGAGACATGAGGCTCTAGGTTTCCATCAAGTAGTACATTGCTTGACTTTATATCACGATGAATGATCTTAGGAGAGCAATCATGGTGCAGGTAAGCCAGACCTCTAGCTGAGCCAATAGCTATTCGTAAACGAGCATTCCAGTTCAGCAAACGGTCTTCAGCCAAACTGTCTGATAAAAGATCATGCCAGTAACAAATTTAGTAACCATATTAAAAATAAGGGAGGATAATATTTTTAGTCGTGTAAGTTACCCCTGTTTTGATTTTAATCCTGCACATTTTGATCCAATCAGACTTTGTCACGTCAATGTCAATCGGATGTTTCACCTCATACTATTTATAACTCGTGAAAATCGACAGGACTAGAACAGACATGGATACCCTACATGACTAAAAGAACTAGTATCCTTAAAATAAATAAAAGATCACTCTTTTATTTGATGAAAATTACCGTGCAGCAAATAATCCAAGCTGCCCATGGCCAAGTAATCGTATATGAGAAGCCTTGCAGTAGCGAGCCGACAGTAACCTCGAAGGTTTACTAGATTTATATGCTTGATGCTGCCCAAGATTTCAAGCTCCCTCTCGAACACTTGTTCAGAACCTTCTCGTGTCTGGTCAATCTTTTTAACTGCAAAAGTTCCACAATCATTCATAACCATTCTGTATACGGTCCCAAATCCTCCAGCTCCAACAATGTCTTCTTCATCGAGAGACTCGATCTTTTCCACAAGCTCGGAAGACGGGTAAGGAAGATCGCCATGGAAAGTGATCAGCTTTGCTTCTAACAATATAAGAAATTAAGCGAGTATGTAAAAAGGTAAGCATGACAATTTCAAGAAAAATTGGAGGGGGGCTTGTTCTAACTTGGTTCCTGATGGACTGGTTTTTTCAATTCAGTGTATCGCTTAGCAGCTCGTTCCTTCTTTGCCAGCAACCAAACTAGAAGACCGATTATCAAGATAATTCCCAGGCCTAATGCGGAAACGGCACCTATTATTACTCCTTTGATATAATGGGAGGATCGCTTATGCACTGTAGAAAACAGTCCGATGATATAATTTTCATCATGGTCTATAACTTTGAATATTTATGCACTTCCATTACGTGCAATACCTGTAGCTTCGTCACTTTGAGCATGAGGTAGTACAGCAGGAAAACCAAGTGAAGTTCGACAAGCCTTGTTCACTTGATGGCCACAAAGATCTAAATTACCAATAAACCTACGTATAAGCATTGAACTTTAGAATAGTCTCCAGATATTTGACATAACAAAGTGAAGGATTAAATGCTAATCTCAGATGACATACCCAATTTACCATATTTATTATGTGAAGCCAAATAACATTGGCAGAAATCGGAGGGCAAACCAACAACAAATTATCTTAATTTCAAGAACTAATTCGAGTAACTTTATTTCATAGCATAGTTCAATCGTAGAAACATACATTTCAAATATAGTAATCAAGATGATGAACATTTATTACTGGAAAGATGAAGTTTATAAGCAAGTAAACAAGAGAGAAGTGATTATAAGGGAAGAGCTTTTCTTGGTTCGAAAACACTATATACACAATATTAGGATTTAAAAATAATATCAGTCTTAAAATAAACAATACGTATTGCTACAGACAGGAAACTGCTGCTAGATACCAGAGGAAAATAAATGCAACTTTTGAAACATTTATCTCTGATTCCTTTTATATAATGATGTTAAAATTTGAGAAATTTAAAGGTTAACTTACGACTTGCTTTGGAACTTGCTTAACACACCAACATCTGGTATTTCACCGGACAAGAAGTTTGCAGACAAATTCCTGAGAAATGTTTCGATAAATGCTTACAGATTTCAATAAAACACGAGATTGTAATAACTATGAGATATTTCATCAGACTTACAGATATGCTAAGCGTGTCAAACGACCAAGCGAAGAAGGTATAGCACCTTTAAGAGTATTGCTTGACAAATCCCTACCCATCAATTAGTAACATCCATTACTCAAACACTTGCACAAGTTAACAAATTTCGACGCTTAGAAGACGAAATTCTGTAAAAAACCTTACAATATAGTAAGAAGAGTAAGGTTTGCAATAGTTGAGGGTATGCCTCCTTGAAGATAGTTAGCTCGAAGATACCTAAACATACAATTTATGAGCTATTACACCAAATTCATTGTGAAAAAAGCACAAGAAAGATTAAGCCTCGTTTCGACTTACAGGGCTCGGAGATCAGAACATCCTGCAATCTCATTAGGTATAAAGCCATGAAGGCTATTCTGGTGAAGTGCCCTTTATTCAAAAATTACAGAAATTTCAGTAAAATACACAATGCATTATTGAACTTGAAATTTTCAGCAAATACACATAACTTCAGAACTTACAATCTTTGCAATTTATTGAGCTTAGAAATGCTGGGAGGTATAACTCCTCCAAGCTGCATATATGGGAGGTTTCTGAATACACAAAATTTGAATTTCTAGTAAGATTTTGAATAACTCAACTAGATGAGCACAAAATAGATGAGGGGTCAAAAAATGGCAAAACAGATCAAAAATCTAGAACAAAATTAACACACATCTCTTACAAATTAATAAAAAGAGGCATACTTACATAGAGACTACTCTTTGGTTGCTGCAAGAAATACCAGTCCACTCACATGGAAAATCGTCAGTATCATTCCAGTTACTCAGATAGTTTTTACTGTCGTTTAAACTTGTTTTTAGTTCCAACAAAGCCATACCTAAGGTAAAGGAAAAAACAAAAACAATTAACCACCACATTTGAGCTAAAAAAGACAAAATCTTTCTACAATATCTGCAAATATGGAAAATACCATCGGGAGAGAGAGCAAGAGAGCATTCCTTCAAAAGGGCTGTTGTCAAAGCAGCCAAGAACACCAAGTCCAAAACGCCCATTTTCATTTCTTGATGAAATTTTGCAATTCTTTACCAAGAAAAGATTTTTTCTCTTTCCACTTCAATTTTGGAAGAATTTGAATGGAAAACGAAAAGGAAAAAAGCGTTTTTTATGATTAAAGATGTAAGGGTGAGTGTTTCTGCTATAATTACAAATGTGCTTACTTCAAAAATTCATAATTATGAGCAATTTTTTTATTTTGTTTTCTTCTTCTTTTTTTTTCTCTTTTCATTTTCTGAGTTGAAGTATTGTGTAAGATTCACTTTGAAACTGCGTTGATGGATATCTGTGCAGCGAGGCATAGCCGTTGTTGGGGGTTCAAAAAGATGAGGTCCCGATAACGCGCTTGATGTGGAGCGTGGATTTAACTTGACATTGAAGGCCGATAACGAGTAAGAGCAGTCCCAACAGGGACGCATTTTCAGTGGCAAACCTCAACTTGCCACAAATTCTACATCCAACGCAGCCGCAATTTTGTCGGCAAAATACCACATGTGAACAGTGCGTGGCAAATTTGCCACGCACTGTTCAAGAACGCAAACATTTTTCTTTTTTTTTTTCTTTTTTTTTTATCATTTTATTTATATGAATTATATATTTATTATATTATGTAATGTGTTATATATATTTTAAGTAAGTGTAATATATATTAATATTAAATTTATTTATGATATAATATAATTTAAAAAATTGTTGTATTTTTAAAAAATTTATTATAACTAATAATTGTTGTATAATTTAAAAAATTGTTGTATTTATGATTTATATATTTATTATATTATAAATAATTGTTGTATTCTTAAAAAATTAAAATTGTAACTAATTAAAATAAATACCAAATTTAAATTTTAAAAAAGTTACAACATAGAAAATAAAATCATAGTGCATAAAAAAAATACAATGCTAAAACACAATAAGAAATACATAAATAAAATACACAAGCATAACTACGCAAATAAAATACAAGTCAAATCTGACCAATACAAATTTTAGTACTCTCCAAGATCATTTCCAGATCCTCCAATATCACCAAAAAATTGTCCAAATGTCTGGGGGTGATTTCCAAATTGAGTTTGACTGGAATTCTTTTGCGCGATTTTTAATTGCTCAATTCGAAACCATTCACGTCTAACTGGGTCAGCAATAGTCGTCAAGTCTTTTTCCATAATTTTAAATTCATACCTTCGTTCTTGAATTCTTGCAAATTCATCCATGGCTCTCTGTTGTTGGAGGTTTGATTCAGCCATTATATCTCCAATTCGTTTATTTGATTCTTCCACAGCTTTCATAGCACGATATGAATCTTCATCTTTTTTTCTTTTCAATTTAGATTTTTTCACCCCCTCTGGTCGCATCTGAGATGATGATCCACCATCAGTATCATCACTTAAGTTGATATCAAATTGAGATATTCCCGGAGAAGAGAAAACAGGAGAATTTGGCATTGATGCATCTGATTGTGATGAAACATTCTTTTTTTTGCGTGGTTGACTGTTATTCCCCACATCCACGACATCTTTCACTTTGGTGAACACATGATCAAACTTAAATCCTTTTTTATACTTTGGATCAGTCATCAACATGAGTTTTGCTCTAAACATCTGCATTGTTTAAATATAGAAAAAAAGTTAAGACTTTAAAGATATTACTTATAAAGAAAAGAAGAATATAAACTTACAATATCTTCGTTTGAAGCACCACTCGGATTCTCCCGTTCAACTTGCGCAATGCATCCATTCAATGACTTAACTGCAGCTTTGATAACATTAAAACGATCCCTCAATGACTTAGCATTCCGATCTACACATATGGCCTCTGATCGAGTGGAATTATAGTTGTCTTCTATACGTGACCAAAATATATTTCCCATTTGATTTTTTCCTACAATTGGATCTTGAGAGATTTCAACATATATATTACAAAGGTGAATATCTTCCTCTAAAGAATAAGAAGAAGTTCGACAGTTCGACATTGAAAATTTGTTAAGAAAGAAATGAGAAATAAGACACGAAAATAAAATGAGATACGAAATTGAAATTGAAATGAGATAGTTACTCCAAGGAGTATTTATAGAATGGATTGTGCTTTTTTACACACTACTACTCTTCAGATTAAATCTACGGTGGAGATTAAAAGATCAAATTCGTTATCAACGGTCATAATTGAATGCACATGGATTGTGCTTTTTTACACACTCACTACTTTTCAGATTAAATCTACGGTGGAGATTAAAAGATCAAATTCATTATCAACGGTCATCATTGAATGCACATGGATTGTGCTTTTTTATACACACTCACTACTTTTCAGATTAAATCTACGGTGGAGATTAAAAGATCAAATTCGTTATCAACGGTCATCATTGAATGCACATGGATTGTGCTTTTATACACACTCACTACTTTTCAGATTACATCTACGGTGGAGATTAAAAGATCAAATTAGTTATCAACGGTCATCATTGAATGCACATGGATTGTGCTTTTTTATACACTCACTACTTTTCAGATTAAATCTACGGTGGAGATTAAAAGATCAAATTCATTATCAACGGCCATCATTGAATGCACATGGATTGTGCTTTTATACACACTCACTACTTTTCAGATTACATCTACGGTGGAGATTAAAAGATCAAATTCGTTATCAACGGTCATCATTGAATGCACATGGATTAATAGTAAATATACGGTTATAAAATAAGCACCATTTGTTGCATTTCTTAACTCACTCTCATTACTCTTATTTTTCAACTTCACTCACTATCTTCATACTATGAATTCCAATTTCGCTAGCTCTTCTTATATATCTTCTTCTGATGATGATGATATTGAAGAGCATGAACGCTTCATTACCAATTTTCACAAGCAAAATCAAATTCGCTATGAGATAGCCATATCCAATTCCAATTTTTTTAGTGAGTGGCAAACAAATTCAAATATTGACTCTACTCGTGGAGGCTCAATTGTGGGTCATAGAGTCATACATCGTGATCGCGAAACTGCAGATCGTAATCTATTTGATGATTACTTTGCTGAAAATCCAACATACAACGAATCAATGTTTCGTCGGCGATTTCGCATGTCTCGAAGTTTATTTCTTCGAATCGTTGATGCTGTTAAAAATCACGATCAATATTTTGTACAAAGAAGAGATGCAGCTGGTAGACTAGGTTTGTCTACACTTCAAAAGATAACAGCGGCATTTCGTATTCTAGCATATGCGGTTACAGCAGACGCAACCGATGAATATGTAAAAATCGGAGAGTCTACTGCAATTGAATGTATGAAACGATTTTGTCGTGCCATTGTGGAGATTTTCTCAGAGACATATTTAAGATCGCCGACTGCTGATGATATTGCAAGGCTACTTCTGATAGGTGAGCAACGAGGGTTTCCGGGAATGTTAGGTAGCCTTGATTGTATGCATTGGACGTGGAAAAATTGTCCTACAGCGTGGGCTGGACAATATACAGGTCGCAGTGGTTCGGCATCCATCATTCTTGAAGCTGTTGCTGATTATGATCTTTGGATATGGCATGCATATTTTGGTATGCCGGGATCTAATAATGATATTAACGTGTTGGAGAGGTCCCATCTTTTCTCTGATCTAATTAGAGGTATTTCTCCTCCTGTGCATTATGTTATCCAAGGAAAAGAATACAACATGGGGTATTATTTAGCAGATGGCATATACCCCAAATGGTCAACTCTTGTTCAAACCATTCGTGATCCACATGGACCAAAAAAGAAATATTTTGCACAAAAGCAAGAAGCGTGTAGAAAAGATGTGGAACGTGCATTTGGAGTCCTCCAAAGTCGATTTGCAATTATAGCAAATCCAGTTCGTTTTTATTCAACCGATGATTTAAAAGATATAATTACTGCATGCATCATAATGCATAATATGATAATTGAAGATGAACGAGATCTTAGTACTCCGATTGTGGAAGCAAGAGAAGTGACAACTTCACAGGTCCAATTGGCAAATAATTCCAATTCGAGATTTCAAAATTTTCTTAATCGATATAGACAAGTCAAGAATGCAGATGCTCATTACGAACTCCGCAATGCTCTGATTGAACATCTGTGGGAAAAATATTCTAATTCCGAGAATTAATGACTATCAATATGTAATTTATATTATTTGCATTATCTTGTAATATTTTTAGATTTGCATTATGTTTTATTAGATGTGTAATTTTTCTATATTAATATGTAATGTGATGTATTATGTTATTGAACTTTGTGATTTAAATCATTGTTTCATAGTTTTTTAATTTTTCTTATTAAATATATATTTTTATTGATTTAATTTTTAAAGATTTAAATATGAATAACAAATTATAAAATTAATTATACATACATAATAATAAAATAAAAATTAAATTTTATTAAAGTAAGAATATTCTAAAAGAATATTCCCATTGAGTTAAGATTTGAGTTTTATGATTGGAGATGATTTTACTGTTGGTGGCAAATTTTGTAGCAAATTGATGAATTTGGTGGCAAATTTGCCACAACCATTGGGAGTGCTCTAAGAATCATCCGCGTGGCAAAAAGGGAGTAGTTGTAGCTCTTTAAGCGCGTGAGATTAAATTGCTTTGGATTTTGGAAAGGTCCAAATTTGTTGCACTGCCCGAGTCTCTGCACTTCTGCAGAAATCTTGAAGATATGTTTCATTTTAATAAACATTTTGAATTCACGCGCGCTTAAAAGGTGGTTTTAAAAGTTTAAAATTGATAAATTCTTGTGAATTGGTCTTATATTCATTCTATAGTAGGAAATTTTGCATCTATATAATTTGACATAATTTTTTTAAAGTATCACTGTTTAAATCCTAAAATTATCTAAATATATTCTATTTATTAAACATATTTCAATAAAATTAAAAGAGTAAGTCTCTTGTACACCAGTTATACCGTGCAATTTAAGTGTATTTTTGAAAAGTTACACTATTTATTACTGAAAAGTTACACAAATTATTACTAAAAAGTTACACAAATTATTACTGAAAAGTTACAGCATTAAAGATTTATTTTTCAGTAATAATATGTGTAACTTTTCAATAGTATTTTATGTAACTTTTTAAAAAATAAATTAGAATTACACGGTGTAACGGGTACATATGAGACTAACTCTAAATTATAAAAGCTAACATATATTACTATACATTACCTATTAATTTCTATTATATTTTTGTTCCGTCAAAATAAAAGTATAACATTTTTATTTTTTTCCAACTTCAAAAGAATAATTAAAAAAAATTTGACTCTTTTTTATTTTGTTTAAAAATTTAAAAAATTGTGTATATTTTGAAATACATTCAAAAAATCAACAAATTTTTAAAAATATACAAATTAAAAAAACATTTAAAAAAATAAAAAAAATCCATATATCAAAAAAATTATTTGAATTATTAAATAAATTTTAAATTATATTAAATTTTAAAAATTAATAAAAAAAATACAAATCTAAAAAAAATAAACAGAATATATATTAATTAGATAGAATTTCAAATTTCAAATTTAGGATATTATTTTATATATATATATATCACAATTTGAGAAATTCTTTCTCTATAGATAGATATCAATATTGAATTTTTTTTTGATAGGTAATGTTAGTTGTTAGTAGTTAGGTTAGTATACCAAGTCTCCAAACACTCTATTATCTCCAAGCCAACCTTATATCTTCCTCCTAATTCGTTTCCAAAGGAAATCGAACCCAGATTACTCACTCAAGTGAGATATCAATATTGAATTACTTTAAAAACATAATTATTTTCTCTCTTTTATCTTTTCATTTGTTTCATTTTCTAATTTTCTATCATGAATCCAAGTTATTCAAACTCCTAAAATTATCTCAATTTTCAATCTTTCACAATGTTGTATTTCATGGTATTATTAATTTGATTTATGTATTTCAACTCTTGTGATATTTAATCTTGTTATCAAAATATAATTTTTTAGTATATTATAAATTTTTAATATTATAAATTATATATATAATATATAATTAATAAAAAAATTTATTTAATAAAGACTGGGTTGTGGAATCGTTGATAAAATAAGAAAAGGGGTACTATTACTTGAAAGCTCGCCCAGGAGAGAAATTTATTGGGATCCTGCCGAGCAAAGTTCGTGATTGGAAGGAGCAATTCTTCTTCATAGGTGGAGATTGGCGAGCTTCCGACACGTACTCCGGGCGAGGTGGACGTATTCTTACTCCCGAGGGATATGGGGAAGCCAGCAGTAGGTCGCCCATTTCGGTGTGTGTGGGTTGAATTAGATTTACTAATCTAATTCCCTTTCTCTTTGCAGTTCTGAAACGTCACAAGTCCAGCCGAGGTAAACCCGAGGTGTCGGTCGAGTTCGACGTGGTGCGGGCTATTTGCTGTCTGAGGAGCGAGAAGGATAGAGAGGTCGTCCACCTGTGCAAGCACCATTGTCTCAGACTTGCCGGGCTCCTCACCCTACCCCATCACCTCGCCCTTCAAGGTCCCGAACTTCTAGGTCCTCAATCTTATAGGAGCTCGCCCTCTATGGCGCGTAGCTCGCTTAGATGCTGACTTCGCTGCTCTGATTTTCGCAGGTGGTAGTTTCGTCGCTTTCCCCATCGCCGAGATCCCCGAGGCCTACCACATACTCAAACGCCGCTTTGCGATGGGTCCACCTCGCCCCAATAAGCTCGCCTCGCCCTCACTATTTGCCCTGGAGGCGAGCAAGAAGGCGGAGCTCGCCCAAAAGAAGGGCGAGGCAGGAGGGTCGGGGGCCCAAAAGGAACAAGCCAAAGCCCCCACAAAATCGAAGGCTTCGGAGGTCGCTAGGACCAGTCGAGGTGGGGGCGAGCTGGCGCCACCCCCGAGCGAGGTCATGGAAAAAGGGGCCTCCACAGGGGTGACGGGTCTCGAGTGGGTGATGAGGACCCTCAAAATCGCAAAAGAACCAAATTCGCCGGCCTGCGCGATGAAGACTCCGATCAGGCCGAGCGAGCTTCGGCGAGGTCCAGGCAAGACGGATCTGCCCAGTCTATTGCCCTGATGGTGGTCACACCCATCCGAAGCTCACCGTCTTCCTCGTCACCCTTCGGGGCCCAATCAAACGACGACACGCTCCTGGGATGGGACCCTGAGCGAGCTCAGTAAGTAGCTCACCCTCTTAGCCTCTATTTTCATCGCTTTCTTGTGTTTTCGTTTTCTAACTCCAACTATTTTGACCTCGCAGCTATGCCCCCATTGCCCATCCGAACCGGCACGGGGTCCTCCACGCCTATGAGAGGTCGCGATCTTTAACCTCGATGCGTAGCCTCCCTCCGGGCTTAGTCCGAAACACAGTGAGCGAGGTGCAGAGGTTTTGGTCTACACCTCAGGTGGCGACTGTCAATGGCCAAGACCTGACCGAGAACCTCTTGCTTTCGGCGCACTACGCCAGCGGGTTGTTGCTCGCAAATCAGAAGGCGTTGGAGCAGGCGGCCGAACTGGAGGCCAGTCGCCAAGAGAAGAACGCGACCCTTCTCAAAATGGCGGAGTCGCTTGACAAGGCCAAGAGGTCGGTGAGCTCGCGGAGGAGAAAGCGGCCGCATCTTTGACTGCCGAGCAAGATGCCCTCAGGCAGCTCGGTGACCTCCAGCTCTAGCTCGCCGGCATTCAGCAGGAGACTGATGCCAAGATAAAGGCCAAGGAGGACGAGCTCACCGAGAAGCTCGCCAAGGAGGTCGGCGAGCATGGGGTGACCAAGAGAGAGCTGGAGCTCCAGCGAGGATTGACAAAGGCCTCCGATGAGGAGTGCTCAAAGCTGAGGGAGGAGCTTTCGGCCAAGGTAAATGAGGTCGCCGAGCTTCGCAACAACGTATCCTCCTCGGCGGACTTGGTCACCGCAAGAGCTGAGGCCTCGGATAGGGGTTTCGTCCAGTGCTACACCGAGGTCCTTAGGGCCCTCTGGTGAGCGCGAGCTCACCACGATGACGAGATCAAAGCTGTGGTGGGCGAATTCAAGGACTGCTTGGACAGAGTCCCCTTCCCTAACGACACCGAGCTAGACATTGGCGACCTCCCAGAACTTGGGATTCCTCTAGACTTCGTTTCGGCACGGTTCAAAATTATCAACACTATTCCAGTGCCGGAATTGAACGTCGACGAGACGGAGGTCACCAATGAGGAGGGGCATGTCCCGCCTACTATCACTCAGCTCCAAGAAGCTTGCGGGGATGCCATGTATAACCTTGGCGAGTTCGACACCAGTGGTTGCCGAGTTTGTCTCCTCAGGATCGCAAGGTCGCCGGCGAGGGGAATGTCTTCGAGGTTGCCAACCCTGAAGTGTCTGCCGTGGTCCCCACTGATGCCGCTGCTGTCTCTGCTCCGACCGCTCCGGAGTCTTAGAATCTTTTTCCTGCTTTCTTAGATCAGTAGCTCGCCGGACTGCCTAGCTCGCCCAGAAGGAGCATCTTTTTGTAACTTTTCTTTTTTGCTGAGTTGTAGTAGCTCGTACGGCATGTGTAGCTCGCCCAGAAGGAGCTTTTTGCACTTTAAAGATGGACAGCTGGCCGGCTTTTGTGGCCAGCAACACTACTTATACTTAGGGATTTTTCAGGCATCCTTTTTGGCTTGAAAATTCCTCAAGTATTTTTGAATGAAACTCGAGCTTTTTGTTCTAACTCTGTGTACTTACATTTTTACGCTTCACGTTATAATTTTAATTAGCTCGTTCATATGTTTTTCGGGTACTTGACTGTTCGTCTTACTCTACTTTGAGAAGCGAATCGTTCATTTTACGTCACTTAGGACCACGAATCGTACCTCCACTTATGTAGTACATATTCTTCGTCTTATGCCACTTAGGGTCGTGAATCACTCGTCTTAAACCACTTAGGGTAGCGAGTTGTACTTTGTTTAATTCACGTTGGGCAGTTGGGTTTCATGAACCTCGCCTTAGACACTTTAATCGTCTTTCTCGTGAATTTTTCTAACTTAAGGCAGTTGGTGCTTGGTGACCCTTTGGGAAGGGCACCTTCGCGACCTTGGGCCCTTTGGCCTTTGCCTACGAGCGTTTCAGATTATAACGTTTGGGACCTTGGTCCTTGCGCATTACGAAGCTTTGAACACTAGGCGAGCTATGGCGGCCGAACTCCTCCGAACAGTGGGTGACCTGCAGTAGCTCGCATAGTTGGCGAGTTATGGAGGTCCGAACAGTTGGCAAATTTTTCTGACTTCACTAAAATTTCCTAACTTCTCATAGCAATGTGATTTACACCTGTTGCTATCAACACTTTTGATGCTAACCTTTGGCTAGTCTATTACAAAATCCTGGTCTATCGATAGAACTTTTTCAAGTGTGCCGCTCTCCAAGTATATGACGAGGCTTTGCCTTCTGCTTCTTCGAGATCATAAGTGCCGTTTACCCCGATTGCGGTAACCCGGAACGGCCTTTCCCAGTTTGACCCGAATACACCCGGTGGGGCCATCTGCTTCTTTTTCAGCACTAGGTCCCCAACTTTGAACCTTCGGTCGCGGACCTGGGAGTTGTAGTACTTCTCTGCCCTGCGCTTGTAGGTAGCATTTTTCATTTCCGACGAAGCTCTGATTTCTTCAATCAGATCCTTTTCGACTGCCAAGGCTTCGTCGTTCTTTTCTTCGTCATATCCTACCACCTTCCAGGTCTTATTCTGGACTTCGACCGGTACCACCACTTCAGTCCCGAAAGCTAAGGCAAACGGGGTCTCTCCGGTGCTTGCTCGGTAGGATGTTCTGTAAGACCACAGGACCTCCGGGAGTTCATCTACCCAGCTTCCTTTTTTATCTTCGAGGCAGAGCTTCAATGTGTGTTTCAAGATTTTGTTGACCGCCTCGACTTGGCCGTTTGACTGTGGATGGTACGGAGTTGAGTAGTGTTTCTTGATGTTCCATGAACTACAAAAATCTCTCAACTTTTGGCCGTCAAACTGCCTTCCATTGTCCGTGATGATCGATTGCGGAAGTCTGAACCGGCAGACCAGGTTCTTCCATATGAAGCCGATCATTCTTTCTTGTGTTATCGTTGTGAGCGCTTCGGCTTTAGCCCACTTGGTGTAATAGTCTACTGCTACAACATCAAACTTTACACCGCCTCTGCCAGGTGGGAATGGGCCGATCAAGTCGATACCCCATTTTGCAAAAGGTCATGGGCTGAACACCGACTTCAATTGGGCAGCTGGGGAGTGGATGTTAGGTGCGAAAAGTTGACACTTTCGGCACTTCCGAGCGAAGCTAATGACATCTTTGCGAAGAGTGGGCCAGTAGTACCCTTGTCTGATCGTCTTGTATGCCAAGGCTTGCCCCCCAGCGTGACTTCCGCAAATTCCTTCGTGAATTTCTTCTAACACCTCGGACCCCTGTTTCTTAGTTAGGCACTTGAGTTGACCTTCCACCAGCGTGTATCTGGCTGCTTGCTTTACTAGCCGGCTAGCTTCCCACGTGTCCTCGGGGGTTGTTACATCCATTAAATATTTTTGGATTGGAGTGCACCAGTCTTCGCTATCTTCCTGCCCCCAACTCGGGTTTGATTTACTTTGTAATCGAACATCGAGGGGTTCTTTAGATTGGTGACCACAACCTCCGTGACTTCGGCTTCGCCGTTACTGGTAGCTAGTCGGGCTAGGGCATCTGCTTGCGTGTTTTCCAGCCGCGGTATCTGATTGATGTAAACCTGCATAAACATCGAGATCAGATGCGCGACTATCTTCTGGTTGGTCATCATCTGTTGATCTTTTGCCTCGTACTCTCCCCGGACTTGGGATATTATTAGCTGGGAATCTCCGAAAACTTGAAGGTTGGTTACCCCCACAGCTAATGATAGCCTAAGTCCGGCTATTAAAGCTTCGTACTCCGCCTCATTGTTGGTCGTGCTGAAGTCGAACCGAATTGTGGAGGTGAAGACTTGTCTATCTGGGCTAATCAGAACTACACCAGCTCCTGCTGCTGTGCTAGTCGATGATCCGTCTACGTAGAGGTGCCACAGAGCTATACGCCCCCTCGTCGGATCTTATGGGAAGGTTAGCTCGACAATGAAGTCGGCGAGTGCCTGTCCCTTGATCGCTGTTCGGGGTGTGTAGGTTATACCGTATTGGCTAACCTCTAGTGACCATTTCAACAAGCGTCCTGCAGTGTCCGGCCGTTGTAATATCTGCCTTAGTGGGAATGTTGTTAGCACCTCCACTGGGTGGTCGAAGAAGTAAGGCCTCAATTTTCTAACACTCATCACCAGTGCATAAGCTAGCTTCTCCGTCGGGGTATACCGCAACTCAGCTTCGTGTAAGACTTGTCTTACGTAGTATACTGGTAGGTGTGTTTTTGCCTCTTCTCGGACCAGGACGGAGCTAATGGCGACCTCCGACACAGCGAGGTAGAGATACAACTTTTCTCCAGGTATCGCCTTCGATAGGACCTGCGTATCTGCCAGGTATGCTTTAATATCTTCGAAAGCTCGTTGGCATTCGCCTGTCCATACAAAGTGATTTTTAAGGTGCAGCTTGTTGGCTTTGGCCGCTTCCTTGTACCTTCGTGTGTTTGCCTTGATTGCCTAAAAAAATGGGCGATTCCGGTCACCGGACCTGGAGATGAACCTGTTCAAAACTGCCATGCATCCGGTCAACCTTTAGATTTTTTGTACGGAATCGAGGACGCCCATCACGATTATGCATTGAACTTGCGTAGGGTTGACCTCTATCCCTCGCTGGCTGATTAGATGTCCCAAGAACTTTCCTGAATGTATGCCGAAACTGGTCTTCTTGGGGTTCAACTTCATGTTGTAGTGGCGCAGTATGTCGAAGGTTTGTTTCAGGTGGTCGAGGTGATCCTCCTTTCTCAAACTCTTGACTACTATGTCGTCCACGTACACCTCCATAGATTCGCCAATGTGTTGGTTGAACATCTTATTCACCAATCTTTGGTAGGTCGCTCCAGCGTTGATAAGTCCGAACGGCATCCTTTCCCAACAATACATGTTTTTGTTGGTGTAGAACGTCGTATGTTCCTGGTCATCTGGGTGCAATGCTATCTGGTGATAGCCCGCAAAGGCATCCATGAATGTCATCATCTCGTGGCCAGCAGTGCTATCTACAAGCTGATCAATGTGGGGAAGTGGTAAGTTGTCCTTTGGGCATGCCTTGTTCAGGTCCGTGAAGTCGATGCATGACTAGCAATTTGTGTTCGCACAGAAATGCACTTTCCTACAAGTGTATAGGATCGTGTAGTAGTAAGCTGACCAAGTTATAATATCGAATCCACGGGAAGCAATTAGACAAATTCAATCCTAAAAATTGTGTGTAAATCTTGAAATCAAATAAACAAAAATTAAAATGAAGGATTTGGTTTTCTATCTACTTACAAAATGAAACAAAAATAAAATAATGCAAGCTAAGAATCTAAACTAAAATATGTCTTCTTCGGGTGTATTCCACCCAAAGCAAAGAGACTTAAATCATAACTACTTAGTGAAAGGACTAACTGAGATAACAAGCATAATTCAAATTAACATAAATTAAAAATGAGACTAGAATTACTTAAACTAATTGAGACAAAAGGCATATTAAATTTCAAAGCAAGGACTAAACTATTCAAAATCATGTAAACAATATCAATATGAAACGATTGAGAAAAAGACTACTAAGAATGAGTATAAAACTAAATAGAACCTCAAATTGAAATTTAACCAAGGCAATCAAAATCACTAACAATCTCAAAATAAGAATTAAAACTAATCAAACCAAAATAATGTTTTCTCTCCAAAGATGTGTTGCGAAAATCTATTGTGACTCAAAGAAACCACAAAATAATCTAAACTACTGCCTACTGTTAATTGCCCTAATGGCGAGACGTGAATTCCAGATGAGGCAGCTGTTGGTTGTTTCCTTTGTGTGTTGCAGTCTGCAATTGGTTTTCAGTGGTACGAATTGAGAGGAGCTGTGAATTGAGATGAAATTGGTTGAAGGCAGTGTAGCTTGTTGTTGAGTCTAGGGGCAAATTCGGTACTTCAAATTGAAATGGTGGGGCAGTGGGTTGCAGTGGTGACATGGTTAATTGATGTGTGGTCCCGAGGAGATTGCCAAATCCGTTAATTCTCCAAATTAAACCTGAAATTGTCATTTTATCAATTAAATCAAATAAAATGGATTATCAACAAAATATATAACAATTAAGGCCCTAAATGCATTCAAAATTCTAGAAATTCATCTCAAAATAAGCATAAATTGATACAAATATGACCCTAATCACTCCCCCAAACTAGAGTATTGCTCGTCTCGAGCAATGAATCGATCAAACCTAGGGGAATATTGGAATCAATTGGTGATCATCATATCATCAAGTTCCACACAACACAAGCTCACAAGTATTCAATCAAGCATGCTCATCATATCAACTTCGACTCTAGTCATCAAGATTCAATAGCATATCAAATCAACTCAACTCATCACAAATGTCTTGGTAGTGTATCACTCATCACTCAAGTATATGGGTAAAATTTCAGCACTCAATGTCACTCTCAATAGCTGCACTACCATAAGCTTGCCTATTGTCTCTATTCTCCACTACTGTAAAAATAAGTCAATTGCAAATCAATGAGGGTTTTGGTTGTAATGTTGGCTCTTTGGTTAGGGTAGGATCTTTTTGGGACAAAAGCGACTCAAAGGGTTAGTAGAGCAGAAAATTTCTCACTATCTACCTCTTTCTGGCTTGAGAGGTACTCACATATTTGATTCAACACATTCCCCACTCTACACTTCACATCACTTTTTTTTTATTGCTTTTCTTTTCCCACTCTTTTTTTTCTCATTCTTTTTCTCAACATCACCTTGCATTTTTAGGCAAGCTCCAAACCATTTTTTTTTCACAGATTTTCACCAACTATTCCCCTTTTCTTTTCTTTTCAACACAGTTCACATTACTTCCCAATCAACAAAATCAAGCTCTACTATCCCTTGGGTGAAAAAGGCTACGCATGATAAAGGTTTCAAAATAGGTGGCCAAGAAAATAGGATATAAGGCTCAAAAGGGCTGACTATGGAATCAATGAATTCAGGTAGGGAAAATATGGCTAAGTGACTCATGCAATTCAAAGAAGGCCTCATCTCATTTTTGCAAAATTCTTAATTTCTGTAATCTCAAATCAGACTCAAGGCAAGTTCTAGAGTGACAACATACTAAGAGGACCACACAATCAAGAGACTTCATCTGTATTAAATGAACAGGAATATGCTCAAATATCTCACAGGCAATGTGATTGTGACAAGTATTATTGACTCAAGATTATTTCATCTCAACTCCTAGGAATCAAAGCATCTATGACTTACACCCTTTACTCAAACACAAATGAAACTCATATGGACTTTACTCAACAATATAAATATGCACTTCTCAATCCAATATCACCCTATTCATGCCTCATCCACACATTTCACAAACTCAATGATCACAACAGGAATGAGGAAAGTGCGCCTGTGCAGTGCTCAAGAAATTCAATCAAATAAAAATACACTCCCCCAAACTTAGAGTTTGCTAAGCAAATCTAAGTTTGAGCCTGGGGTGTCAATCTGAGACTCATACCAAAAGCACAACTCGATCAACACTTATACAGACATATTCTCACAACTCAAGAGGGCACACAAACATCAATTAGGGCAACAAGAACAAAGTATGAATGTGCGCCTATGCAGTGTAGACATAATAGTAAAACTGATCACTCCCCCAAACTTAGAGATTGCTAAGAAATTCTAAGTTTGAGTTCATGGTACCTCAATCTGCACCAAATTACTCCTCTTCAAATCAGTACAAAAACTTTTTCTTGTTCCCTTTTGCACGCAACCATCCAAGACCTACAAAGAACACACTCGGAGAGAAACAGGGATTAACAAACCTAACAAATCAAAAGAAATAAAAAAAAACTACGAAAATAAACAAAAGCAATAAAATGGGTTGCCTCCCATTAAGCGCTTTTTTTAATGTCCTATGCCGGACAATACCTCATATGCTCATCGAAATGGCCAAGGATATCGGTCCTCCTTGCCATTGTATCTCAATCGTTTAGCCTCAAAATCAATGAGGCTTAAACCGTGAGTATACTAGTCTCCCTTTGCCTCACCTCCAAGTTTGCAAGCATCTACTTTTTCTCTTCTCGCCTCCATCTCAACCCATTCATCTCCCTTTGTCTCGAGGACTCCCAAGAGTATCTTCAATTCCAGCTTTTCATCAATCCTGTTGGTCCCTAAAGAAGACTTTGAGTCTTCTTATTTTGAAAATAGCTGACTTTACAATCAGCTGAGTGCGCAGTGATTTTGTGTGCGGAAACGTTTTAAATTAAATCCTTTTAATGAAAACCTTTTATTTAGTGCAGCAAGTAGGAGCAATTAAAATAAAGCAAGTAAAAGACACGAGATTTATAGTGGTTCGGACCAACTGTCCTACATCCACTCTCCTCAAACCAAATTGGACTTGAGGGGCTATCTACTCACTTACTAACTTCCTTCCTTATAACTTTCAAGAGAAAACTCTCTTACAACTCTTGTTAGTGCACACTTGCATCTAACTTCTATACTTCTACAAAGTCTTTACAAATGATAAATAAATATGTAGGGTTATGTGAGTACAAAGAGAATTGTGCAGCGATTCTGCTAGTTGATCATGTGTAAAAACTTATATAAATCTTCTCTATGGTACTCATATTTATAGGTGTCAAATACTAGCCGTTAGAGTTGACTAGAATTTGAAATCCCTATAAATATGTAATCAATTAATCAAAGTGATTGATTGATTCTTGATCTCCAAGTTGATATCTTTCCATCTTGGCTTGATTGATTCTTGATCTCTAGATTGATATCTTTCCATCTTGGCTTTGATCTTCAATCTAATTTGACTTGATTGATTGCCTATGATTCTGGAAATCATGTTGCTGTGATCTTGTCCCCTTGACATGATTGACTTTCTGTAAATAGATCTTCTATGCAACAGCTTCAGACTACCTCAGCTGTTGTTGGTGGTACTCGTTTGATATGTTCAGGGCTCAGCTGGTATGTTGAGTCATAGCTGTCCTGAACGTGTCTCAGCTGATCTGGGTGCTCCTCTGCTGATTTTGTCCTCATCTAATTTCGGCACCTTAGCTGGTCTGACATCAGCTGACCTGACATCAGCTGACATCTAGCACCTCAGCTGACCTTCACCTAAGCTGACCATCCTTAGCTGATCTAACCTCAGCTGATCAGCTGACCTCCCATGATCATCTGGTTTTAATGGCATCAAAACATAAGGGATTTCCCAACAAATCCTGTAAAGAGGCAAAATATAATAAATCGGAATAATATCAAGTGAAGTAGAAAAGGTTAAAATTTTAGGATTGCTCATTTCGGTCTCAAACTCTTCTTCTACTTTTTCTTGACTTTCTTCCTCAATTTCGCTCGTGTCCATCAAGGGACATTCCTCTACATCTTCTTTGGATAGTGGAATGACATCTTCAACCACCTCGCTTAGGACCTCTCTTTCCTCTCCCTCTTCTTTTTCTTCCTCGTCCTTAATAATAGTGAAATCATAAGCAATGAAAGATCCTTTCTTATAGTGCAGTTTTATCATGTAGCCTTCAACAGTTTTTAGAAACACGATCTTCAACAGTTTCTTTCGATTCATCTTCTTCGTCTTCGTACGAAAGTATAGGATTGGGAGGAGGAGAATGAGTATATGAGTATGGATCTTGATAGGGATAGGGATCAGAATAGGAATACGAGTATGGATTAGAATATGAGTTCTGATATGGTTGAGAAGGGTAGGAGTATTGTTGTGGAGGAGGTTGGTTGTATTGAGGTGGTGGATAGTAGGGTGGATATGGAGAATACTGCTGGCAAGGTGGTGGATAATATGGATGATATTGATCAGGAAATGGTGGGTAGTATGGATTAGGAGGTTGATGGTAATTGGGCTGATATGGATTAGGAGGATCAAAGTATGGGTGAGACGGATAATTCATAAAATTTATGTCATATCCGTTCATCCTCTCCAATGAAGCTCACTTCTGCAAAACAATCAGCAAGTCCAACAGGTTAAAAGGAATTAAAATGCACAAACACACAAAACCTAAGACTAAACTATCTATGTTGCTTCCCCGGCAACGGCGCCAAAAACTTGACTAGCGATTTGTGTTCGCACACAAATGCACTTTCCTACAAGTGTATAGGATCGTGTAGTAGTAAGCTGACCAAGTTATAATATCGAATCCACGGGAAGCAATTAGACAAATTCAATCCTAAAAATTGTGTGTGAATCTTGAAATCAAATAAACAAAAATGAAAATGCAGGATTTGGTTTTCTATCTACTTACAAAATAAAATAAAAATAAAATAATGCAAGCTAAGAATCTAAACTAAAATGTGCCTGCTTCGGGTGTATTACACCCAAAGCAAAGAGACTTAAATCATAACTATTGAGTGAAAGGACAAACTGAGATAACGGGCATAATTCAAATTAACATAAATTAAAAATGAGACTAGAATTACTTTAACTAATTGAGACAGAAGGCATATTAAATTTCAAAGCAAGGACTAAACTATTCAAAATCATGTAAACAATATCAATATGAAACGATTGAGAAAAAGACTACTAAGAATGAGTATAAAACTAAATAGAACTTCAAATTGAAATTTAACCAAGGCAATCAAAATCACTAACAATCTCAAAACAAGAATTAAAACTAATCAAACCAAAATAATGCTTTCTCTCCAAAGATGTGTTGCGAAAATCTATTGTGACTCAAAGAAACCACAAAATAATCTAAACTACTACCTACTGCTAATTGCCCTAATGGCGAGACGTGAATTCCAGATGAGGCAGTTGTTGGTTGTTTCCTTTGTGTGTTGCAGTCTGCAATTGGTTTTCAGTGGTACGAATTGAGAGGAGCTGTGAATTGAGATGAAATTGGTTGAAGACAGTGTGGCTTGGTGTTGAGTCTAGGGGCAAATTCGGTACTTCAAATTGAAATGGTGGGGCAGTGGGTTGCAGTGGTGACATGGTTAATTGATGTGTGGTCCCGAGGAGATTGCCAAATCCGTTAATTCTCCAAATTAAACCTGAAATTGTCATTTTATCAATTAAATCAAATAAAATGGATTATCAACAAAATATATAACAACTAAGGCCCTAAATGCATTCAAAATTCTAGAAATTCATCTCAAAATAAGCACAAATTGATGCAAATATGACCCTAATCAATGCATAGTCTCCACGTCCCGTTGTGCTTCTTCACTAGGACAGGGTTCGCGACCCACTGCGGACATAAGGCTTCCTTGATCAGTTTGTTGTCTAGCAGCTTTCCAACTTCGATGGTCAGGGCCGCGTATTTGTCTAGTCCGTACTTCCTTCATTTTTGATGGACGGGTCTCCTCGTCGGATCTATATTGAGCCGGTGGCAAGCATGCTCCAACGGGATCCCCGTCATGTCTTCATGGGATCATGCAAACACGTCCAAGTTGGACATAAAAAATAGTTCCATCCTAGACCGGTACGGTTCAGGTAACTCGGAACCTATGAAGAGTTCCAAGTCCCTTTCCGGGTCCACCGGGAGTGCCGTCAATTCTTCCATGGGGGTGGCCTTCCTTTTTTGGTTTTTCCACCTGGGGTCGCTGATGAACTCATCCCACTCCTCTTTTGACATCTGCGCAAGTTCATAACCTAGGCGCGGTTCTAGGTCATCAGTGTTTTTTTAAACTTGGAGAGGTTCATCAACTGTCAGCATTTCGGGTGGTTCCCCAACTTGGGGAGGTCCTGCAACCTGGGGAACTGGATCAACATCCATTTGTAATTTTGTACTGGTTCTTGATCTTGCGCAGGTCCCCCGTCTTGGGCGTCTTTGACCACCTCCATGGGCGCAGGTAGCGCACTTTGCGCAAGTCCCTGCACTTGGTTGCTGTGGGCCTCTTCTACTCCTTCCATAGGTGCCGGTTGTGTATCTTGCGCAGGTCCTAGGACTTGGTCGATTTCCATTATTGGTTCCAGCGAGTCGCCTACCTCCATCAACTCAGTTTCTGTTGAGATGATGTCTAGGATGTTCGGCTCATCTGCTAGAATTTGGATTTCCTCCTCAAGGACCTGGACCTGCGTCACGGCTTTCCTGGCTCGGCCATCTTTAATTTGGAGTAAACACTCTCGGGCCTTTTTCTGGTCGCCTTTGATAGTTCCGGCACCTTTTGGAGTTGGGAATTTTAGACAGTAGTAGTAGGTCGAACACGCCACTTTGAATTCATTGATAAACGGGCGGCCAAGGAACCCGTTGTAGGAGGACTGCTGGTCGACAACTAGGAAATCTACTAACCTAGTCAGCCTCCGCTCCGGGTCCTCGGCCGATACAAGTTGGACGCTCAACCTAATGCTACCTAGGGGGACGGTTACAGCTTCTCCGAACCTCACTATCCTAGCATTGCTAGGTTCTAAGTACGACTCAAAATCACCTAAGGCATCTAAGGTGGATTTGAAGAGAATGTTGGTGAATGCGCCGGTGTCCACAAGCAGCCTGTGAACTCGGACGTTCATGATGTTGGCGGTTATCACCAACGAGTCGTTGTGGGGCATCAGTACCCCTTCCAGGTCCACCGAGGAGAATGTCAGCTCATCAGTGAACTGCGCGACGGACCTGGGACCGGAGCTACCTTCCTGGACCTGGTTGATGGCCCGGATCTCAGCCTTCTTTTTTCTCTTGGAAAGGGAGGATCCCCCGTCCTGGAGACCTCCGGCAGCTCCAATTTCTTCCTCGAGAACCAAGAGTTCTCGAGTGGGCTCTAGGTTCTGTTGAGGTTGGGGAGGTGCCCTTCGCCTGTTCTAAGGTCTGCGTTGGCCCGCGTCCTCTTCCTCGTCATCGGAGACCTCCCTTCTCTCGAACCTGGGCCTCTTTGCCGGTGCCTTCTTCACGAACTCGGCCAGTTTCCCATCCTCATAGAATTTCCATAATTGTTTGAGGAGGTCTCGGCACTCACTGGTGAAGTGGCCGATGGACTGGTGATAGGCACAGTATTTGTTGGGGTTGAGCTTCGCACGGTCCTGGCAAATTCTCCTCGATTCTTCCAACAAGGCTTTGTCTTTGACCGCAGTAAAGACATGGTCGACGGAGACAGTGAGGACCTGGTTGAACTTCTCTTTGAACTCGTCCCCATCGCCGAAAGCTTTCAAGTTCCGGGGGGCCTTGTATGTGCCCCCGGACTTCTTCCCATAGGGTTTCCTCTCCTCAGAGGCACCGACCTCTTTCTAGAGGGCCTCCTGCATGGCCACAAACACCCCCGCCTTGTGGCGGAATTCGGTGTAAGTGTTTGGACATGCGAGGTGCATTTCCTTCCAAAGGTCGGTCCCCTTCCGGAGTCCTGGCATCACCGCGACGACTTTGGTGTCCTCGCTCACTGGCTCGCCTTCCAGCAGTATCATGTCGAACCTCTCCAGGTACTGTTGGTCGGTTTCATTCTCGCCTTGGTGGATGTTGGCGAGGCAGTGCTTCTGGGTAAGGTAGGACCCAAACCCAGAGAAGTGGGCCAAGAACTCCCGCGAGAGCTGGCCAAATGAATGGATTGACCCCGGGGCGAGTGACGAGAACCAGCGGTGAGCTCGGTCCCCTAGTGTCAGCGGGAAGTTCCGGCACTGGGTGGAGTCGGTAGCGCCCACCGAAATCATGAAGTCTGCGTACTTGGCCAGATGGACTTTCGGGTCAGATTCGCCCTCATACGCAGACATCACTGGGAATTGGACCTTCTTCTGGACTGGCGCTCGGAGTATGGCAGGTGCCAATGGTGATGCGGGGAGAGTGGTGGAGTCAGGTCCACCAGACTTGGCTGCTACTTGGGCTTGTAGCATTTCGACGACCTTTTTCAGTGAGGTCAGCTCGTCATCGCGGGCCACCTCCGGTGGAGGTTGATTGAAGGTCGTACGCCTAGTGGACGCACGCCCCCGAGGTGCCTCACTCTGGGGTGACCTCTCTGTGACGGGCTGGAATTGGCGTCCGCCATGGGGGCCCAACCTGTCGGTCGCGGGCCTTCTCAATCGGTCGTGGGCGGACCTGCGCGGTTGCAGGTCCGAATCTCCGTGGGATGTAGCTGGGGCCGCCGTCCGTTCATTTTCCTCGCACCTCGGCCCCAGACGGCCTTGGAGGATCTCCCTCCTCACCGATTGGTGGGTGGCGGATGCTTCGGTGTAGGCCGAAGCTCTCCCGGTATGTGGGGCGGGCTCCTCCACCACCTTGGCATTCCCGGCGCGTTCCCGGTGCTGGCGAGCTTGGGCCGAGCTCACCTCTTGCTAAGTGGGGAGGTTGCTGTATTCTCCTAGGGTCTGAGTGCCCTGAGTTGGCCTCGTCTGCTCCTTGGCTTCGGCGGCTGGAGCTCGTCGGGGTACCAGGGCGAGCTCGTCGAGCTGCCTTTGTTGCAACCTCTGTAGGGTTGCAATGGTGCGCTGGAGCTCATCGGGGTTGTTGGCGAGGTCCCTCGGGGCGGGGTTCAAATCCTCCTGAGTCACTACGACTCGCGGAGGTCGTGGAGCGTTGCTCTTCGAGGAAGCTCGGCGTGAGGTCTCCCCTTCGACCTGGTCCTGGGCGCCCTCCTTCCACCTCCGGGTGTTCGCAGAGGTCTGTTCCTTAGTCATTTTGGGGTTTTGCAGAGGGAAGCTCGCCGAAGGTCTCCGAGGTCGCGGTCTCCGGCCAGGATGATTTTTGGCGGGTTTTCATCTAGCGTTACGTGCAACGAATTATCCAAAATTCGGTTTATTCGTGTACACGTGTGCGTTTGAAAACTTTTTTTGGGCAAAAACTATGGATCCGGAAATTTGAGTTTTTACTCGAAAATCCGGGTTTTCGTTCAAGGGACGAAAATATGTGTGTATCTTCAAGTGTTCTTGAGTTTTATCAAGAACACCTTCAAATCTTCAAACCTTCAACAAACCCTAATTTTTACTCCCAAATTTTTGGTTCAATGCCCTTCCTCTAGTGCTAAATTGTTGATAGAATTTATTAATCGTGTTTGTTTATGTGGCTATTATGGTGTGTTAATTCTACCAAACAATAACCCAAGATTGTGTTCCTGAGTTGATAGTATAGAGAGAGAAAGTAGAGAGTTTAGAGAGAGAAAGTGATTGTTGTATTATGATTGTAATTGTATTCATTCCGTAATAGTACAAGAGAGGTCTTATTTATAGGTGTGCAAGTGTGACGTGGCACCTTGCGAGCCTATATGGCTTCCGGTGTTGACGAAGGTCCGTAACCTTCGTCTTAATCCCTCACAACGCTCCCTTTACAATGCCCCTTGCTACTACATATCTATCTGTCCTATTTGTACATCCATCAACTGGGCCTTCAGGCTGGGCGAGCTACTCGGCGAGCTCCTTCCTTAGTGAGGGCCTTCAAGCTGGGCGAGCTACTTGGCGAGCTCTCCTGTCTTGTGATATTTCTGGGGATGATGCGATGGTGGACCTCGGCGAGGCCCTCTCGGATAGGGGCGAGCTCCTGCTCGAGAAGGGGAGCTCGCCCTATAATCTTCCTCTTTTCTCAGCCTATCGGGAGCTTGGGCGAGGTCCGTACCCACCTCGCTGAGCTCCCCTATGTTGGCCTTGGCCCAGACCAACGACTTTGCTCCCGCTCACCTCGGCGACCTTCGTAGCCTTGGGATAATCCAGTGATTATCCCCGGGTAGTTCGCCTTGTCAACACCTCTTTTTATAAAAAAAATTAAAGTAAACATACATTAATTTTAATACATTTATAAATAAATAATTGTTAAATACATATTTTTTTATTTGCCGCCGCCTTTCATCAATTCATTATTCGACATTACAGAATAAAAAAAATAGTAGGGACTGTAAAATTATTGCAGAGACTTAAAGATTTATCGCAGGATTTAGAAAAATTGATGTGCGATTGGAAAAAGGGGAAATAGAAGAAGGCAGAGTTGATGAGTTGAAAGGGATAATATTAAAATAATTATTTTTATAAAAAAATAGCAAAATAGGTGTATCTTATAATATTGAAGGGGTATATAGTCCAAACTAATTTTAAATCAGCAGAGGCTCTCCTAATAAGTGGCGGCACATATATTCTCCCCCCATTTTTAATTACTTTGCCCCACACTTAATTTTTCCATTCCAAAATATATTTTAAAGACCAAAATATCATTTGTTATATTTTCCTAATTTAGAAATGGATTAATTCACCCTCATGTTCTTTATATGAAAACCATATTCATGATTTTTAGGTAAATAGGGGAGGGGGAATATCCGTGCCCATTAGTGGCACAGCTGTGGGCCATGTTTGTGTTGAGCACAGTGCAAATTAAAAACGTTTTTCACCTCTTGTATTTATGTACGATTTCTTCCACCTTTCTACGCTTCTTAATGTGGGTGCACTTGGGTTGCTGCCATGGACGGCTTCAACAATGGCAGTGGTTAGAGAAATTGTTTCTACTTTACCATTATACTTGGTCCCATTCTACATAAAATGGGTTTTGGGCTTCCACGTTTCACCAATCAAGACCAAATAAATTAAGAATTTTTGGTCTTCAATGAGTAGCAATATTTCATTTGGATCCAAATGTTAATTCCACAATTTAATTTATGAGTTTATCTCAAATTTTCAATAAAATTAAATCATTAAAAAATCGTAATTAAACTCATCTAATCAATTTAATTAGTGTAAAAAATGCACTAAATCCTATCAAATTATTTGGCAACAAAAAATATAAAAATTTAAAGCAAATTTCTCACTAACTATACATATTGAGAAAAAAGATCAAATTGTCGTATATAGGTCATTCAATGTTAGGTAGGAAACCAATCTCTATAATATGAACTTATGAAAACCATCCACGTGGCAGCAAACCATTCGTTGAGGTCTGTCCACAAGGGCATATCTCACGTAGAGTAGTTAAAGCCAAAATCCATGCATTTAATATATGGACAAGATAAACTTTTAAACAAACTCTAGTATATAACGTGAACACTATAAATAGTGTCTCCAATAGCCAAATAAAGAATCACAACCTTAAGTCTGCGTCTAAAACCCAGCAAATCTCTCTTACATTTAAAGTTTTTCAAACATTTATAGTTCTTCATTTAGTGTTCATCATGTTGGAGATAATTTTTGGATAGATTATATTTTAAGAATAGATGATAGCAAAGCTACTGCACTTGCTTTTTAATGGATAATTTTTTTTGATAATTCAAACTCATTTGATTACATGAGAATATATAGCAGAGTATTCCATCTAGAAAACATAATAGGAATTAATACTTTTGACTTGACTAAAGAATTGTATGAGACATTCTTTGACTATGACTTTACAAATTACCATTTAACATCCCCTCTTAATTTGTAATCTTCATGGCATCCTTGAAGTTCTGAAGCTTTTCCAATGTAACAGCTTTGTAAGAACATCAGCAGGCTGCTCTGATGTTTTGATGTATTCCAAGTGGATTTTCTTCTTTTGAACCATGTCACGAATGTAGTGATGTCGCAGCTCAATGTGTTTTGATCTTCCATGAAACACTGGATTCCTTATCATCAAGATTGCAGACTTGTTATCACAGAAAATGGGAGTTGGATCAGGAACTTCTTGCTGTAAATTTTTCAGAATTCTTCTTAGCCAAATTGCCTCTCGTACAGCTTCATTCGCAGCTATATACTCGGCTTCCGCAGATGATAATGCAACTGAACTTTGCTTCTTAGAACTCCATGATATGGGATTGGATCCAAGGCAAAAAATGTATCCTGATGTACTCTTTCTATCATCTTGACTTCCGGCCCAATCACTGTCCGTAAAACCAACTAACTCAGCGCCTTCCTCCTTTGCATATTTGATTCCAATATTTTTTGTGCCTTGGAGATAACGAAGGATTCTCTTCGCTGCTGCAAAATGAAGTTTGCTTGGCTCACTCATAAACCTGGAAATGAGGCTAACAGGATACAAGATATCAGGTCTTGTATTTGTATAAACATTTGAATCTGTTTTTTCAGCTCCATCATCCTGCTTCAGCTTTTCATTTAACCCCATCCGAGTTGCTGCAGACTTGCAATTCTCCATTCGATTTTTTTTTAGAAAATCTGAAACATATTTCTCTTGAGAAATGAAAATCTGCCCTTTTTCTTGCCGTACTTGAATGCCCAAAAAATATTTCATCAATCCAAGATCAGACATCTCATACTCTTTCATCATTGTCTCTTTAAACCATTGCACCATTGCATGATTCGTTCCTGCATAAATTAAATCATCAACGTAAAGACAAACCATCAAAAAATCAGCTCCATTTTTCGTCACATACAGAGATGGTTCAGATGGACTTTTCATGAATCCATTTCTCTCAAAGTAAGCATCAATCTTATTGTTCCAACACCTTGGGGCTTGTTTAAGCCCATAAAGAGCCTTGTGTAACCTTGTAACCTGTAAACTTTTTCTTCTTTATTTTTTACTTCAAAACCTTCAGGTTGCATGACATAAACCTCATCTTCCAATTCACTGTTGAGAAAGGCTGTTTTGACATCAAGTTGGAATACTTGCAATTCCAATTGAGCTGTAAGAGCAAGAAATACTCTTATCGTTTCCATTCTGGCAACAGGGGCAAATGTTTCTGTAAAATCAACTCCAGGCTGTTGAGCATAGCCTTTCGCAACTAAACACGCCTTATACTTTTGCACCGTCCCATCTTCATTAAACTTGGTTTTGAAAACCCATTTTAACCCAATTGCCTCCTTTTCTCTTGGAAGATCAACTAGCTGCCAAGTTTGATTTTTTTCAATGCTTTTCATTTCCTCATCCATTGCCTTTCTCCATTCTTCCTCTTTGACAGCTTCTTCAAAACACTGTGGTTCACTTACAAACAATGCAACATTAGATGATGCATAAATTTCAGACAAAGAACGATATTTTCTTGTATGATTTTCGGAATCAGAACCAGAATCTTCTTCATGAGTATTACTACTCGAGGGATCAACAACTTCTTTGGGAGAATGCAATGGCACAAGTGAAGTTAATTCAACAGGTACTTGCTCATCTTCAGGTTCCCATTTCCATGCAGCATTTTCATCAAAAATAACATCCCTTGAAAGCACCAAATCATTAGTTGAGGGATTATATAGACGATACCATTTGGATTCATCACTATACCCAATAAATATCAATTTTTCTCCTTTGCCATCAAATTTTTCTCTACTTTGAGAAGGAAGAAGTGCATATGCTAAGCAACCAAAAACTTTCAGCATACTTACAACAGGTTTTCTTCCATGCCATGCTTCAAATGGCGTTTTATTGCGCACAACCTTCGTCGGTGATTGATTCAGAATATGCACAGCGGTATTCACGGCTTCTGCCCAAAACTGATTTGGAAGTCCCTTGCCTTTCATCATGCTCCTGCCATCTCTTCAATTGTACGATTTTTCCTTTCTGCAACACCATTTGTTGTGGTGTGTGCCGAACTGTAAGCTGCCTTTGAATCCCTTCATCTTTGCAATACTTCAAAAATGGCTTGTAGAAGAATTCTCCTCCTCGATCCGTTCTTAGACATTTCAGCTCATATCCACTTTGCTTTTCAACAAGAGCTTTAAAATCTAAGAACTTTCCGAATGCTTCTGATTTTTGTTAAAGAATATAAACCCATGTCATTCTAGTATAATCATCAACAAACAAAAGAAAATACCTTTTGTTTCCCAAAGATGGTGTCCTTGTTGGACCACAAATATCTGAATGCACTAACTCCAGTGGAGCATGAGCTCGCCACGCTGTCTTTGGAAAGGGAAGACGATAGCATTTTCCCTAAAACACAGCCTTCACAAACACTTTCTATGCATTTTATGTGAGGAAGACCGACTACCATGTCCTTTTGCTTCAATAGTTGCAGCCCTCTGAGATTTAAATGCCCATATCTCAAATGCCAAAGATTTGTGTCATCCGACGTTCCACTTTTCAAAGCAACAGAGGAGTTCAAATTGAGGGGGAACAAATTATTGGATGTCATTTTCACAACAACAACATAATCTCCAGAATTTTTATCAAAAATCTCACATTTTTCATCATCGAAAATTAGCTTATAACCTCTTCTCATCATCTGCCCAATACTCAAAAGATTTTGAGAAATATTTGGCAAAAAATGAACATCATGAATGAATTTTTTGTTACCTTCGCTGGTGTGGACAGCTACAACTCCATTTCCTTCTATGTTCACGCGCTTTCCATCACCAAGTTCAACATGAGAAGAATATCTTCTATCTAACTCATGAAACTCATTTTGATTTCCAGTTAAATGATTGCTACACCCACTATCCAAATACCATGTAGAACCAGAATTTTCACCCTCCATTGTAGAGAACAATTTATTTGTAACATTTTCTGCAGAAAAATTACTTGCATTTCGTTTCCCCTTTTTATCATCTTTTTCTTTGAACCAACAATCTCTCTCAGAATGATTAGGTATTTTGCATCTACGACATCTCAACCAACAATCTCTAGATTCATGACCATTTTTATGACACACAAAACATTCAGATTCAGAGTCACCTGATTGTTGATTAGAACCGAAGTTTCCCTTTTCTTTGCCTCTACCATTACTTTTGTGATATTTGCCCCGTCCTCTATTGGTTGATCGTCCTCGAGATGATCCTTCTCTTCCTTGTTGAAATGGTTTTTTAGAAACATTGGATTTTGCTTGAAATGCTTGCTCCAATGGCAGATTGTTGTACTTGTTTACTCTCTGCTCATGTGCTTCCAATGAACCCATAAGTTCATATTGAGTGAGTTTTGCAAGATCCTTTGTTTCTGAAATTACAGCAACTATATGCTCAAACTTTTGTGGAAGACTTCTCAACATCTTCTCGACCACTTTCTTCTCGGGAACTTCATCTCCACAGCTTTTAATTTGGTTGATGATTTCAGAAACTCTAGAGAAAAAATCTTTGACTAGTTCACTTTCTTTCATTGATAAGTTATCAAATTGACTCCATAGGGATTGCAACTTGATAGCAATCACTTTTTCTGATCCTTGAAATTCTATCTTCAAAGTTTCCCAAGCATCCTTCGCCTTCTTGATACCGAAAATTCTTGGATAAATGGTTTTGCTCACACCTTGTTGAATAAATCTCAGTGCTGTTGCGTTTTTCTTGACGTTCTCCTTGTATTCCTTTTGATTTTCTGCAGTCCATTGGGCATCCTCTTCTTTTGGTGGTTCCTCATAGCCTTCTTCAATCACTTCCCAGAGATCTTGTGAAAGAAAAACAGTCTCCATCTGAGAACTCCAATAATCATAGTGTTCACCATTGAAAATTGGAATCTGGGTTGTTGTATATGAGAAAATAGAATTAGGGGTTGTTGCCATTTATTCGTACACCTGCACTCTGGTACCAAAATTGTTGGAGACAATTTTTGGATAGATTATATTTTAAGAATAGATGATAGCAAAGCTACTGCACTTGCTTTTTAATGGATAATTTTTTTTGATAATTCAAACTCATTTGATTACATGAGAATATATAGCAGAGTATTCCATCTAGAAAACATAATAGAAATTAATACTTTTGACTTGACTAAAGAATTCTAGGAGACATTCTTTGACTATGACTTTACAAATTACCATTTAACACATCATTGAACACTGAATATCAAGAACATTAGTTATATTCTAATCACTAGCCACATCTCTCCCCATATTTATTAAGATACAACAATTGATGTTAGAAAGAAGGTAGTATTATCCAACCTCATTTATATGTTAAAAATTCTAAAAGAACTTGAAGAACACTCACTGTTTTCAAGAAATTTGTCTTTGTCTTCAAATCATCACATCCGTAACATGAGAGCTTCTCAAAGCTCGCACTTGACTCCGAGAAATCGTAATGCCAAAAGGTTCAGTGAACAGGAGGAGGGCAAAAGCCATGTGGAGGTGCAATCGGTAGACTTACTCTGTCTTTAGGAAACACAATGCTCGCGCCATTATGGACCTGTTTTCAAACTCTACACAACTGCTTTTGGAATAGCTTTTTTTCAAAAGCTGTGAGAGGAAACTTAAAAAAAAAACAGTTTTAAGAGTTTTAAAACAGACACTATATATGAAGTCATTTTTGTTAGGCGATTATTTGATCTTACACTTATCTAATTTAATTGGTACTACAATTCATTTTATATTTTTTTATCTTTAATTACTACACCATTCAATATGCGTACGAAGTGTTCATTCAAGATAATAAAATATAGGATATATATATATATATATAAAACACCACATTGAAACTTAAAATTAAATCATAATTAATGCTAGTAAATGTATTTTTATTTGTTGTTGAGTTACAAAATAAGCTTAAGACTTTGCTGGAGTTGAACATGAATGCTCATGATCATGTTGTCCTCCTTAATTAGATTTCACAAATATCAATCTCAACTCCATCTTCTGGTTTTGGATGAGGAAGATACGACATTCTCGCGTTAGGGTTTACCAGTTTCCATCTGAAATTGAGTAGGAATTAATTAAATATTCATGTTGAATTCGTATCATCAAAGTTCAAACCAGTGTGAAATCAATTTATTTATTTAATTTATTTAACACCCCTCATAGATTGTAATCTCAACTTTCCCTTTTCCGAAGAAATAGGCGAATCTAGGCTCTGATCCCATTAATAAAAGAATTTTATCTCATCAAAAAATTTCCCTTTTCCGAAGAAATAGACGAATCTAGGCTCTGATCCCATTAATAAAAGAATTTCATCTCATCAAAAAATTTAAACTTTTAGGGAAGCGTGAAACCAATCCATTTATTTAATTTCCCTTAACAATAGCTTATGACTACATGCAATGCATTCAATATATATTATATATATATATATATATATATATATATATATATATATATATTGATATTATATGCAACTTAATTACATGTATGAGAAATATGATGTTCTTTATTACCTGTATCCTACCACCAAATGATGAAGCAAAAGAGCAACCTGCAGTCGAGCGAGCATGTTTCCAGCACAAATTCTTGACCCCCCTCCAAACACTAGATATGATCCCGGCTTTGGTGCTTTCTGAGGACATATATTGGGGATTATTTTTAGGGATTAAAGTTTATTCAGTCCTACATCTAGTCACGATTTTGGATATGGTCCACATGGATTATACATTTTAATATATATTGGTGTTTTTAAATTTGAAAATATTTTGATTTTATTCCTTTTAAAAATTTACAGAAACAATATCAAAATTAATATGTAATTCATGTGGATTAAATTTAAATTGAAGACAGGTTATTGGACTTATAAATCTTTAATCCCTTACTTTTAGACCCATGACTTAGGGAAGTGACAATTTAAGAATGTTTTCAGTGTTACAAATGTAGGTCATTAAATTTTTTGGCAACTTTGGTCATTTTATAGGCCGAAATTTGCGAATTAAATATTAACAGGCCTATATTTGGGTAAAAAAAATTTAATGGCCTACATTTTTTCAAATTATAATCCTTAAATTGACATTCCCTATAATTATGGGCAACATTTTTGTGTGTAAATTTTATTAATGTTGTGCATATCAAATACACTATATAACTTTCTATATATAAGTTTATTGTGTACTAGATGTATCTCGCAATTCAAGTGTATTTTTAGGACAAATATCATTTTTCGGTACTCAAAGTGTTACCTTTTTCGATTTTAGTACCCTACCTTTAGGCACTCTCAAAATTGGATACTAAAATTTATTTCGGTAGCCCATATTTGGGCATGCACTCTCAAAATTGGTCACCATAAAGTTTACCTTTTCTTATATTAATGGTACAAGCGTTCGATGCTGAAATGCATCTGACAGGACCAATTTTGCGAGTAAAAATGAACTTTGGTGTTCAATTTTATGAATCCCCAAAGATAGGGTACCAAAATCGAGAAAAGGTAAACTTTGAATACCAAAAATGATATTTACCCATATTTTTATATAGTCATCTATGTTTTTACCGAAAAATCACCCTTATTTTTACTTAAATATTTGGGATTAAAGTTTTTGTAGTTCTAAACTTATCACAAATTTGAATATAGTCCACGATTACACATTGTGATATTGGTCATATAAATTTAAAAATATTTTAATTTTGGACCTTTGACATACTTACAAGACCCAAATCCAAATGTAATTTTGGTCTTGTAAGAACCAAAGTTAAAATATTTTTAAACTTACATGATCAATATTTATTTATGTAATCCATGTGAATTAAATTGAAGATATAAGTTATAGGATTTACAAATTATTACTCCCTAAAAGTTTGGGTCACTTATAATTTAACAATCCTAATTTTTTAGTAGAAACAACAGTGACTTTAATAATTGCAATTGACATAGCTGGCCTTAATTTAGCAATGAAAACAAGGGTGTGTTTTCGGTGAAAAATAAAGGTGAATATTTAAAAATACAATTAAGTTGCACGATGAATGTGATGCATTTTAAATTAAGGTTAGAGAGAGAGAGTCGTTTCTTGACTTACATCCCATCTATCTGGATTAAAGCACAATGGATCTTCAAAATTTTCTGGATTTGTGTGAAGGTATCGAAACCAACAAGCCACCTTCCAACCTTTAGGGATCTTACACCCTGTTTGAATTAATTAAACAACTTTAATTATTCGGATATATTAATCGCAACAAATTGTAAATGCTCTAAAATATATGATCTTACATTGAATATTATGCTTATTTCTTAATTCTATACCTTTGTATTCAACATCTTCCGTAGCTGTCCGGAAGATAAATGCTGCTATGTTGGCCAATCTAATTATCTCTTCTACCACCTAACCAAATTAAATGACCAAAAATCAAAACAAATTAATTTGTCCCATAATTTTTCAAACCTTAAAAACCATCGAAGTCGAATACTGTAAAAAAAATTCAATTTCCTTTTGTCATGATTGCAAACGTAACTCTAAATTAACACTTAAAACAATTAATCCCACGGGCCACATTATTGTCATAATTGAAAAACCTTATAAAAAATAAATAAATATATAATTCTATAAAAATGCACCACATTTTACGCAACTTTCAATTTAATATGAGCTTAACTATTATTATTTAAAAATCCAACCTTTTAAGTAATTTTAATCTGATACCTATTTTTTTTATTTCCAGCCGACAACCGATGATGTGTCTCATCGGAGCGCGTGAAAGTCTACCACACTGCCGACGTACACACATTTAATTACTATTTTTTAAATTTTCACAATATATATCATATATATATGCATATATATAAAATAACAATACTTTTTATTTAAAAATATTTTGTGGCTGTATAAGGGAAAAATATTTTTATATGTTTATAGTGTTCAATATTATATTCACAAAACACTTGAAAAAACACTCAAATACCCTAAAAAAATTGTCCAAAATCGTACAAAATTTTGAAAAATCTCAATATTAATGGACATTTGAATTTATAAGATTTATGCATGCACGCTAGCATGACATACTTTTACTCACTCCGGCGAGACATATCATCAGTTGCTGGTCGGAGATGAAAAATATATATTTAGTTGAAATTTCTTAAAAGATTGTGTTTTATAATTATAATCGTAAAATTCAGGATTAAATTGAAAGTTGAGTAAAAAGTGGTGCATTTTTATAAAATTAATTCAAAAAATAAAAATACCATAACTAAATAATTTAGGTTCAGGATCATACCTTATTCATATACTTGCATGCCGCAATTTGTTCATATGTGATGAAGTCTCCATTTTGCTTCTTGGCAATCGGCATATGCTCGTCCTGACAACTAATAGCGTTGGTCAAATTTGACCATATTACTAAAAATAAGACAACGTGAACAAGTTTCACCATAACTTTTTAAAAATCCTTTGTGTATATTGTAACAGTATTATTGGTTTCATTAAAATGCTTTGACAGTAGCTCTGTATAATAAAAAAATAATAGTAGCATTTTGAATTGTATAGTGAAACTGCTGGGCAAAGAGATTTAGGGGGCGCTTGTTTCAAATTCTAATAAAATTTCATTTTCCTTATTTACCCTTACATATATTGAATGAGAGTTTATGTTCATGGTAGTTACATCATTAATGTTGTGCTCCAATTTTGAAAAAAAATTGACAAAATATAAAGTTGTTGGTTGTGGTATTGGTGATTGATTGAGGAGGATAATTATAAGATGGGATAATGATTACCTTATTTAGGAGGAAAAATAATGTTATGTACTTCATTTGTTCTCATTACATACAATAATTACTATGTGTATATCCTCATTCCCATTACAATTGAAGAATTTTCATAGCAAACACTCCCTTAATCTACTTAGGGTGTGTGCGATTTAAAGGATAAAATAATATATCTGCCCAAATTTTAAGCAGATAAATAATTTTATCCTTTAAATCACACACCATCCTTTATTATAACAAATAAAACATTGATTACCTACCCGAAGTTTTTGGACAACATTGGGGTACTTAGCAAGATAATAGATAGCCCACATGATAGCAAGGGAGGTGGATGCATATCCTGCTACAAGTAGTGAGACAATGTTATCAAGAACCTCAGTGTCAGTTAATTGGTTACCCTCTTCATCCTTTATTTGCATTAGCCCTTCCAATAGATCATTTTTGGCCTTTGAACCATCATAATTAATTGTCTTCCTCTTTTCCAACTCCTCTCTAAATATCGACACTGCTTTCTTGCGGCACTGCCAAATGTTCAAGTATTATAAACAGCGATCGATTGTTTACGTCTAACCATACCATTATAGAGAATAATTAACTTTCAGATGTCAAAATAATTAAGGAAGAATGAAGATATGGATGAAGCAACTGATGCAGCGAGAAAGCATATTTAATCCGTTGATTCTTAGAATACCCGAATATTACGATTTTCGCTGTCATTATTATTAAGAAATCATAAAATCAAGAAATGGGGGGCTGGAAACAGTTTCGAGGAGGATAGAGAGTCTGGAAACTGGGTGGGAAAGGGGTAGAGGCTGCACAAATAGTAACACATCAGGGTGGTGGAGAGATATATGCAAATTATATGTTGGGAAAGAGGGGAGGAGTGTGAGAGAAAACATGTACAGGTTAGTAGGGGAGGGTAGAGAAACTAAATTTTGGAAGGACAGTTGGGTGGACATTGAAACATTGAGTAACTCTTTTAATAGATTGTTTAGGCTTAGCTGTCAACAAGATGAAAATATAAGTGAGATGGGAAGATGGGAGGAGTCAAGGTGGAAATGGGAGATGAAATGGAAGAGAGAGTTGAGGGAGAGTGAACATATATTGCTAAATGAATTAATGTTGTATCTTAACAGGGTAACCTTGAGGCAAGGCGAAGGAGATGTATGGCTTTGGAGACACACCAGAGACGGGCTGTTCTCCACGGCATCAGCTTATCGAGAATCAAGACAGCGGGATGAGGAAGAAAGTGAAGACCGAGAGCAAAAATCAGCATTCTACAGGCTGTGAAAAAGCTACGCTCCAAGGCGATATCAAGCCATCGTGTGGAAATTGCTATATAATCGGCTACCAACTAAAGAAAAATTACAGCAGATGGGCATCGTTCCAAGCTCCAGCGACATAAGGTGTGCAATGTGTGGAGAGGAGAATGAAACGTCGATGCACATACTTCTTAATTGTCGGATAGTTTATAGTATATGGTCAGAACTTTATGGATGGATGGGCATAGAAATGGTACCACATGTTGATCCGGGGATTAATTTCTTGCAACATAGCGAAATGCTGGGAAAAGGAGAGAAGAAGAGGATCGCGTCAACCATATGGATATGTACAAGATGGGTAATTTGGAAAGCCAGAAACAATGCAACTTTCAACGAGGAGAGTCCAAATATTAGAAAGATGTTTGGGGAGATAAAGGCTAGGTCGTGGAACTGGGTGGTTGCAAAATCAAAGGAGATGCGCAACTCCAATTTCACGGAATGGAACAATGACATCAGACGATGTGGTGGATAGGTTAGATTAGACTAAAAGATTATGCTTTTGAATTAATTATTTTAACACTACGAGTTTTTGGACCATGTAAGGGTTGGAGTACCCCTTGTACTCCAATTTTACATGATTAATATATTTGTCTGATAAAAAAAAAAATTATTAATCCGTTGATTCACATAAGAATGTCGGAAGAACAATAAATAAAACCATGGGATAAAAGGGACTAAATCCAATTCAATTCAATCTCAAATTTAACTCATTTAACAATAAGCTTGAGACTCCTAACTATTTATAATACTAAACTACTTAGGGCTCATTTGGTTCGTAAGATAAAAGTATCTATCCGTCGAAAACATGCATGTTTTCGACGGATAGATACTTTTATCTTACGAACCAAATGATAGAGAATAAGAAAAATATAAATCCTAAAATAATCCTAACTAAACATAAATAAATATTTTAATTAAAAATAAATATCTAAAAAAATCTTCAGTAACTTTTCTTGTTGTAAATTTAGGCGCTGTACTTTTTAAATGTCACAAACTTATACCAAAATTTTTTGTCATTTTGACATGGCTAAAAATAATTTTAACAATGTTAGACCATAAATATTAATCTTTTCTAACCATTTCCACTATATTTTATGCTATTCAATCATAGTTAGAATGTTATAATTGGAGTAGATTGATGTGGAATTAATGTTGTTGTCCTTGTTTAAAGAGATTCTCTAAATTATTGAAAAGACCTCTTCAATTCTAACTACTAATTTCAATTCTAAGATCATCAGAAAGACCCACTCAGGATCTATTATTTTTTAAATAACTTGAAAAGAATGTTTGTTATCAATATGACTAAAATTGTATATAAATAATAAATATGATATGCTTATAGCTATTAATAGCAAAAACCTGGAGGGCATAGTGAAAAGCAGTTCCTGGAAAATTGAGAGGATAAGCTCTAAATCCACTGATCAAACCAGTGTATAACTCATCCAGGGAATCCAAAACAGGACTTGGCTCAAAGCTTGCAAAATACTTGCCAATGTTTGCACATGTCACCTGCAATATATAACATAGAGAGTACTCCAACTAACATATGTAACGTATGTTTTGTGTCGATACGACGAATGTACATCACTAACACAAAAAAAATCAGATCATCAACACAACACGATATAATAAGAAACAAAAATTATATTGAATTCTTATTATAATAAACGTTACACGATAGCAAAAACTATAAGAAAGTCAAAATCTCCAGTTCTATATAATATAAAAATTACATAAAAAAATCCGAGTTAACGAGTCGACACAAACAAGACATGCCACACAAATTTCATATCATCTTTGGGATTAAAGATTTCTACATGTTGAATTTGGTCTACATGGATTACACATTTTGATATTGATCCTGTAAGTTTAAAATTTTTTAATTTTGGTTATTTTAAAAACTTACAGGACCAAAATAAAAAATATAATTTTATAAAAGGACCAAAAGTAAAATATTTTCAAACTTACAAAATTAATATCAAAATGTGTAATATATGTGGACCAAACTATATATTCATGACAAATTATAGGACTACAACGTATCTTATCGCATTGACAACACGAACATTATAAGTCTAAACCCTTAATTTTTTTTTATCAATAAAAAAATTTTCATTACTAAGAATAGTTCTGGGGTATAAGAAATAGGGATTAAAGATTTTTCATTCCCACAACTTATCACGAATTTGAATTGGTCCATATGAATTACACATTTTGATATTAGTCCTACAAATTTAAAAATATTTTGATTTTGATCCTTTTACAAACTTGTAGCTGGACCATTCAAAATGACTTCTAGGTTATAGGACCAATATTAAAATATGTAATCCATGCAGACCAAATTCAAAACTAAGAAAAGTTATCGGACTTACAAATCTTTAGTCCCTAAAAAATCCTTACATTTAATGTTTAGACTCCCCAATCTTAACACAGGTTTTGTTCTTCTCTTAACCCTTAATTTTAATTATATCGTGTAATCATGCCATGTATCCTAAATTGTCGTCCCTTTCATAACAATCTTCTAGTCCTAATTTGGGAAATTTTTAAGGCCAACAGGTTAGAGGGTTAGCAAAAGGAGGCCCGTAAGTTTGCGGACTAGCAATTTAAGGACCACAGTTTTTTATCTTGGCAAATTAAGGACCACAACTTTTTAACTTGACAATTTAAGGATCACAGTTTTTTAACTTGGCAAATTAAGGACAAAATTGGCCCGCATGAGCTCCAGTTGCACTGAAATTGCACAAGATTGACACTTAATTTACATGTCCCACGTGTAGAATTAAGCCCGAAATCATCCATCACGTGCCAATCTCGTGCAATTTCAGCCTAACTGGAGCTCATATGGGCCAATTTTTTCCTTAATTTGCGAAGTTAAAAAGTTGTGTCCTTAAATTGTCAAGTTAAAAAGTTGCGGTCCTTAATATGCCAAGTTAAAAAGTTATGATCCTTAATTTGTCAGCCCGCAAACTTACGGTTAGAGATGTTAAACGGGCTGGTCCTAACCCTACAGGGCCAGCCCTACAGGGCTTCGGGCCTAAACGGTCCCGGGCCATAGCGGTTCATCCTTAACGGGCCGCTATATGCTCGGACCTAACCCTAACTCTAGCGGTCTGCGGGCTAAACGGGCCACTAACGAGCTCGGGGTAATTTTTTTTTACAAATTTAAAATTTAATATAAAATAGATCTAATGATTTAATAACTAAAGTTCACACATCCCTAAAAGTTTTGAATTAATTGAGATCTAACTTATTTACTTATTTTCTATTTTAATATGTAGTTAAGTTATTAGTTAATAATGAATTAGTAATTAATAATTAATAAAAATATAACTAATAAAGTTTACAATTACGTAACACAACTGAGGAGAAATCAGGCCAGCCCACAGCCACAGTACACAGGCCCACAGCCCACACCTCCATAGCCCACAATCACTTTCCAATTTAATTAACTTATATTATATATTAATTATTTAATTTAATTAAAAAAAACCGGGCTACCGGGCAAGCCCGGTTAACCGAAAAGGCCCGGTTTTATACGGGCCGCCATATGCTCGGACCTAATCCTGTATAAAACAGGGTTAAACGGGCCGGCCCGCCAGCCCGCTGCCCGTTTAACATCTCTACTTACGGTCCTCCTTTTGCTAACCCCCTAACCTGTTAGCCTTAAAAAAACTTTTTCCCGTCCTAATTTAGTATTTTCTTCTTCAAGCTAGCTAACTAAGTTGTTATTTTACGTACCTTCCGGGCTTCTTCGTATGCTCGGATTCGACCTTTTGCGGACCATAATTTGAGAGCAGTCGTTATTCGAGGTTGCAGCATGAGGACGATCTTACGGAGTGCATCGGGCTGATTGATGGCCCTTAGAACAAGACTTCTCACTCTTGTATGTGAAGCCCCCTCCACAGCAACCAACGATGTAGACCCCACAATTTCAACAGATGGCCATTCCAACCGAAACCTAGATCCCGCCTGCAGAACAAATTTGTTGGTGGAGGGGGTGCAAGCTATGATCGTTGGTGAACCGAATAGGTGTGTTCTATACAGTCCTACTCCATCACCATACCTGTAAATCCAACTTGCCGAAGTTAATGTTCATCGGCTAATTAAATTGCACAAATGGGAATTTGTGCTAATAAATTTGGTCTTTTTTTAACATAAATGGTCCTATAACATTTTTCTCTAAAATTAATGGATTAAATCTGTTGAGCACAAATTTTCATGGGACCATATGTGCAGTTTATTTTAACGAGTGAGACTAAATATGCTAAAAAAAGGACTAAATGAAACGTGAAACAAAATCTGTTGAATAGAAATTCTTAAGGAATCAAACGTGTAATTTACCCAATGTTCAACTTATAATAGAAATTCTTGTAAATGTCTCTCCATTTACTCAATTTATATTTTCATAAATGACGATAGATAGATATATACATCTTACTGAATTTTTTTTTTTGGTAAAGAAAAATTTAGAAAAATTTATCGATTGAGCAAAATTGACATACGTGTAGAAATTAGGATTTTTTAATTTTTTTGGTAAAGAAAAATTTATCGATCGAGCAAAATTGACATATGTGTAGAATATAGCGTGTCCAAAGAAGAAGAAAATTAACGAACCATGCACAAAGTTTTTTTAAAGAAGAATTAACATATAAAATCATAATTTTTTTTAATAGTGAACACACTTAGCCATAATGTGTTCATTTGCAAAAAGATAAAAATATTGCTTTGAAAAAGAGAGATCGGTTCTATAAAAAGGAGAAATTTGTTCAAAATACAATTGATTCTTTGTAAAAGAAAATGCTTTTGTAAAAAAAAAAAAATTAATATGTTTGTACAAATATTATAATAATTTTTTTGAACTAATATATAAATGTACAGAAGAACATACTTGCGGCGTTTAGCATGAATGAAATCATCAGGGCGGCGAAGAAGCTTGAAGTACCATAGAAAGGCCACCGTTTCCCCAAGAAACGGCAACCCCATATATCCCGGAGGGAGCTTTGCGCCACGGCGGAAAAAAAGCGGCAGAGCATACCAATAGTCGTTCCACCACCAGAGCAACGCCGCTAATGCCACCACCACAAAACCAAACATATATAATTTTAATTACAACTTAATTAATATATATGTTGATGTGGAGTAAATTCTAATCGCTAATTTAAAATTCAAAATGAAACCTACTTGTGTAAATACATATATATGATGCAGAAAATGATACCTTAGTGATGATTCCCTTACCTCAACGGAGAGCTTAAAGACAACACATCTGCTTATACAATTTTGTTGTCTATAGGATGTGGAATTTGGACTTACTTTTCATGACACTATTCATTTCTCATTTACAAGCTGTATACTTTATATAATTGAGAAAATAAATACTCCCTCCGTCCATGAAACTTTTTCTCATTTTTTTGTGGGCACGGGATTTAATGAAAAGTAGTATTATATTAAAATGATAGATAAAGTAAGAGTATTGTGGGGCCCAAAATTTTATTGTGAGGGTAGATTGTTTCCAAATAAGGAAATGGGAAAAAATTTTGTGGACAAACAAAAAAGGAAAGTGGGAAATAATTTGGTGGACGAAGGGAGTACTTTATATTTGAATTATATATAAATATAATTATGTCAGATAAAAGTCCAAAAATCAAATGGGAGAGTATGCTCAAATTCTGCCTAAAAGACAAAGAAGGGAAATTGGAAGATTCGTGTAAGCTAGCTAGCTGTCTTTAGCAGCATATATATATATTCATTCAATATGCTAGTATATATATATTCTTTTCAACAATTTCGAGTCATTGGAGTTTCATCTGATTAAATTAAAAGCTGAAAATTATTTACAGAACATGCATCACTCTGATGTTGAATCTTTGTGATTTCTCTACAGTCTACAAAGTGTCAAAATAAAAGATTGTTGAACACTGATTCTTAATGAATATATGTTGTGCTGAATATTGGACAATTAATATTAGAATTAAATATATTTTCTCTTAATACTATCTCTGATTGTTATACGTTGTTCTTAATGATCACTTGAATACAAATTGACAATTTAGAATTAATTTATCTAAATTAAGCAATTGTACGTAGATTTAAGAGTGAGAAGTGAAAAATTTAACATGGGTGACTATTTTGAAGGAGTTAGTTTTTAATGTCAAATGATCATTGGTTGTGGAAATTAATGTTACATTCTGCACGTTGTCTATAAATACAAGTTGCATTGAATACAAAAAGTACGTAGAGGCAAACAAGTTCCCTCTCTCATCTATGTATGTTGATGAAATACTCAAACATTCTACTCAACAATTGTATTTATTTATATTGTGTTAGGGCAAAAACAATTTTAGTTTCATACGTATTTATAGGATATATTTTGGTGGGTATTATAGGGGTGATTATCTTATAATTTTATTTAAAATATTTTAATTAAATGATTAATATAATTGCAGATAAGTACTCGCACGTGTTAATAAATAGTAAAGATTACAAATTAAAAATAATTATTTTACAATCATATTAAAAATTGATCAATATATGCATATTGTAGACAATTATTCATGGACCAAAGACCAACTAAGGCCTACTACGCTGGGACATCGACCCAAAACTTCTGCGTCCAAAGGCCATTCATAGGACCTCAGAACGATGTCCAGGGCCATCAAGGATTGGCCAATGCAAGATCCACGAGACTTAGAAGACTTCGTCAACAACATAGATCAGCTTATAATTTATCCTTCAAGACCTCAACGATCTTGCGAGACCTTGTTAAGATCCAGCGAGGTCCAAAGAAAGTTACCTCGCACGACCTCGCCAAATCTTGGAGAGCGACAGAGATAGCTCCTTGAAAACTTCAAACCTCAGCACCCTAAACCACATCCAAGGCCTAGTCATCGGATAAGACTGAAGATAAATATATTATCGTGTAAAGAATCTCTCATAGAGTCAACGTGACAGAGCCCACTTTAGAAATATTTATCTTGACCACAGAAGATCTTGTATGAACGCTTAGTTGTCTTCATCCTATATATTAGGGCTGAATCCATCTTATATAAAGGATTCGTTCATGCTATGTCAAATTCATGTAATTAATGCATGGATTCGGACAAAATACTAGAGCAACAAAAAGAACAATCTTGTAATTAAAAATATAGCCTTACGACTCATAATAAAGAATCCACAACCTTCAAATCCTAAATCATTAATAGACAAATATTATGTATTCTGTAGTACTTATTATAATGGACAAATATTATTCGGTCCATATAATACTCAAAGCTTGAGCCTAGCCATATGGTTAAGCTCAGGCGAGCTCATACTCGCTATACGGGTTTGAAATCCAAAAATCTCATTTTGTAACAGAAAAAGGCGAGCGGTGACTCAACACCCAAAACAGCAAATCCACCGCCTTCACATTGCTCCACCGCCACTGCATGCGGTGGTTTTCCCTCTCCAATCGAAATTAAAACTCGGCCAACGTCAGTGGCCCTAAAATTTTCACCATTGATAGAAATTAAAATCCCAAAAAATACTAACACCCTAACGATCAAAAATAGCAAAAACTGCCACCAATTTCTCATTTAAACCCTCGGCCGAAGTTAAAGGTAGAGGTGGACCTAGGATTTTAAAACTGAAGATGCAATCAATTAGAGTGTGATGTGGGGAGTTGTGAAGAGGCAAAATGAGAAGGAGAAAATGGAGAACTTGGACAAAATAAGAACAAACAAAAAAAAAAATGGAGCCAAATGATATTTTTGTTAGTTTACTTATTTAATATTTTTTTGACAATTGAATATTCAGCCCAATAACAGAGTAATCTTGGGAATCATACTTCATCATCCACTGTCAGGACTTTATATATATGGACTGGTCCATCTAGCAATCAATTCTAAGTGCTGGACTTTGTAAATGAGATCTATAAATGATCATACTCCTAAATTTCACACTTTCATCAGTAGTCCTGAAGATTAATAAGACAATATATATATATATATATATATATATATATGCTAAAATTAAATTTTTAATCAGTCCAAATTTTTAATCAGGCCTAAAAATGAATTTCAATTAGACATATTCTCAATTAATTGACACATTTATTTTTCTATAGTCCCATATGATTAAGACATATATTGTTTTGTGATATATTTGTTCCTCTTGGTAAATAGCATAATATATATAATTATATATATGTCCTAGATTTTATAGGGTCATCTATAATGTCCTAATATGTAATAAATTGAATATTTTAGTTAAAAATGGTCAAGTGATGCGTACATATGTGCTCATATTATATATAATAAAAAAATTACAAAGCTGATTATTTTTAATTTTATTGAATGTATTTTAATTAAAACGATCAATATATTTGTATATATACATACTCGTGTTAAGAGTGAAAAGAGTACAAAGTAATTATTTTATAATTTTATTTAAAATATTTTAATTAAAATAATGAAAAAATTACAATATGGTTCACAAAATTGATTCTATGCAGAAAAAAATTCTGCTTCTGTGTAGAAAAAAAATATATTTTTGTGCAAATATTGTGAACCAATTTTTAAATAGATTTTTTTAAAACTAATATATAAATGACCCTAAAAGGTGATTAGAAAATATACATGTTGTCAGAAAATATTAAAAAATATTATAAAGGTGATTATTTTATATTTTTATTAAAAATATTTTAATTAAAATAATCAATATACGTGTTTATATATAAACGTATTAATAAGTAGTGAAAAATTAAGTATTTAAATTTATATGTAATTATAATAAATAAAAGAATTTATAACAAACAAATTAAAATAAAATAACAATAAATATATGATATACATAGGCAGGTGTCTGTGAACTAGAGTTCATATGAACTCGTATCAATTTTATTATTAAGGTTATAGAAGTCGAAAATCGGTAATTGGACGCTTTTTGGCCGCCTAGTTCTTTTTAAAAAAAATTAAAATAAAAAAAAATACAAAATTTTGGCCGCCTAGAGTCCACCTAGACCAATTTCTGCATCACTTATTCACACATATATATATATTATCACTTTTATAAAAATATATTTAATTTCATTCAATTTATTATTACTATTACGAGTGATAGTAATAAATAATAAAAATGAGTTTATCGTAAATTCAAATTCATTCATATTTTTGCATATATATATATATACTCTCTCCGTATTTTTATAAGTTGTTCGTTGCTTTTGGGCACACGAATTAAGGTAAAAGTGAAAAAGTATAAGTGATGTGATGGAAAAAGTGAAAAAGTATAAGTGATGTGATAAAAAAAGTGAAAAAGTATGAGTGATGTGATGGAGAAAAGTGAAAAAGTAATGAAAATAGTATAAAAAGTATTGAAAATAATAATAAAGAAGTAAATAGTAGTTTCCAAAAAAAGGTAAAAAAACAATGAGCAACTTATAGAAAGACGGACGAAAATGACAACATGAGCAACTTATAGAAAGACGGATGGAGTTATATTTATGAAATAAACATGTTCAATAAAAAGTTTTGCCCAAACGGCATGGTGCAACCATAATGCTTCTGATAAAAGTGCTGGTTGTCCCAGCGAGGCTTAGATTTTTGTGGATTTAACTTTTAGCGAGGGTGCCTCACACTCCCTAATCATGAGGGCCCACCCGATGGCTTTTATGTTGACGGTATACAAAATACATTTATTTACTTAGGGCTCATTTGGTTCGTAAGATAAAAGTATCTATCCGTTAATTTTTCGCGGATAGATATTTTTATCTTACTAACCAAATGAGCCCTTATAAAATTCAAATGTAATTTAATTTAAAAAAATATACATATATACCTACTTTAAATAATGGTGATAGAGGAAATTTGGTGTAATACACTTGTAATTTTATTTTTATTTGTATTGTTACTTGTAAATTGTGAAAATATATAAATTATGCATACATGTAATATTTGTATTTTGTAGCATATATTTTTTAAATTAAAAAACTAAAAAATGAACCAGGCTGGCCCATTAGCTCGTGAACTAAATTGGGCTGGCTTGACCCAATTGAAATATGGTCAGCCCGGAACTATGAATGTGATTTAGCCCGGTAGCCCGAACGGCCCATTTTTCAGCTCTAAGTCCTTTTTTTATGAGGATTTTTTCTTCTTGTATTTCTTTGTTAAATTCATTATTCTCTTTTAAATTCTTTGTTAATTCTCCTTTGAGTGATATATATTTATATTTATATATATATATTGGTAAATGAATATTTAAATAGAATCCATATTTAAATTAGACATGAAAAAGTTATTTCAGAGGTACAGCCTCGAAATGTTCACAAGTAGGATATTAACGTCAGCTGCTTTCTAGAGTGAACAAAGAAATCACTTTAATTAGTTCAGCCTTGGCAAATTTTCGCTTTAGGAATATTACCACTGATCGCTATTTCAACATCATATCATAAGTAATTAACTGATGTCAAAAATAAAAATAAAAAGTCCCCATCTTAGCTTGAGGTATAGATAAAAGAGAAAAAAAAATTAGTTACATTTTTAGTTAATATTTCATTTATCTCAACTTTTATTTTTCCATGCCATCATTCACTTTCAACATATATTTCTAAATCACTCCTCGTTCTACCAATAATTGACACAAAAATATATTTCTATAATTTTATTCACTTAAATCAATTAATTTTATCTATTTAAATAAATTTCTATAATTTTATTCACTTAAATCAATTAATTTTATCTATTTAAATATTACAATCAATCCCATTAAAAAGGTTAAAAAATCAAATTAGAAGACAACACTGCGATGGAGGAACCACTCAATACATATATAAAAAAAAATTATGTGAAAAAAAAAATTAAGATAGAGAACACCACTTGCTTATCTAAGTTAAATAGGGATTAATACCAAAATCATCCCATAACTTTTTTATTTTTTGAGTTGGTTCAATAATTATATAATATTTCAATTTAGTCTCACAACAATTCAAATCTAATCAAATTAGTCATAAGTCGCCGGAAATGACATAAACGACGTCGTTTTACTCACGTGTCGTGTGAGCCAATTCCGCAGGAAAATATAACACGTGACCAGCACGTGAGTAAAACGACATCGTTTTATGTCATTTCCGGCAACTTGAGATTATTTTGATTATATTTAAATTATTACGGGAGTAAATTGAAACATTACATAGTCATGGGACAAAATCGAAAAAATAAAACAGTTATGAGATGATTTTTGTATTAATCCCATGTTAAATAAGACATTTTAGTCAAACACGACACCTAAACTCGTGCTGTGTTCAAAGTAGTGGTGGATCCCAATTTGAAAAGCTAAACCCACTTCCATTCGCCTTGTGATCATGTTGGGTGAACTATATATATAGCTACCTAATTTATAATTAATTATTTTTGTACATAAGATGTCATTAATTATCACGAGATTTCACTTTCAAATTAATGAAGTCTGCCTCTCTTTTATATCGTGCCGTTCTTAATTTCTTTTTTTTAGTTGACAACTTTTGACTTTTACTCCAAATTCAGGGTTTTTATTTTTTTCTTTTTGATTGGGATCTTTTATTTTTGTTCTTGGTTTAATTTGTTTTTATTCACGTTGTCTAGAAGTCACTTTTAGTTTGATATCAAATTTTTGATAAACTAGTCTCAAAATTCAAATAAAAAATAGAGTTTTGATTGAGTAACAGAGAGACATACATATGGATGCGGATTCTCTTCTGGACAATAAAATCAGCAAATGGTGCTGGAGATAAAACGCTGATGTATGATTAACTATTCCCACTTTTTAGCTCATTAACATGGTTGCAAAAGAAATCATGACTTGATCGAAATTTTAAAAAAATAATATTAATAATATGTCAGCGTTTTACTCCAGCACTGTTTGCTAATTTTATTGTCCAGCAAAGAATTCATTCTCATTAATTATTGGGATCAATTGTAGTAGGAAGTGGTAGCGTCATTTAACACGGTATAAATGATTATATTATTTCCATTGTTCGTAGAATATATCACTAATAATTTGACTCATCATTTTGTTAAAGGATTTGGATCATGATCAAATTTTTATGAGGTCAAGCCTCCAATTATTGTGTATAGAATTCTTTATAGTTATTGTTCTTTTCTTTTTTTAAGTTATAAGAAAAATTATTTCTAATTGTTTTTAGAAAGAATCCGTACGTTTTAATGATTTTTATTTACTTAGATGCCTCTTCAAGTTTTCAAAATTATATTTTGAATACGAAAAGTAATAAATTTTAGATTTGTCATCTTTCATATCGGCAATTTTCATATTCCATACATTAAAACGAGAATATACAATAATATCTGATTTTGAGTAAATATTTTTTAAAATGTTAGAAAAATTCACAGGTTCAAGTATAAAAACCTAACTTAAATATTAACAATTAATATTACTTGTTTACCTTATAGTATTAATTACTTCAAAAATTCGAGTCATATATACAATATTATTTGTGTGTTCTAATTGACAATGTTGTTCAATCTAAACTCAACAATATGCAATTGCATGTCTTTATTAAATACTTAATCAGGTTACATTTTAAATTGCTCAAAAATATATAAAGATAAGGGATTTTTTTTCATTATTTAAAATACTAATAAAGTAACTATACACTCTAAACTAACTCTTTATAAACACCTCTTATTTATATATTGTGTCACTATATTTCTCAATACATCTATAAATAAATGACCAATATATATATATTCAACTTTAAAACTTTTAACACGAATAAATGATTTTTTTAATTAAATTTTATGTTAATTTGATTTGAGCAATTAAAATAAGGGTGGAAAGAGTATTCATTAGGTAGAGTAATACTATAACTAAGAATAACTATTATTACTAATGTGAACATGTGATACTGTCTATATTCAAAAACAATTATTGTTGCTAATGTGAACATGTGATACTGTCTCCATCATCAAAACAAGTGAGTTTTCACATTTGAGGAATATTGCGCGTCGTGTGTCATGTCAATAATTAATTTTCCGGGGTGGAACTTATGAAAGCAAAGTTCTTCAAGGTATATTACTCACTCCTAAAATCTTATTTGGACTAAATAATTGTCCATTATTTTTACACAAATTCTACCATGTACAATATCTCTAATATGCATTTAAATTTTTAAATTTAGTTTTGATTTCATTTTTAATTTTTGAAAAATTGCAATACATGTTGAACTCGACATTTTTTTACAACTGTGATATTACTAATTACTACTTAGGGTATTATCGATTACCCCTATTACTAATTGCCTCTTAAAATATTACTGATTATTAATTATTAAATTTTTTTAAAAAAAAATTAAATACATACACCATACACATGATATATATATATATATATAATAAAATTAATTTTTTTAGAAAACAAATAATTTCTAGTTCTCAGTTCCTTTTTGTTGTCTACTCAACTTCTCCTGTACACGTTTTAATTAATTTAGTGGCCCAACACCACCTAAACTCTAATCAACCCGAAAATTTTCCCATCAATGTATATGCATATATATATATTAGTATTATATAAAATTAAACTTATAAAAACAGCCCCAATCTTTTATACTAATTCTTCACTAGATAAATACAAATCAGATTAGATATAGGCCTTAATATATCAGTATAAATAGTATGTAATGTGTGTTCATTAAATTAATTCATTTTTGTTTTTAGTTTGTTTACATAGAAGTTTGCACTAGTTTGTTTGTTTGTTTTTTGTATAACAAGAAAACTGATTATGTAGTAATAAAAGGGATACCAACCCTGGATATTTAATATCTTTATATATATATATACTTCTCTTCCTTATAATTAATATATCAACACACAAATGAGGCATGTCAAAAGGTTATGTAGGGAGGAATGGTCATATTTGGGGAAGATCATCACGAAAAAAAGTGTGAAATTTGTCTCTAAATATTTTTTTTTAAATTTTTTTTATAAATATAAATAGTGTGAGAAATATTTTTTTTAAGAATGAAGCAATAGTTATATAATTTAGAATTATGAATTTTGCGTGAACTTTTTATAAATTTAATAAATATATATAATTTTTATATTTTAAAAAATATAGAAATTATGCATATGAATATATATTTATATAAAATTAGAATTGATTAAATATGTTATTTAATTTTTTAATACTGTAATTTAATATATTTTTATTCTTTTAGATAGAATATGTATAATCTTAAATTTATTTTCATATTTTATATTTTAATTTTTAATAAATTTTATATTTAAAATATAATAAAATATTTATATTATAAAATTAATGAATATTTATTTTGAATTTATTGTATTTATTTGATCAATTATTTATTTTAAAAAAATTATTATATTAATTATTAGTAGTTAATGATCTTCATGCATATTGGGATAATAGTTATGTATTTATTTAAACATATTAATTTTCGGCAAAAGGCAAACTGCCCAAGTTTGAATTGCAAAAAAACAAAAAAGGTAAAGATAATTTATTTTGCCAAAATTTAAAATTTTATACTAAATTGTAAATTTTTAAAAGATGATGATTTAATATGCAATTAAACCTAAAAAATAGACCAGATTAACAATAATTTATTTATGGATTATACAAAAGAATATTAAACAATGTTCATCAAATTCTTTTTCAATGTGTCATCTTCTCTTACGAAAATAACATACCTACCTTGCAATCAGAAAAAAGAAAAGAAAAAAAAAACTCCGATTAATTATAGGCCTGTAGAGTAACAACTAGATATATAAATTTATGTCAAAACTACGGTTATACTGAGATTGAACATTGTAAATAAAATTAAGTAGCAATTCACGACTCACGGTTTGGTTTATGGACTTGGGTTCAGGCCACCCGTTTAGTGGACACAAAACCGATGAGATTGGTTAGACACCAAATTCCCTCATGTAGGGTTGCACACCAACGCTACAGCTTCTTAAGTCTCACTCACGATTTCGATCGATCACACATAAGAGGAGAAGCACCGTAACAAAACTTAGGGTTGGAGAATAGAGCTTAAGATTTAACCAAATATGTTAAAACCAAGTGAGCTCAAGCCCAACAAAAGGACTAAAATAATTGAAATACTCTTCGACGTCAAACTTGAAATTGAAGAACTTTGGCTTCATAAAAGAATTTGGTGTCATATGACATATAACAAAATTATAGTAAGAAATAATTGCGAAATGATGTATTTTAAACCTTTAAATTAAAAATATGTCATTGCCTTTTGTATATCATAAATTATTAAGATTATTGTTTTCTTTCTCATAAATCACATGTATACATTTTGATAAAATCGAATAAATTGGAGCTAATATTATTTTAAATCATATTTGATTGAACTGGATATATTTGATCCAAAAATAACACTTGGATGCACCAACTTTACACTATACAATCACCTCAATTAATATTAATCTATAAAAATAATTAATTTTATTCTGTAAAATCAACTATTAAATAATATATTTTAATAAAATAATTATTAGCATTTAAAAAATTCCTTTACAGTACAACTGGTATTGAAAGCATTTAATTAAAAAAAATTTATAACAAAATGCAAATATTTGAGTTTGAGTTTTACTGACTCATTCCGAAAAATGATACATTCTACCTATTTTGAGGTGAAATTGACAGACAATCGCACTTTAGAACATTTGATTTTCCATCCCCATAAAAAATCTCGTGTTTTACAATGTCACCCACATGAAAAAACATTACTTATATAGAATATAATTAAATAGTAATATGTAACAGAGTATCAATCTTTGCCTTTTTCTTATAATTATACATTTTGTCTTTTATTCACCGATTCATCTCCGCAGTGACGGAGCCAGAAATTTTGGACAGGGGGTCCGATTAATATTTTTATAAAGATGAAATAATGTTATGTTTATAAAAAAATTCATTATGAATTTATTAAAACATTTAATTTCATTTAAACTAAACAAGTTAAGTTTTGTTATGGTTCTGGAAAAAAATTTAATTGTTATATAAAAAATGTGAGATAGCGTTGAAACTGCTAATTAAAATATTAATATCATTAAAAATATTATTTTCTTTCTGTAGTTAGAACGTAATCACAATATCCATAAAAAATTTAACTTCTAATTATTTTATTAATTTAGAGGATAAATATTTTTAAAATTTTATTGAAATATTATTAGGCACTACGTATGGTATACTTTATGAGTATAACATAATACTCAAAAAATTTAATACTAAATTATGTAATTTTATTAACCAGGGGAGCTAGCTCACCTGGCCACCGGGCTCCTCACTTGAGTGAGTGACCTGGGTTCGATTCCCTTTGGGAACGAATTAGGAGGGAGATATAAGGGTGGACTTGGAGATATTCTTGGGATGTAAGGAGACTTGGTGAACTAACTTCTAACTACTAACAATTAACATTGTCCGATCAAAAAAAAAATGTAATTTTATTATAATTTTTTTGTGATAGAAAAAAATAATATTAAATATTTTAATCATAAACCTAATTTAAAAAACAAAAAGAAAAAATGCTTGGAACTAGAAAAGAAAAAAAAGGAGAGAAGAAGTTACGTAAAGGAATTGAGCCCTCGCCTTTGTTAGAAGAAAAGGTTTATACTGCACTTTAAAACCAATCAGACCAATTTAAAAGAAGGTTATACTTAGAAAATATTATATATGTAGCAAAAAAATTAAAATTTTCAGGGGGGGCCCACTGCCCCCTGTCCCCAGTGTAGCTCCGTCAGTGATCTCCGATGTACTTTTTTATGATCTGGATCAGGGGCGGTATAAAATTATCTATAGTTCTTTTTTTTTTTTCTAACAGAAAATTAAGGATTTTATTGAAATTTCCAAACTTTATATATAAAAAGATGTATACATCAATTCAATAATAATATTATACCTTTATAAAAAGATTAGTTTTGTATGCATCAATTATACGGTGCAACTCAAATTCATTTTTTAAAAATTACATAAAATATTACTGCAAAGTTACACATGTTATTACTGAAAAGTGTATCTTTCATGGTGTAACTTTTCAGTAATAATTTGTGCAACTTTTCAATAATAAATTGTGTAAAGTTTTAAAAATGAATTTGAGTGTCACCGTTTAACTGGTGCACAAGAGACTTACTCTTATAAAAAATGTGATTATATGTTTCATTCATAAATAAGTGACATTTTAATATTTTTTAAAGATATTTCTGCATTTTCTGCACAGTGTCTATCAATTTTATTACTAATTCTTTGAATTTTATAAAATATTTTCAATTTTATAACTTGTGGAATGTAAAATTAATAGTCTATCATTATAAATAATTTAATTAAAGAAAAATATTATTATATTGTAATTTTTGAATGATATTAGCTAATCGTGTTATGTAACTACTAATATCCTTCAATTCTATATTAATACTATAGGCAACAAATCTATTTTTGTGTTGATATCACAAATATTTGGGTTTTGTGAATTCTATTTTTCTGTATTACACTAATAACAATATATAGTCACATTAGTTTGATCTCATTAATGCTTAATCTTTTTATAATATATCTACAATTTAATTTAGTTTAATGAATAATTCCTTGTATATGTTACATTAATTAGACTAATATTAAGATTGTGAGATATCTATAACTATCTAATAACAAAATCTTATTCCTTTTTAAAGAAACGTTTTTTAACAAAACTTTTTTGCTTTCTAAATTTGTATTGTTAAAAAAAATATCAGTTATTAAAATTTGTAAAGTCTTTTCAACTTTCTTAATAAATAAATTAGCTATTATTATTAAAAAAAACGAAATACATATAAATAAAACAATGAACCACTTAACCTCCCCTAACCAAATATCAATATAGATATAAATTATTTTTTTAACTACCCAATAAATATCATTTGCATTCTCTTGCTCTCTTTTCAGTGATATTAATTAAAAATTGATACGTAATTAAATTTAAAAAGTCAAAGAATATCTAACAAAAAAAACCTTTTACATTCTCTAATCATTAAAACAATTTTAATGATTGTAACTGAAACAAAAATTATATATCTATCTATACATATATAATAATAAAATTTTGGATCAAATTGGACCCTTTTTTTTTTAAATTTTAGAACTATTCTTATACCATATCATATAGTTTAGGTGGCTGTAATTTTCTTTTTTCTTTTTTACCCTAGGTTACAAGGTTCAAATCCTTGCACCGATATTTTTTTTTTTATATGCATATTCAATATCTTTAAGTAGATGAATTAGGACAAATATATTTAGAATTTTACAAAGATGGGGTGTATATTATTATCTGCACATGACAACAAATAATTAATAAAAAATTTGTTAGTGATTGAATCAATAAAAATGTATTTTCAATGATCCAAAAGATTAAGCAAGTCATATTCTGTATTAGTCTATAATAAAAGATAAATATATTTTTATAATTTTATGATTTTATCTTATGTGTGAAAATACATTTATTAGATAATAAAGGAGACAAAACTTTAATGAATTCATATTTTAAAAGAAAATTACAATTTAAAAAGTAAAATGAAGCTTTGTCCCAATTATAAAATCAACTCACAAACCACTCTATTTTTAAACAAAGTGAGTTCACACAAATTCGGGAAAAAAATAAAATTTTTAAAAGATATATTAATGAAGTTTATTATGCATTTTATTTTTCATAACTGTAAACTTTTGTTGTATAAAAAATTATTAAAATATTTTTGTTATAAATATTTATAAAATTCAATATAAAATAATTTTATTTGATTGATTAAACTATTTTTTTAAATAGATAGTCCAAGAAGAATTTTAAAATTTGGTTGATTAATTAAATTAATATGCTTAACAAATTAAAATGTGTGTACTCATATATACTCATATATATAAGTTTAAGTAAAAATTAATATTAAAAAGTAATAAAATAAAATAAAATAAATATTTTAATTTAGTTTTAGTTAAATTTTTTGTTTTGATATTAAAAGGCTCATATTTCTTAAAAACGGTTAATTTACACATCAAAATTTTAAATAGCAAATCAACAACGCGTCATAAAATTTAACCACTCTCTTTGTCCTAGAAGATATTATATATATAGTTAAATTTTGTGAAATTTTTGTATATGAGTTAACTTATAGTATTTAAATGGATAAAATAGTTTTTAATGAGGGTAAATTGCTCAATTTAAGTGAAAAAAATGTTTTTGAGTGTAACTATTAGTAGACTATGATGCATTATAAGTTTTTGTGAATTGTGTAATTTTTTTTTAAATATAGAAAGTGATATATAAGAGAATTAATACTTGACATTGTAATTTTAAATTCATGCATATTATAAGATAATTAATGACATTAATAGAATTAAAATTCTATTTTTAAATATCATTGATCGTGCATCGCACGGGTGAAAATACTAGTATTAGTAATATATAAATAATTTGTTCCTAAATTTCATCTAAAATTTCAAGAGATTATTATTTTAAATTAAATAGTTATTGATATTATTAAGTTTTTCAAAAAAATCAACCTTGATTGAATACAGTTTTCAAATATATTTTTTAAGTATGTACCTATTAGTTTTGTTCATTTCTTATTTATTTTATTTATGCACAACTCCATTCTCACGAAGATAAACATTTGATTTGAAAATAGGAACACACTTAGTACCAAGCTCGCATGTACCACCAATAAAAGGCTTTTAGAACCATTTCATCAAGTATTGTCTTAAAAATTACAATAAAAATGGTTCGACACAACAGAAAATTACATATAAAACTTGAAAATTCAAGAGAAAATTATTAAAGAAACAATACAAAATCACATATATTATTCATTTTATATCATAAAAATTAATAGTGGTATCATGTATAAAAAATAAATGATGAAAAAATTCATCTCTAATTAATATTAATAATATAAATATAGATAACATGCATCACACAATTAAATCCATTTAGCTTTAAATAATAAATTTACATCCAAAAATAGAAGGAATTGACCAAAAAAATTGAGGAATTTTCTACAAAAATTTATCTCCACAAAATATGAAAGTAAACTTCCTACATAATTATGTAACATTCATAGATAATAATAAATGAGTCATAATTACATGATGTATTAATTAGTAGTCCAATCTACCAAAAATGAAAAAAAATTTACCAAATAAAAGTAGAGAACCGAGGTTTGACTGTCATTGGTTTCTTCATGAAGGTTTGATGCACGGTTCCTGGCCACCAGACTCCTCACTTAAGTGAGTGATTTGGGTTCGATTCCCTTTGAGAACAAATTAAGGAATATGTGTGTGGGGTTAAAAAAAAAAAAGTTTGATACACGATTATGACATAAATCATTATTATCTGAACCACCACAATTTAATTACAAAATAAAAGAACTTTCATGGCAAACACAAAATAATACATGGTACAGAAAACTGATTTGGTCGAAGCAAATTAAAATAAGAAAGAATTAATATATCCATAAACAAAAAGTTCAATCAATAATGAAATATTAGTTAGAAAAGGCCAATACGAAACACTAGTTTTGTATGAGCAATATCAACAAGAGCATAATTCGACACAGAACAGAATCAATCAACATGTTTCCTACAATTATTAATTATTTATTTAAATTATAAACTTTAATTTGGCCCAATATAATAGTTATTAATTATTGACATTTCTCATCAAGCAAAACTGTAAATTATATTGTAATTTCTAATTGCATTGAAATATACACTTATCTAATTAAAAAAAAGTTTGATTAAGTTCTAAATTGTTGTATTACCCATAAAATATTTATTTTATTTACTAAAGTACATGGCTAGATACACACACTCATTATATTTAAAAAAAAGTTTGATTAAGAACATCAAATTCAACGGCATTCAATAATCAATTTTTAGTTGAACATTTTAACTCTTTATACATACTATACACAAAGTACATGAAAAAAAAAATATGCACAAAAATACATAAAAACTGAGAAACAACTAACAAAAAAAATCCAATTAGTGCAAATTTTATGTAACATCAAACGTATCACATCATATAATACATATGTTAAATTTATATATGACACATATGTTAAATTTATACTCCCTCCGTCCATGAATCATTTTCCAATTTTTTTGTGGGCTCGTGATTTAATGAAAAGTCGTATTGTATTGAAATGATAAATAAAATAAGGGAAAAATAAGAATATTGTGGGACTCAAAATTTTATTATGAGTGTAGGTTATTTCTAAATAAAAAAATGAAAATTTTTTTTGTGGTAAAATAAAAATAAAAAATGGAAAATAATTTGGTGAACAATATTATTGCATATGATGTTATGACAGTCGTGTTCAAGGCACAGTCCAAATGTAAGCTATTGCCTCATGACTCTTCTCCACTCAAGTTAATGTGGCCCGGTTTACTCAAAGGCAAGCGAGCAGCAGCCACGCGTATTTGTTCAAATTAACAAATTGCCTTCATTTTTCAATCACTATGTATTTATTTACCAAGAAATTTAATTATAGAAATTATATATATTCAGCCTGTAATAGCTCTTTCATTCCCCGGCCATATCTCTCCCATGACTTAACTTGGCATTTATACCCTCACTTATTTTCCTATCATTTCTTCAGTAGGGAAGCTGCAGCGAATGAACATGGAATCAAAGGAGAACAAAGCTGCTGAAAATGAAGATGAGCCTGAAATCAATTACAGAGGAATCAAGGCCATGCCCTATATCATCGGTATCATCAATAATCTCTTTCATTTTTACAATTATTATCAATTTTTTAATTAATTTTTTTTTTAATTAGGAAATGAGACATTTGAAAAACTTGGAGCCATCGGCACACTAAGCAATCTCCAAGTCTACTTAACCACCGTTTTCAACATGTCTCGATTTAGCGCCACCACTCTCCTCAGCATCTTCAGCGGCACTACTAATTTCGCCACGCTTCTCGGCGCCTACCTCTGCGACACCTACTTCGGCCGTTACAACACCCTTGGCTTCGGCACCGTCGCCTCCTTCCTCGTAATTATTCCATCTCCTTTCTCCTCTCAATTTATCGCGACTTTCGATTTCGTATCTCATTTCTGAATTTTTTCTTTCTTTCAGGGGTTGTTACTGGTAGCGCTGACAGCTGTATTCAAGGGCCTCCACCCACCGCCCTGTGGGCCAGAGGACGCCCACTGCGTGGGGCCCACGCCGTGGCAGATGACGTTCCTCCTCTTCGCTTTCGGGATGATGATCGCCGGCGCCGGCGCTATACGGCCGTGCAACCTGGCATTCGGCGTCGATCAGTTCAACCCCAACACGGAATCGGGAAAGAGGGGAATCGACAGCTTTTTCAATTGGTATTTCATCACACTGACATTTGCACAGATGGTATCCGTCACCGGCGTTGTTTATGTTCAGACCGACATCAGCTGGTCCATCGGACTCGGAATTCCGGCGATCTTCATGTTGATTTCTTGTGTCCTGTTCTACGTCGGTACCAGTATTTATGTGATTGTGAAGCCGGAGGGGAGCCCGTTGAGCAGCGTCGCTCAGGTGCTGGTGGTCGCCGCCAAGAAGCGGCGGCTAAAGCCGCCGGCGCAACCGTCGGTCAATCTGTTTTCCTACACGCGGCCGAAGTCTATTAACTCCGAGCTTCCCTACACGGATCAGTTCAGGTACTCTTAGTTTATATTTTTAAGTACACACTGTTATGCATAGTAGTGTGACATTTTATTTGTATAATAGTAACACTTAAGTCGAATCACATCATCTTTATTTATTTATTATTGATTGGTATATTCCTGATTTACAATGTTGATCAATAGGTAAATAATTGGGCTATGCCGAATAATATAATAAATTTGTCGAAATGTTTCATAATTAGTTATATTGAGAAAGACATCTCTGGAACTTTTGAGGAGGTGGGTCCCCCTGCGCATTATTTACCTGATTGGCACATATTTTGCAAGGACCACCTACCGAAAATACACTAGTTGTTGAACGCAACACGAGGAAATTATATCAGGAATAGAAGAATAGTAGCAGAATTCGTTATTAATTAATTATGTATAGTAGTTATACATGCTATTTATAGTAATATACGTGCATATAACACTATTAATTTTTATCATGTTTTTCAAATTAATTCAGTTACGTTTTTATTTTAATTCATCTCATTAAAATTTATTTCAACGTGAAATTACTTTTCAAAATTTTAATTTCACCATTTTTACATTATACATTATAATTATTATATTTTTCATTTATTTTCTCTACTCATAAAATATCTTTAACGATTTCCTGTACATTTTTCCTAGCATTATCTAATATGCTTTTATAGTAACATTTGGAGAGAGAAAATGTGTGGTCCGGTTCAATTTCCACGTACGTGGACAATATTCTGTTCCTACGTTTCAGCACTTCAAATCTTCTAATTCGATTTTTATGTTTTATAGTAATTCATTAGTTGTGTCGATATTTTTTAGGTAATAATTTAGTCATCCATGATATAATTTAGTCAAATAATTTCTGTGAGAATTTTCAATCACTCACTTAATTTGGAATTTTAGTATTTTACTAAAATAAGTTGATACATACATTAATTTTGAATTTTATCTTAATTCCCTTATAAAATTCATTGTGAGTAATTCTTTATTTTTTAATTTTAAATCGCATTTCCTCTTTGTTCAGCTGCTTAATTTAGCTACCCGTTCCATAATCATATGAGATTTGTTCTGCAACATTTGGATCATCAAAATATATCAATTAGTATGTGCTTAATTCTACATGACGTATGTGCACATTATAATTTTTTATTTTATTTTTAATTATTTTCACTGAAAATGCAAGGACTCTCTTTAATAATCGAGTGAAAACAATTGATATTGTTAGAGCACGCACTCCTCCATCATCCAAAATAAATTTTATGAATGGTTAAATTTGTTTTAATTTAAGATTTTAAAATCCAATTTTAATATAATTACCGCTAGTTATACAAAAATTCACACCATTTTAAGTTATTTTAATTCGATGCACGCCTTTAGCTATGCACCAAGTGTATTTTGAAAAAGTTAGAATTTCTCCATTTTAAAAATAATTCAAATCTAAGTATTCGTAAATTCATGGAATTGAGAGTGTGATTATTTATGTGTGAAATCTATATATGGATTTCAAATCCACCTATCCAAATGGAGCCTAATAGATGGTGAAAATGAAGCCTATATATGGATTATTTGTTTGACAATTCAAGTTTAACTTTTTTGTAATAATATGTTTGATTTTTCACTAATAGATTGGTGTAAATTTTTAAAAAGATATACATGAATTGCACGGTATAGCTGATGTACAAGATATTTACTCTTACTACTACATGATATTTCTCTTGCACTTTGTGAAAAATCGAAAAAATAAAAATTATTAAATTTCTCTTGCATCAAATTTTTTTTACTAAAAAATCGAATTGCATATCCGAATTGAAAGTTATTCAATTGAGTTCGTGCTAAACTTCACGAATTATTAACCCTATTATCTCCTCCAACAACAGGTTCCTTGACAAGGCGGCGATCGTGACGGCGGAAGATAGGATCAGCCCGGACGGATCACCGGCGGATCCATGGAAGCTGTGCAGCATCCAACAAGTGGAAGAAGTGAAATGCATATTCCGCGTGATCCCCATATGGGCGACGGCCATCCTCTACCACGTCGGAGAAAAACAGCAATACATCGTCTTCCAAGCCATGCAATCCGACCGCCACATCGGCATCTCCAGCTTCCAAATCCCCCCCTCCTCCTACGGCATCTTCTCCATGCTAACCCTCACCCTCTGGCTCCCCGTCTACGACCGCGCCGTCGTCCCCTTCCTCCGCCGCCTCACCGGAAAACCCGCCGGCATAACCGTGCTACAACGGATGGGCGTCGGCGTCTTCCTAACGGTGGTCCAATCGTTCTTGTCGGCATTTGTGGAACAAAGGAGGAAACATTTGGCGATCACAAGTCCGATGCCGGGGATCATATCGAAGCGCGGCGCCGTGTCGTCGATGTCGGCGATGTGGCTGATCCCGCAGCTGGCAGTGTCGGGGCTGGCGGAGGCGTTCTCGGCGGTGGGGCAGGTGGAGTTTTTCTACAAGCAGTTCCCGGAGAATATGAAGAGCATAGCGGGGGCTTTCTTCTTCCTGGGAATGGCGGTGGCGAATTACCTGACCGGATTCTTGATATCGGTGGTGCACAAGATGACGGAGAAGTCGCCGACGGGGAACTGGTTGCCGGAGGATCTGAATAAGGGTAGATTGGACTATTTCTATTTTATGGTGACGGGGTTGTGTGCGGTGAATTTTGTGTATTTTGTTGTTTGTGCAAAGTGGTATAGTTACAAGGGGGTTGCGGGTGATGACGGGTCGGGTAAGAAAAATGATGAGAGGGAAATGGATACGGTTAAGGAGGGTGTTTAGGTACATAGCTCGTGAGACGATTAATGTAGGAGATATATACTCAAATTTTATCGTTATTCAAGTTTATATTTATTTTATTAGGTGATTCAAGCTTGTACATTTAATTTTTATTTTATTTTTGTCAATTGGCGATGTTAATTAGGTGGTCCGCTTGAGCTTATGTGGATTTTTATTCTTGAGAAAGTACATCGGCCGTTGATTGATATCACCAAGCATCGCTTGACAATACCCGATGTCGCACCAAGTCAGCGAGGCCTTAGAACTTGATAACCAAGTCAAGACCCTTGGATATTGAGTGAGACTCAAATATTTTGATATAAGGCTGAATTATAATATCCACAAAATCAAATATGAGCAAATTATGTGTTAATATTTTTCTTTGAAAAAAAGGAAGGGGGACACATTTTTCCCGTCAATTATGAAAATGGGCAAGTGTATTGTAAAAATTATAAAATAAAAATAAAAATTACACATCCTAAAGCGCGCGCACAATATGAATGTGCAAATATTTTAAAAAATTATACACTTATGACTTATCCCTCTTTATAGTAAAACTAAAAAACTATCTCTCTTGATAAATATCTCATTTTTCTTAAATATCTTGGATACATATGGTAGATTTTGATACAAAAATCTGCACGACCCTAAAAACCCAAAGTTGGGCAACATTGGGCTTAAAATTGACTCATATCTTAGGCTCAGGTTTTGTGCACCCACATATATTAGTAGTACACACATCTTATAATTATATTAATTGAAAAAATATATAAAATAACTCAAATGTCCTCTTTACTTTTTTTAAAACAGGTGCACCCACCTCTTATATATGATTTTTTTTCAAAAGATAGAAAAATATTTTATAAAATATCAATATTTGAATGGTGATTTTTTTTTTCTAAAGATAAAAAATTCAGAAAAATATTAGAAAAAGAAAAAAAAATGTAAATCAAATGACTTCTAGTTTTCTCCCAGAAGACAAATCTTAGGATTAGATTGTCTCATTACTCCCTGATTCGATATTTATAACTTGGTCAACTTATCATTACACGATCCTATATATTCATAGGAAAGTGCATTTGTGTGCAAACACAAATAGCTAGTCAACAATGGTTGGAAGGAGGGAGTAGTGTGTGCGTAAAAAAAAGATTTTGACTACACCTATTTATAGACATGGTAAAAAAATTTAGCTACCGCCACTCAAACCTGTCGACCTTTAATGCCAGACATGTTTCTAATACATAGGTGAGAGGGCAGTTGCTAAACTCAAAATGATATTTTTTTAATTTTTATTTTTAATTAGTAACTTCCTAGAATGTCGCTAAATGGGCGATCAATTTAAAGCATATAACCTTTTTTGAGACTTGTTCAAAGTGGTGATTAGATCAAAAATAAAAAATTTATGTGTGCGGTTTACATATAGCGACTATCTAAGCGGTCGCTAAGTTAGCTTTTGGATATTTGGACCACCTAGGCAGTCGCCATATTCATCATGCTTGGGACTGTCTTAGTAGACATATATTTTTTTGGTCTATTTAGTGACCGACACCTCAGACGATCACTAATTCTTTAACTTCGTGACTACAAGTCTAAAATAGTCGTAAATCGATCGCTAATGCATAGAATTAACGACAAATCGGCGCTGCTAATTCTGATGGCTCAAACACAATATTTTATAGTGTTTAAACATTTCTTAATACCCATGTCCAAAAATATCGGGACGGAGGGAGTAGTTTTTACACATCGAGAAATTCAATTTTGAAAATATAAATACACCAATCTCAACTATTTAGTGAGTAGATATATTTATATCCATCAATTGAATAAATAGAATTTAAGTGAGCATTTATGCTCAATTAAATTGTAGTTTATTTAGTTTATAATTTACTAATTGAATTTATTTAATATATTTATATCCATTAATTTTTCAAAATTAAGTTCAATACTTACATTAAATGGTCAAAGTCGTATGTCTCACACATTTATAAATGCTCACTTAAATTTTATTTTATTCAATCAATTTATTAATTAAATTTACAACGATTTTCCATAAATAACAATAAAAAATGCGCTTCATGGTGCAACTGGTATTTAAAGTATTTAACTTTTTATAACAAAACAATTGAAAGTATTTAACTTTTTTTTTGCAAAACATATATTTGAGTTTGAGTTTCGGTGGCTCATTCCGGAAAGTAAAAGCTTTCTCCCAATTTTCAGACGAACCTTACAGGCATTCACACTTTACAACATTTGATTTCCATCCACATAATAAAAAAAATATTGTGTTTTTCGCTCCATATCTAAAGACATTACTATAAAAAATAGTACTCCCTTTGTCCCAGACCAATTTGCACACTTTCTATTTTGGGTTGTCCCAAACCAATTTGCACACTACTTAAAAGGGAAACATCGATTTGTGTGCACACTCACAAAATTTTCCACACATTTACCCATACACCACTATTTTATTTAAAAAATATATTTTTCTTAAACCGTGTGCCATCCCAGGGGTGCAAATACCCTTGGGACGAAGGGAGTAATATGTAACATAGTATTCACATTGTTTTTTTCTTTTTTATCCTTTATTCACCAATTCATTTCCTATGTGCTTTTATGTAGAGATATTAAATTGGATCAGTCCGCATAATTCTTTTAGTGATATATATATATATATATATATTAAATATATAATATATTTATTACCATTATTGTTGAAGTAAAGAAGGATCAAATGCTGAAAAATGAAAAATAAAATTGTTAATTTATAAAAATGGTGATGTTCGAATTTTTTATTCTTAATATTTTTGATGACTTAGGACTAAAATTGAGCAATTCAAATAGTTAAATAATTATGAGCTTAATTTGTTTCCATTCAAAAGTCATAAGATCATTTAAAAAAAATTATGGGACAATTTGGTTTTAAACTCCACTATTTTATTCTACAATATATACTTAATTTGTAACCCCACCCATTACTTGACATAAAAATAAATAAATGAATATTCAAAGTTTAAATTAAAATTTTATATTTTAGATTTAGCTCAATTAATTTATTTTATTATAATCATGTTTCTTTTATTTATTCTTTACTAATATTTTTATAGGCGCATTATAAAAAAACACATTAATTATTAAACTATAATTAAAATAATAAAATAATAAAAGAATAATTAATAAACATTAATATAACGCAATGATTGTCTTTCTAAAATTAAAGAATGTTTTGATATGATTAATTTTCACATACTACTTATGAAGGTATATTAATTATGTAATTGAGTCTATTTATTATTTTACCTTAATTAGATTGAGATTAATATTATTATATCCAAATTAATAACTCACTTAGTTACACGCTTATTTTGTTGAACATCCCAATAATTTGTACACTCAAAAGAAATTATTGATTTTTTTGCATATTCACAAAAAATATACCTTTGCGGAAAGTAATAAATAATACTGAAAAATAAGGGGTAGGTTTTTAAATAAGTATTCATTATTAAGATATATGTAGATTTTTGTTGGGACGTTTAGAGTATGGTACTGAAAAATATATTTGTACACTTATTTATATCATTTTTTCTGTAGAGAAAGCACTAGAGAAGAAATATGGAGAACAAAGCTGTTGAAAATGAAGATGAGCCTCAGATCAATTACAGAGGAATTAAGGCCATGCCTTATATCATTGGTATCATCCCAATTATATATAAAAAATTTCTTTCTTTCTTTCATTTTTTACAATTTTTAAAATTTTAATTATTTCAATTATATAAGAAATGAGACTTTTGAAAAGCTTGGAGCTATTGGGACACTAAGCAATCTCCAAGTCTACTTAACCACCGTTTTCAACATGTCACGAGTTAGCGCCACCACTCTCCTCAGCGTCTTCGACGGCACTACTAATTTTGCAACGCTCATCGGCGCCTACCTCTGCGACACCTACTTTGGCCGTTACAACACCATCGCCGTTGGCTCCGTCGCCTCGTTTCTCGTAATTTGTTTTATCGCCTCGCATAATTTTCAATCTCATTTTTTGGGACATTTTACATATTAGGAGTATCTTTGTAATTTTCTCTTCATTTTTCTTTTTATCAATAGTCTCATTTTTTCATAATTAATTTTCAATCCCGTATTTAATTTATTTAATTATTAATGTTGTCACTATTTTTTTCCAAGGGGTTGTTACTGGTAGCGCTGACAGCTGTATTCAAGCAGCTCCATCCACCACATTGTGGGCCAGAGGACGCCACGCTCTGGCAAATGGCGTTCCTCATCTCCGGATTCGCGCTGATGATCGCCGGCGCCGGCGGAATACGGCCGTGCAACCTTGCGTTCGGCGTGGATCAGTTCAACCCCAACACGGAATCCGGAAAGAGGGGAATCGACAGTTTTTTCAATTGGTATTTCATCACAGTAACATTTGCACAGATGGTATCGGTCACCGGCGTTGTTTATGTGCAGACCGACATCAGTTGGGCCATCGGACTCACTATTCCGCCCATCTTTATGCTGATTTGATTTCTTGTTTTCTGTTCTTCATCGCCACCAAGATTTATGTGATTGTGAAGCCGCAGGTGCTGGTGGTCGCCGCCAAGAAGCGGCGGCTGAAGTTGCCGTCGACGGCCAGCCTGTTTACCTACACTCGGCCCAAGTCTATTAACACCGAGCTCCCCTACACAGACCAGTTCAGGTACTTTTTATTGATTTTTATTTTAAATATCACTATTTATGTGCACTAGTGACACTCTATGTATGTATAATATGATCATTTACAAAGAAAATTCATGTTTCGAATTCACTTTACGTTTATTTATATTTTATTATTAATCGGTACATATTGACTTTTAATGTGTTGTGAAGTTTTTATATATTATATTGAATAGAATTGTTCTTTTTTAATTTAAAAAAATTTCGTCTCATCTAAAATTTGAATTTATAGATGAATACGTATAGATTTAATTTATCTTTTTAATTTTCTAATACATACCTGGCTAAAATTATGGATAAGCGAGTGCACATATTTTTGGTATACAGACAAATATGATAAATGAATGTATTTTTAAGGGAGGGAGTGAATATATGATATTTGGTGTTTGTAATATTAACTTTTCATGAATTAATTAATATACTATTTATACACAAAATATAAATAAATTTCATTTTGTTTATGGGTTTACAGTATATTTTGCCTAGCATTATTAAATATGCCTTTTAAAGTAACATTTTAAAATAATACGTGGTCCAGTTGAATTTCCTCATGGATTTTTTTTTTGGGACGGCAATTCCTACTTTTTAGTAGTTCAAATCATCTAATTATTTTTCATGGTTTATAATATTTTTTATTTGAACAAGATTGGGGTGAAACCGTCTTATTAAGATAAAAACTATTTAATTCACTTTCGACTTAACATGTGTCATTAATTAATAATTTAAAGATTATCACTTTTAAAATATATAAAATTTCAACAAAAAATGATTTATCACTTTCTTTAAAAGAATTATTACATTTATTACAATTCTATTTTTTTTTTAATTTGATCTCACACGAAGACTTCCTCATTTTATCGTTACGATCATGAAAAAATCTGGCTCCCCATCTACGACCGCCTCCTCGTCCCCTTCCTCCGCCGCCTCCCCGGAAAACCCGCCGGCATAAGCGTGCTCCAGCGGATGGGCGTCGGAGTCTTCCTAACGGTGGCCGAATCGTTCTTGTCGGAATTTGTGGAGCAGAGGAGGAGATATTTAGCAATCACGAGGCCCATGCCGGGGGTCCAATCGAAGAGCGGCGCCGTGTCGTCGATGTCGGCGATGTGGCTCGTCCCCCAGCTGGCCTTGTCGGGGCTGGCGGAGGCGTTCACGGCGGTGTGGCAGGTGGAGTTTTTCTACAAGCAGTTTCCGGAGAATATGAGGAGCTTCGCTGGATCTTTCTACTTCTTGGGAAATGCGGTGGCCAATTACCTGAACGGTTTCTTGATATCGGTGGTGCACAAGACGACGGAGAAAACGGAACGGGGAACTGGTTGTCGGAGGATCTGAATAAGGGGAGGCTGGATTACTTCTATTTTATGGTGACGGGGTTGTGTGCGTTCAACTTTGTGTATTTTGTTATTTGTGCAAAGTGGTATAGTTACAAGGGGAGTGTGGCTGTGTGGGTGATGATGGTGGATCGGGAAAGAAAAAAGATGAGAGGGAAATGGATATGGTTAGGGGTATGAGCAATGACGGAACCAGAAATTTTGGACAGGGGTCCGATTAATATTTCTATAAAGATGAAATAATGTTATGTTTAT